>OY856412.1:670816414-671211414 GCA_963693085.1 Alisma plantago-aquatica | reverse complement strand
TGGGGGCGCGTCGCCACGTGGCAGTCCCACGATGAAGACGCCAGTCAGACCGGCGTCTTTATCGTGGGACTGCCACGTGGCGCCCCACCCCCAGCTACCCGTTGGGCGGGGTTGAATTTGCTTTTTTTGAGCCAATAGGGGTGAAGACGCCATTATGTTCGGCGTCTTCCACCCTTTCTCTCTCCCAAACTCGTCTATTTGAGTAAATTTGTTCCAAACTCGTTCATTTTGGTCATTATTTACTGCTAACCCGTCTATTTTGATTTTTTTCCCTCTAATTTATAGGTGTCACGGAAAAAATCCCCACGCTTCCTATTTTCCTTCAGCGTGCCGTTTTCCCCCAAAACCAATTTCACCGCAACCCCCCGTGTAAGTGAACCCCCGTTTCAAACTGCCCCCCCATCCCCGTCTGAGGAGCAGCAAACGACGAGAGACTGACCGCAGAGCTCCCCCCCCCCCCGCGTCCGAGGAGCGCCGCAGACGACTCGCAGAGCTCACCGCCGCTAGACACTTGTGGCAACTTCCCCCGCAAGATAGACGAAGCTGACGTTCCCAGGGGTTGATCATATTGGTTGTAAGGAATGTCAACAAACATATGTCATTTTGATAATGATGATCATGTTGATCTTGAGCAAGAGACGAAATAGAAATTATCCGTGTATTAAAAAATCATATGTACTTAGGGATAAGCCTATGAATAATACTTTGTTTTTTGGTCAGCGAAAATCTTGTTACTATTGTGATATACCAAAACTTTAGGTACAAGAAACTGCACCCCCTAATCCTCTGAGAGGATTACCAAACATAGCAAAATAAAACTACCGGTCTTGCACAGAAGACCCATTCTGATAGAGGAGGACTCCGCTAAAGAACAAACATCAAAAGTGTTCATACAAGCATAAGAAAATATATCTAAAACCTACTCTGATGAGGAGCTCCACTAACAATACGCCCACCCACAAAGAGTGCAGACTCATCATCATAGGCTGGAGAGTATCAGCCAAAGCAAGCAAATATATCTAAAACCTACTCTGATGAGGAGCTCCACTAACAATACGCCCACCCATTATGAATAATACTTTGTTGATTATGAAGTTCTATTTAAAATAGATATGATATGGTTTGCAAAATATAAAGTTTGTGATGTTTGTGGTACATTACATTTCATGTATTGTAACAAAATTATAGCAAACCAATTACATGTAACTCATTTTCCTAAAAAACTTTGATTTTTAAACCAATCATCTGAACTCAATTTCCAGAAACTGCACTTCAGTTCGTGAAAAAGGACTTCCAAAAAAACTCTACTTACACTGAACCAATCGGAGCCTTCCAGGAAAATGAGTTCCAGGAAAATTTCAGTTATACCAAACCAGTCAGACACTTAAAGGTCGATGTTTATCAATTGTACATATTTTTGTTTCTCAACTAAATTCTACACCTATAATTTTACCAAATTGACCATTGTGGTACCGTGGTGCTTTTATGTATATGTATGAATCTTGATAATTGTTGAACTTTTTGTACCAAATTACCAAGTAAAATTTGCATATATATATATATATATATATATATATATATATATATATATATATCCGAATTGTATCCATTTTTTTCCAGAATGGTTGACCGAAACTTTTATCGTATCTTTGCTATTTTTTATCCAAAGTTCCCGCATAATTCCCGAATACCAAAATTTTCAACCTCGCCAAATAACGATGAATGCTGAATTTGTGACTATGCAACACGCTATACATGTTGTTGTATCTACAACAGACTCCGGCTTACTGTGAACCGAGCCGGACGCAATTTTTTTTTGTAAATTTTTTCATGAACATGTAATCAGATCATGATTTTTTTATAAAATTATTGTCAAATATGGGTACGAGTTCTATGATGGATTGGAATTATGGCTTAATTTTGAGGACAAAATTTCTTTTAAGGTGTGTAGGATGTGATAGAGTGAACTTTGGATGTTCTTGAATACCCCTTTTTGTTTAAAGCTGAAGAGTTGTATGATGTTAAGATTATGACTATGACCCTAATCATGTACCATTTTGGATTAAGTTGTGATTGGTCAAATAGTAGTAAACCGGAGCTAAAATTTAATAGTAGTAGTTATGATGATGATAAAGCCATGGTTCAATTTGCATGAGTAAATGAGGTTCCTAGAATAATCTTATTAAGTCGGAATATTTGAAATAATGAGATAAATGACTAGACCTAAGTTTAACATATATAGCGTAAGATTTGCTTAATGGAGGAATCACACATAGTTTAGCTATATGGTTGTGATCGATGGCATATATGAGCCACGGATCGGCTAGCTGAGACAAGATCCAACGGACTAAGAAAAGAATCTGACGGCGCTGAACTATTCCCTACCTCCAAACCGGTCAAGGAGCAAGGAACCCAACGCCCGTCCGCACTACCACGATCTCTGATCATGGGACGAATGGAGCGGGAGACCAGGCGATTGGCCTCGCCTTATCGAGCACTTCCGCCATGGCCGAGATAGCATAGCTTTTGGTGAAGTATAGAGAGAGAGCGAGACCCCATCTCTCGCTGCTTCTCCTTCGCAGCGAGCAGACTAATGAGGGAATAGGAAGTCGAAGGTAGATGGGGTACAAGAAGGATATAGGTAGGGGAAACTGAAGACGGGAAACATGGGGGTTGATCCGACATGATTTTCGGCATTGCCGAGGTGGTGGTGCTGAGCAGCGAGGTTGAGGTATCAACGAAGAAGATGCAGTTTGAAGGTCGCCCATGGGTCCTTTCCAACGCATATGGAGGTTGGACACTAATTCCTTGATGCCTTGCGATCGTTCTCCTCAACATAACCATGAGAGAGGGCAAGCAGACGTATTTTTGCCCTCTCTTCTCCGCCGTAGTCTATTCCAGTACGGCGAGCTCCCCAAACCACAGACATCTGAATGCACAACAGCACAAAGCAGGCAGAGAATGCAGGTGTCAGGTCCTGAGTGACGACGGCGGTAGGGGGACTCACAAGGAGCAGGAAATCACTGCCCATAGCAAGCCGGAGCAGAGTCCCATGGCGGCGGCGCCTGAGCCTTGGACACGGAGGATGAGCCTTCAGCAGCAGTCCACGGTGATGAGCCAACATAGACAGAGATCTGGAGCTGGTGCTGCTACTACGAAGCCGTTGGAGTCGGGTTGGAGGAGATCGCCGGAGGAGGCACCTGCAGCATCGATGCTGGAGAACAGGCGGGCGGCGGTGTTAACGCACACAGACAGAAAGGGATCGCGTCGGGCTGTGACCATGAAAGGGGGAGAAGAGAGGACCGGCTCAACTGGGTCCAGGAGTGCAAACCGCCATAGAACCGAGCGGCTCAGGTAAAGAGCTGCCCCTCTTCTTTGCCACGTGGTAGTCTCGGATTGGTCAGAAAAGGTAAAATTCCTAGAAATAAGCAGTTTTTCTATAATTCATAGTAAATAGATCGTTTATCAGAAAAATACAAGTAATATACCAAAATTCTCAGAAAAATATATAGAATATCTAAAAGTATAATATCAGGATTTTGATACACGAATATCAGTAATATCATGTAAGATGTTAAATACTAGTTTAATGGATAATAAATAGCAAACGATGACATAAAATTATGGAAAAATGTCAGTAAGTCCATATCCATGTCTTTGATGCATATGATGTCAGTTATGGCCATGTTGATGTACGAAATCATGTAATTTGCTTAATGTTTCCATTTAGGGCTTTTAAACCTAAATAAAATGCAATTAATACATTGATGATCAATAAATGATGAAATTTACAGAGTAAACTCATATCCGTATTTGGAACCTCATATTTAATTATGAGATCATGATGATGCATAGGAAGAATTTGAAATGGGAAATTATCAAGGTAATTTACCATTTTGATCCAGAAAAATATTTCTTTCTAATTCACCAATAGAAGTGTTGTTCTAGTTTCTTCAGATATCGCTACTTGATTTGATATGGTCTTATTTTTACAAATGCTCTAATTTTTACATATATCGATTAGATCTTATTTGGGTCATTATCATCAAGTTGCTCGGGCATTATCTTTGAAACAAGATATTACACTTTGGGTTTACAAGTAGACCCTATAGGTAGATCCCAATTGTAAGGACATTTAATAAGTTTGTAAAGAGCCTTCTTCGAGAATGTATGCGGGAGTTTAATGACTGTTTGCTTGACAATTGTCTACTTGAATTGAATTTAAATGTTGTGAGGTTGTAGTTTAACAAAGGTTCCTTTTTGAAGGGTGGCATTCTTCACTTTTACAAAATCCCCCTCTTGTAAGAGCAAGTTTTGCATCATCCAATATGGCATATAAACCATGCCTTCTTCAGTAATAAACCATGCCTTTTTCACTCTTATAGAATTTTTATTCTGTTTACACATACCTTTTATTAAGTTTTCTGGCTATTTATACGTTTCCATCCTCTTATTTGCTAACAAGTTCTCACAATTATTTCGATGACAAATTAATATTTATTTTGTACAATGTCCAAAGCAGCCGAACAATACAGATTGCGGGTATTATGTGCTGAAGTATATGAAAGACATCTTTGATGCGAGAAATAGAAATATTCTTGAATGTGTAAGCTACCTAACATTATATTCTTTTAGTTTGTTCAAATTTCTAAATAAATTGAAAAAATCACAATATGTTGATATATTTGTCATATGATTGCAGTATTATTCGAAGTATATTGGTCGTTGCTTCAACCAAGAAGAAATCGATGAGGTCCGAAACGAGTGGGCGACATGTGTTCTTGAGTACACATAAGATTATGTGATATGTGGGGGAGACATTTGTTCTTTAGCATAGACCAATGTGTGAAACTTTTTTAGTTAATTTTCAGTTCGATTCTAGAGTGGATACTCAGTACTTTGTATTATTGAATCGTTGTATGGATGATTTAATATTAATTAAATTTAGTACGACTTTCTTTCAAGGTTTGATGGAAATTTTATTCAACTATGTGTTTGTTTGTGAAATGAAAAAGTATAATTGCATATTTATTATAGTTTATTAATAATATGGTTAATTTGATCAATACAATTGGTTCGATATATGACCTTTCAAACTCTAATCAAAGACAACAGTTAATGATATGTTGTAAAATGTATGATTCTACAACAAACAACACATGTTGTATTATCCACACCTATTACAACAGGTTTGTCAGGAAAAAATACACCTATTACAACAGGTGTTTCTAGTGAACTACAACATGCATAACTTGTTGTATAAATTGTGTATATTACAACAGTCACACACCATGTTGTCTAAACAATCCTATTACAACGGTTAAATGTATGGAAAGACAACATACTCCAACTGTTGTATAAACATGTATATTACAACAGGTGCACTGCATGTTGTAATAGACCTACCTATTACAACGGGTGTGTTTAGTGAAAGACAACATGCTTCGACTGTTGTATAATATATATTACAACGGGTGAACCGCATGTTGTAAAAAATACCCCTATTACAACGGGTGTGTTTAGCGAAAGACAACGTCGTTCAACTGTTGTATAATATATATTACAACAGGTGCACCACATGTTGTGTAAAATACCCATATTACAACAGGCCATTCCTTAAAAGACAACATGTTTTAACTGTTGTATAAAATACATCTAATACAACATGCGATCACATGTTGTGTAAAGCACCCCCCATAAGACCACGCGATCTAATACAACAGTTAACACCTGTTGTAAGTTGAGAAAAGGAACTGTTGTAAAAAGCATTTTCTGTAGTAGTGTGGGTAGCAAATACATTGAATATGTTGATTGCATTGGGTGACGTCATAACCACTATAGAGTCATTAGAGAAGAAGGGGGGAGATGTACAACTACTCTAAATTTCACCTATTCAACAACACTTTTATAGAAGAAGGGTTTTCATATTTTGGGTTCTCTCGATAGAAATTCACCTATAAGAGTGGCTTACTACAAGAATGGTTGGATATGCCATTGCTAATTATGCTTTCATATTAAATTACCATAGATAATATTCACACACTAACCTAAGGTGGAGCCAAACTACTTCCCTTAAATGGACTTGGAGATTTATGACCAAATATTTGTGGCACAAGGATGCAAACTTCCATAGAATGATTGAGATCTATTGGTAACGAAACCACGAACCAACATTGGGATCACAATTTTTAAAAAAGGAAACGGCTCAACAAGGACATACTTTTAAGAAACATAGGCCCACTTCAAATTAATCTAACTAGAAGTTATGGCTCAGTCGTTGATTAGTTGTACATCAACATGTAACTAGAACTAGTCTACTTTATTGGCTTTTGAGAAATAGGAAATTGGATGCTTTGATTCTTGCGCTTGCTTGTCGTTTAGGAAATTGTTATTTTTCTAGTTCTAGTCTCATATAGTAGAGACACCCAGCTTTGTACGTACGGGTATAGCTCTTGTTTAGTGGGACACAGCATAGTAGTTGCAATTCAATGATCAAAATACTAGTTTGATTCGGGGGTGCTTAAAGAAAAGGAGGGGGATTGGAAGCAAAGGAGTCATGTAAATTAGCTTAAGGATGGTGATATCAACACTAGTTTTTACCATGCCTATGTCAATCAAAGAAAACGCAAGAACATCATCTATATGCTAAAAGGTTCAAAAGGTAACTGGGTCTCTAATGAATAAGAACTCGTGAGGCTCATAACTAAATACTTAAAAAATACTTCCTTCATCAAGCCATGATAATGCGGAGGTCGGGGCCAACATACCTATTTATTTTGTATAATTAACAGTGGACCACAAAACGCCATTGCTGGTGTATTCACCGTGGAAGAAATTTTGGCAGCTATATATGAAAAGCATGGACCCTTATAAAGTAGCAGGAGACTAGGGGGTCACGACGCTATTCATGCATAAAAACTATAATACATGTGTTGAAGGGAACTGTTCCAGTGAAGGAGCTATGTAATGCGATCATTGTTCACATACCAAGTGTCCAAAGACAAAATTATGCAGTCAATGCAAACTAATTTCCCTTAATATTTTTTGTCTCAAGCTCTGTTCTAAAATCGTGGTGGAATGACTCAAGCAATGGATGCCCAAATGGATCTAGCCGACACAAGGCAGCTTTGTGCCTGGAAGGAAAATAACCAACAATATTGTCCTAGTGTAGGAAATCATACACAACATGAAATGCTAGACTCCGACAAAGACCATGGAGATTGTAGTAGTAGTACATACGTGTGGACCAATTTTTTGGGTGCAATTATACCTCAATTTGAATGCACCAAAATGGTGGTACTCTTTACGAATGTAGGAGATTATAGTTGGGCATGTATTCAATATATATAAACAACTCGTAACTTGCGTATGTTATTATGAGTTGTGAATGTGCCAATATCTTTGGCATGTTTATTTCCACGTGGTTGGTGCACCATGTGTTTGTTGACGCTGCATAAGAATGCGTGTAATGTTCATCGAGAAAATATGATGTTTAAAAAACTGAGTTCCAGAAAGGTGTTAATTATTTTAGAAAAGTGTGCTGATTTAGTTATTTTATTAATAGAATAAAGCTATATTTTATGTATGTTTGATACCTCTGCAAGCAGCAAAGGCTGAAGGAGGATTACTCGTGAATATTTGTACGAGGAGGTATCTCATCATGTATGTGTACTGTCTGGTATGCCTGCCCCATATGCATCCTCTTGTTAAGAAATAATCACAATTGAATATACCAGGTGCGAGAGGAATAAATGAAAGGAAGCAGTGAAGGCGGTGAGGCCAAACGAAACGGAACAAGCAGATAGCAAGGGAATAATATATACGAAGATAGATACGCAGATGGTGATGACAATAATGTAAAAAACATTTAATTGGATGCGTTCTCAGGAGAGATCAGTTTTAGGCCCAGTGCGACAGCGGAAGGTAGAAAGGTGGGGGGTCAGCCAGAGGCGGAGGGTAAGAGATGAGAGAAATAGAGAGGAGTGGTGGACCTCGGTGGAGGCGGTGGTGGTGGTGCCACCAAAGAGCAGGGAGGTTCTGCCATTGCCGGTGGTGGAGGAGGAAGACAAGCAATGGTGGGCCTGGTTCTGTTTTCGTGCATGATGGTGGTGGCCCATCCCCGCCATCCCCACCCACTGGTTTTCTCTGTGAGTCCGGTAGCTGCTGGGCCTGGACTGCTCAGAGGCAGAGGCATCGTTCGGAGTGCTCGTCCCGACAGAGAGAGAGAGGGAGGGAGGGGGGGGGGGGAGAGAGAGAGACAAGGGTGGAAGAGAGAGAGATTGAGAGAGACAAGGGTGGAAGAGAGAGAGATTGATAGAGAGATGCACGCGATGCTCGAGGGCCATCTGGGGCGTGTGTTGCCCTTACTCTCTGTGTGTGTGTCCAGGCGGTTCAGTTGAGCCACGCAGCCCAGTGGGGTTTCAGCTAATGCCGGTGCGGGGCTGCATGGCCCTGGTGGGTCGTGGGCCAGCATCAACCTCCACTTCTTGGACCCGACAGTGGATGGGCTCTATGACCAACTAGACGGCTGGCTGGACCCTCTTAAATAGGGGTTTTGTCTATTTCCTATTCCCCCGTCCTTTGGCGGGACAGGGACAGTGCCGCTGCCCGCGCGCACAGCAAAAAACCCACTTGCGCCTTACCACTCTGCCTCGTGGGAACGCCAGGGCGAATGTGACCCCACCACCAAGAAACCAGATGTCTTCCTCGACCTCTCTCTCTCTCTCTGGCCGGCTGATGGCAGTTGCGGCCTCGGCAGGGAAGACTGCAGTGCAGCAGTAGAGGAAGAAGCTCTTCTTCCGCCCGTTTCCACCCTTATAGTTTGGATCCCGTACAGGCCAGTGCTTTGCTTTGTTTGTACTGGCCCAGCTCATATAGGCAATCAAGCATCTAGTCCGAGCATGGTTCGTTACCGATTCATATTCACTGTTATATGCTCTTTGGAATTCAGTTGTGTTGTTATTCATGGCATGATAATGATTACAGCATGTACTAAGAAATAGCCTTTGCATAACTTGATTTCTGGGTCATTCTTGGTCGAAGTAAATCTCGACCGAGATGGTCATTCAAAGAGTTTGTTGACCGATAAAGAGTTGATGTGCTTAGTAGTGATACATAGTTGTTAGAGTCAGTTGACCCTAGGACACTTCTCGGTCGAAGAGTTTGTTGACCGAGACTCTTCTGGTAGATGTTTTTTGTCGATCGAGAATGGTTTTTGTATTTTAGTTTATTAACGATCATATTAGTTGTCACAACTTAATTAACTTTGTCCTAATGGCTAATTGTCTACTAAGAACACTCTAGACACTCTCCAACCACTTGTAAACATTTCCACTAAGAGGTCGGGCATGTGCCCACCCATACCTAGAAGTGGCACTAGGGCACATAGAAGTCAACTTTGTACACAACATTGCACATTACTTTACAACAAAATTCGATACATACTTGAGCATACTTTTCTACTTGCCATCTTTATCAAAGATTTTGATTCAATACTTTAAGTTGTTATCATTCTAGCCTATGCCCTTAGCTCAGTTATATTATCCTCTCCACCTAATACTACTTTGACTAAACCCTTTTTAGAGTGGATCATCATCACTTGTCTATAATAGTTTAATTATATATCTTGTGAGCATAATTTGTTACTTTCTTTCTCCAATGTATTTCTTCGTTGTTGTAATACTCTTGAGATACTTCTTGGAGTGAAGGTTATTCAAGAACCTATGAGAATGAGTCTTCTCAACTTGGTGTTCTTCCACTGGCTATTACAAAAGAGGTTAATAATGTTATTCTTCCTCGTCTGTCAAAGAAGAGGTGATTTGGTGCTCTTTCGCGTCCGTAAAAAAAGATGTGCAATGGGTGACATTTTGGTGGCTTGTCAAAGAAGGTGGTAGTTCTCTTTTAGCTGAAACAGAGGATTTGTCTTGACCCACAAAAGATATTGGTACATTTTTTATTGTGTATTGTGTATCGACATATAAAAGGAATAAAATACATAGTTTATAAAGCCTTGTTGGAAATAACTAGGTAGTGGAATGATGTTATTTGACTGAACCACTCTAAATATGTGTCTCTTGTGGTTTCCCTTTTTTCTTTATATTTCCATTGTACTTTAAGTAAAGTAATTTATTTGGTTAAAATCATCATAAAGCTATTTTCACACCCTCCTATTAGATCTTTCATCTGGTATCGGAGTAGGTCTTCAAGGATCCCTAAAAGGTCTTGAATAATGGGGTATGGCATGTTTGGAAACCTCAACCTAGAAGGAACACATGTGAGCTAACCACCAGTGTTTGATAGATCAAACTACACATACTGGAGAAGGAGGATGCAGATCTACTTCTAGAAACTCAGCTTTGAACTTTGGAAGTTAATAGCTTGTCAGTACATGCTTCTGACCACTGAATTGGAACAATGGAATCCGGATATGGTAAAGCAAGCCACACTCAATGCTAAGCATTCTTTATTATTCTTTATATATTAGTGACTTTAATTAGATATCCTCATGTGAAATTGCTCATGAAATTTGACACAAATTAGATGTAACACACAAAGGAACTACCCAAGTTGAGAACACTAAAATTAGTATGCTAAAACACAAGTTTGAATTATTTTGTATGCAACCTAAAAAAAAGCATTAAAGAAATGTATGCTAGATTTTCTAACATTGTTAACAGCCTAAGTACACCGAGGAAGAACATAAGCGAGGAAGATCAAGTTTCTAGGATACTTAGATCATTACCTCCCAGATACAAATCAAAGGTTACATATATCAAGGAAGATAACGATCTTACAACACTAAAGATGAAGTTAGACATTGGGAATCTAGAGATGCATGAAGTCACCCTTGAGGAGGAACAAACAGTGGTAGTCAAACAACAAAAGGAGAGAAGGAAGGATCTTGCTTCTAAGCCATCACTAAAAGCATCATCAAGAAAAATCATTCAAAAAAGTAGTGACACAAGTGATGAAGATGATGAAAGCACCTTGATTGTAGATGGTAAGAAATATAATAGATTTTTATCTAACAAAACTTGGAGTGTCCCTTCCTCTTCTTCTAGGTGCTTTAAATGTGGAAACAAATTCCACTTGATTTTTGAATGCCTAAAACTCAAGAAAGCAAGAAGTCCTCATTCAAGAAGAAAGATAAAGTTTACTTATCTACATGGCATCAATCAAGTGATGATGATGAAATCAATAAAGAGGATGAGGTAGAATGTCTCATGGCAATAGCAGATGTAGAAGAAACTAATGAGTTAAATATTTTTTATTTATCTAAAGAAGAATTAGTTAGCAGTCTTGAAGAATTTCATGACAAATATCTTGATTGTAAGAAACAAAAGAAGAAACTTTCTAAAACTATTGATGAACTGAATGTTTGTCTATATAATCTTAGTTTTGAAAATGATCGTTAAAACTATCAAATAATGCACTAAAAGAATCTTTTGAGAGTTATAAAACTAAATTACTTGTTCTTGAAAACAACAATAATATTCTCTCTCAAAAAAAGGTTGATATGCTTGCTAAATGGAATGATTATCAAACTCAACATGTTTTATGCACACATTCAGATTAAGATGTTTTGGGTAAAAGAAAGAGACTTGCTCATGTAAATTTGGATATAACTAAAAAGCTTCCTGAAAATGTTGAATTACAAAAATAAGTTTCTATATTAATGCAAATTTGATAACATCTTAGATAATTGTAACATCCCAATTTTCTTATCGCATTAGCGGAAATCATTTTTTTTCATAATTGGGTGTGTTACAAACATTATATACATAACATTAATAATAGATAAGAACCATTACAGACTGTGTATGAAATAAATTCTCATCATATTCTTAGAAAAGAAATTTACTTATATAAAACTTGATAATTTATACTATATATGATGCTTAAACGTGTACTATGTCTTAATATCTCAGATCATGCAGATGGCACCCCACTAAGAAAATCCTCTACCTTGAGTGATCTTCATGAATATTAGTATTTGCAGACATCTCATCCTCAACCATGCACAAAGAGACACCTAGGTTAGAGTAAGTGGTATTGAATTTCTAATAAGATAATCAAGAATATATTATAATGGAATTTGAACTAATATCTGAAAGTTGTAACTTGTATTAAATTGATTTGTATATTATTTATGTATTTTATCTGGTTATAGCTACCATTATATGGTAAGTCCTCATCTGTGCACACTAAAGTATCATCTATGGTACAACACACCCTCTATTGGCACAATGTGCCCTCTGTTGACATTGAAGTGTCCTCTATGGTGTAATGTACCCTCTATTGGCACAACATGCACTGAAGTGTCCTCTATGGTGAAACACACCCTCTATTGGAACTACACACCCTTTATGACACACAAAATGTCCTCAGAAATCATCCCTAGACTCTCTGATGAGGACTTATCATATAATGTATTAATGTTCTGGTGTCATTTTCTATCCTTGTTCTTAATTTCTTATCTCTGAAACTTAATATCTTATCTCTAAATCTTAATCTCTTGTCTCTAAATATGTTCTTAATTCTTATCTCTGAATCTTATTCTATTATCTATGACTTTGTATCTTTGTACTTTAATTCTAAACTTAATCTAACTTTGAATTTGAAACATGATATTATTATCGTCTAGGTAAATCTTAGTCTAAATCTCTTCAATTTAGCAATCATATGAAAACTTATATCTAAGCCCAAGGTCTTGAGAAAATAAACTAAACTAAGAATATAAATATTGAGTGTCTAAAAGTAATATAAATACCAAATATCTAAAATTTGAAAACATGACAACATAACTCAAACTGAATGAAATTTGATTATTCAAAGCATGACAAGAAATGAAACACTAAATTATAAAAGTAACTTAATCTCTAAGTTACTTTATAGGAAGGTTTGAGTTGAATCATAATATTATTGAAACTCAATGGACATGACCCACTTACCTGTTACAGTGAGAAAACACTTTCAGGTAATGGTCAAGCGTTAGCTTTCCTAAAATCAAAGATGATGCATATATCAAAATTAGCCACTCTCTCTCTGTAGTCACCAGTTGATGGCATTTGCGGCCTTGGCAGGGAAGATTGCAATGTAGTAGTAGAGGAGGCAGTTCTTCGTCTTCCACCCATCTCCACCCGTATAGACCAGGGCTTTGCTTTGCTTTGCTTGTACCACAGTATGACTTACATGTCCCAACTCATATAGGCAATTAAGAATCTAGTCTGACCATGGTTTATTACCGACTCGGTTCACTGTTATATGCTCTCTAGAATTCAGTTGTGTTGTTTTTTGTGGCATGATAATGTTGATAGCATATGTTTGAATTGACCACGACACAGGTAGTATTACCATTATTAATACAAAATGAGTCATCAATCTCCAGACTTCAGGGAACACTTTTTAATCTGAAGAACTATCAAGAAACTAGTAATTTACAAACACAAATTATTCTAGTTAACTACAAAGAGTAAATGAATAATTGAAATTATTTGATTAAATACCATACAGATGACAGATAAATTGAACATATTCCATCAATCTCATAATCATTTTACTATTCCCTTAACTCTCATGAAGTATACCATGACATGTGAAAGTATCTCAGTAAGCTGCGATCTCACCGTATAAGACTTAGAGTAGATTGGAGACTCTAAGTCTACTAGCTAGTTATCTGGTCTGCAACGGGCCTCACCCATCTAGTCTCGGAGGCTAATGTGAGGGACTCGATAAAATGGACTCCTCCTCTAAACCTAGGTACTCAAAAGGAGAGTTAAAAAACTCTGGCTAAAACTCATCACAGTTCCACAAGGAATGAATTGAATTGGTACAACCGCGATCCCCGATAAATGTTAGATATTTTAAAAAACAGCTATTCGTTGAAATTTCATGCATCAGGAATAAACTATAATATTTTAAAGAATTAATTTTGCAAGCCTTCATTTTGATTACTCACAAACTCTCAGTTGTTCACTCGTCTAGAATTTCACCATATATATTAAGATATCAAAAAAACATTGATAACTTCTATCAGAATCCCTAACTGGTATTTTGTACACATGTACTAAATATCCAACTAAATAATCAAAAAATGTATCATAAGATTCAAAATGACAATGTTCTTTACTCATCTACACCGCAAATTCAGATATAATCAAACAATCTACATCTCGTATTTTCTTCTAACTTCTGCAATAACTTTAGGAATTCTATTTTATATTACTTGTATATATTTCTTATATGATTTCATCATCTAAAATTCATCACATTGAGAAATAATACATTTCTATATCATCTTGTAAAAGCTAGAATTCAAAGGCAAATTTAGAGAGTATTGTCACATATAGAAAGAATTGAGGATGTTAGTGGATTCAATCCTGATTTAGTGCAATCTACTACTAAATGGAAGTACCCACTAATCTAGGTTGTAAAAAACCTTAAATTTGTAGCACAATAATTGATATTCTTGAAATTCAATAAAACTTCAAGCAATCCACCATTTTCTACTGCCTTCCAACTTTGAAACTCTAGGAATAGAGAATTGTGGATAAATAAGGAGAAAAGAGGATGATTTGATACCATCCCGAATCAAATCAGAGAGCGATACAATCTAGTCATGATAGATAATATTCACCATGAATGTCTATCAAAAGAAGGTAAACATACTTGCTTTTTAGCAATACCCGGGAGATAAAACCCTAGAACGACATCTCCACCTCCTTCCTCACTAAAACCCTAGTTCTTCATTTCTCTCTAGGAGTTTATCTCTTTGGAATGAATCATGAAATGTGGGAGCTTCTATTGGGTTAGGCTGCTCATATAGAGCAATTAAGGTGCTCTTTTATTTTAGCAGAATTTTCTGTCATAACACTTTATTGGAATACATTACTGAAATCAATTAAATCTCTTCAAAAATTATGAACAATTAGTATGTTGTTTGAAATGAAGTTTCACAGCTCCTATAAAAATTTTAGGTCATTTAGATTTACCAATCAATAATAAAAATTAAGTACTACATTGCATAGCATGGTCGGTCGAATTTTGATTTCACTGACAAATAGATTCAAAAAACATAAAATAATTCTAAACATTTTCAATGGCACACATAATTAAGTTCTCCAAATAATATACAAATTTCAAATAAATCCAAGTTATGTATAAATACTAAAAATAATTTAGAACACAAATATATATAAATTTTGTAGTCATATACTACCAAAACCCTAATTTTGTCTGACTAGAGTTTACACTTCTCAAATCGTGATTATTCAAAATAAAAGTATGGTTAAAGTTTCTCATTAGGTTTAAGACATTATAACTCTTATTATTAATAAAGTGTAAATAGTGATCACTCTAGTCAAGCATGCAATCATACAAGTAAACCATGTTTAAATGGCTACGATGAAATTGGGTCATTACAAGATTTCCTCCTTAAAAGCTTTTTTCCTTGAAACTTCAATCTGCAAGAAAAGTGCATTGAAGGGATCTTCGTAGATCCTGAAATGTTTTATTTGTTTCACTCTTGTTTTTCTTATCTAAATGATGATTCATCACTGAGTCTTTTGTTTAACTTTCGATCACAACAAATTTAAAACAAAGCTTTTCAATGACAAAAAAAGAATTTTATGTCACAAGAAAATACTACTAAAGAGAGAAAAATGAATCATCTTAAATTTTTTCTTACTCTCTTGAGGTGTTACCTTAATACTGGTAATCCAATCTAACTATCTCAAATTTTGAAGTTCAAACCATACTACTATTTTTATTACATATGAGTTCCTAAAGAGAGTTCACTTTATTGATTAAAGTGTACAATTGTGCTACTTGAATATCAAATCACACTTTAAGATGCAAGACTAGAATTAACATCAATCTTACAATACCAAACTAGATTACTGGTGTGAATTAGTAGAATCATTACTATATATCCTTTCAATTTAATATATTGCTTGTGTTGGATTTTTGGATATACCACACTCATATTTTGATGATGCAAATATTTCTCTAATTGAATTACTAACATGTGCATTGAGTGTTTCAAGGGATCAAGGAACTAAGTCAAGTTCCAACTAGAAAGACCTTGCAATTTTATATTTTTGGATGCTTGAAAATCAAGTTGTACCATGTATTTGATTGTACATGTGTGTTTTTATAAAACATGATAGACATGATGATCTTCGAAAACCTACCCAAAACCCTAACGCACACCCATATGAAGCTTCTAGGGTTGATAGCTTTTATTAGCAAAGTCATTGGATAGCTTTCCACACATTTTTATATTCCTTCATAGATTTATCCGTGTCGAAAATTGTGTCAACCTAACTCCATTCAGTCGAACTCTTTGTCAACTAGGAAATATCCTTTGCATAACTTGAGTTTTGGGTCTTTCTTGGTCAAAACAAATCTCGACTGAGATGGTCGGTCGAAGAGTTTGTTGACCGAAAAAGAGTTGTTGTGCTTAGTTGGATCAAGGATATAGACCGATACATAGTTGTTAGAGTCAATTGACCCTAGGACACTTCTTGGTTGAAGAGTCTGTCGACTGAGACTCTTCTTGTAGATTTTTTTGTCGATCGAGAATGGTTCTGGAATACTAGTTTATTAATGATCAAATTAGTTGTTGCAACTTCATTAACTTCATCCTAATGGCTAATTAACCACTAAGAACACTCTAGACACTCCCCGTAGGTACCCTAACCACTTGTAACTTTTCATATAAATTATGACAAAGCCAACATTTTTTATTTGGGGGGCACCATAGAAAATTACCATATCTCGCCAGAATTACCAATCTGTTGTTGAGTCATGTGATAACTTTGTCTTGATGCTTTCTATGACAGAATTATTTCAGCATTACAATCCCTCATTTAAGGACCATAAACAATATTGTAAAGTATATATTACACAAGTAAAATCATGCGTTGTGAGTAACTTTGAGTTAAAAAAACATGATTCTAATAGTATATGTGATTACCTAAGATGTTTTTGTATAAAATGTGCTCTTAAATGTACAATGTATGCACAATACAATTTGCAGAGATATACCTAAGCCAAGTTTGTAGATGTTCAATGTGTTATCTCTAGTATCTTTGTGTGCATAGATGATGTGTAAACAATTTGTGTGCAATCCTTTTAAAATTGTGTGACAAAATGAATTTGTCATTTTTATGTAAATATATACACTACCATGGCAATCAACAATAAGAATCAATTTTGCAAAAACCCATATGGGGATTCCCAAATGACCAGTACATGCTTGTCTAAAAAGATTAGAAATTAAATATTATCAGCTATATGATGAACAACAAATGTGATATGGATCACATCACACATAGTGTATTGTATTGATAATTTGTTAGTACAAGTTTGGTTGGCCTTTAATATAAAAGTTGATATTATCTTAATGACCATAGATGTAGTTCACCGCAATCTTGACATCTATTGCAGTTTTCCATTGTTCTATCTTGATTACACAATCAACATGGTGATTGGTGCTCAAAAAATAGGTAATGCAAATGAAAGATTCAAAGTATTGGTTGAAAAAACTATCTTGGAGCTAAAATCATCCAATCAATGGATAGATACATCTAAAACCATTTTGTCCACAGAAGAATAAAGTTATGTTTTTTGCAAGAACGAATAGATATAGGTAGGGCACAATAATAGATAGATATAATGAATTGATTAGATTGTTAAGGAAATTAATGGTATACTAGGCAGTGGGTTGGGCATGTGCCCACTCGTGCCTGGGAGTGGCTTCGCCACTGCTTAAAAATAGGATTGGTTTAAGGGCACCTAGATGTCAAATTTGTACACAACATTGCACATTACTTTGTAACAAAATTTGATACATACTTGAGCATACTTCTCTACTTGCCATCTTTCTAAAAGATTCTAGGTTCAGTACTTCAAGTTTCTATCATTCTAGCCTAAGCCCTTAGCTCATTTATAGTATCCTCTCCACCTAATACTACTTTTCCTAAACCCTTTTTAGAGTGAATCATCATCACTTGTCCATGAGAGTTGAATTGTATATCTTACGAACTTAATTTGTTACTTTTTTCCTCAATCTATTTCTTCATTGTTATATTATTCTGGGGATACTTCTGTGAGTGAAGGTTGTCTAGGAACCTATAAGAAGGAGTCTTCTTAACTTGGTGCTCTTCCACTGGCTTTAAAAAAAGAGGTGAAAAATGGTGTTCTTCCTCATCCATCAAATAAGAGGTGATTCAATGCTCTTTGGCATACGTCAAAGAAGATGCACATAGGGTGACCTTCTAACGGCTTGTCAAAGAAGGTGGTAGTTCTCCTTGAGCTGAAAAGGAGGGTTTGTTTTGACCCACAAAACACATCGATAGATTGTGTGTATTGTGTATCAGTATATAAAAGGAATAAAATACATGGTTTAGAAATCCTAGTTGGAAACAACTAGGTAGTGGACTGATGCCATTTAACATAACTACTTTAAATCCATGTCTCTTGTGGTTGTCCTTTTTTCTTTATATTTCTGCTACACTTGAAGTAAAGTAATTTATTTGGTTAACATTATCATAAATCTCAGTTCACCCCCTCCTTCTAGATCTTTCATCTGGTACTAGAGCAGGCCTTCAATGAGCCCTAACATGTCTTAAAGAATGGTGGATGGCGTGCTTGGAAACCCCAACCTAGAAGGAACACTTGTGAGTTGGCCATCAGTGTTTGATGGATTAAACTACACATACTGGAAAAGGAGGATGCAGTTCTACTTCTAGGGACTTATATTTGAACTTTGGAATATGATAGCGCATTTGTACGTGCTTCTAACCACTAAGTTGGAACAATGGAATCCTGACACAGTAAAGCAAGCCACACTCAGTGAAAATGCAGTAAGCATTCTTTATTGTTCTTTATCTATTGGTGAATTTAATCAAATATCCTCATGTGAAACTGCTCATGAAATTTGACACAAATTAGATGTAACACATGAATGAACTACCCAAGTTGATAACTCTAAAATTAGTATACCAAAACACAAGTTTGAATTATTTTTTATGCAACCTAACGAAAGCATTTTAGAAATATATGCTAGATTTTCTAACATTGTTAACAACTTATGTACATTGAGGAAGAACATAAGTGATGAAGATCAAGTGTCCAAGATACTTAGATCATTTCCTCTCAAATACAAGTCAAAGGTTACATATATCAAGGAAGCTAACAATCTTACAACACTGAAGATGAAGCAGCGCATCCAGAATCTGGAGATGCATGAAGTCACCCTAGAGGAGGAAGTAAAAGTGGAAGTTGATCAAAAAAAGGAGAGAAGAGAGGATCTTTCTTTCCAAGTCATCACTAAAAGCATCATCAAGAAAAATCATTCAAGAAAGTAGTGACAAAAGTGATGAAGATGATGAAAGCACCTTGATTGTAGATGGTTAGAAATATAATAGATTTTTATCTAACAAAAATCATAGTTCCCCTTCCTCTTCTTCTAGATTCTTTTGAATGTGGAAAGAAATGTCACTTAGCTTTTGAATACAAAAAACTCAAGAAATCAAGAAGTCCTCATTCAAGAAGAAAGACAAAGTTTACTTAGCTTCATGGGATCAATCAAGTGATGATGGTGAAAGCAATAAAGAGGAGGAGGTAGAATGTCTCATGGCAATAGCATATGAAGAAGAAACTATTGAGGTAATTATTTTTTATTTATATAAAGAAGAATTAGTTAGCAGTCTTGAAGAATTTCATGAGAAATATATTGATTGCAAGAAACAAAAGAATACACTTGCTAAAACTATTGATGAACTTAATGTTTATCTATATAATATTAGTTCTGAAAATGATGCACTAAAACTATCAAATAATGCATTAAAAGAATCTATTGAGAGTTATAAGGATGAATTACTTGTTCTTGAAAACAACAATAATCTTCTCTCTCAAGAAAAGGTTGATATGCTTTCTAAACAAAATGATTATCAAACTCAACATGTTTTATGCACACACTCAGATTATGATGTTTTGGGTAAGAGAAAGAGATACTTTACTTTCGAATCTTGCTCAAGTAAATTTGGATGTAATTGAAAAGCTTGATGGAAATGTTGAATTAGAAAAACAAGTTTCTATATCAATGCAAGGAAACAAAAAAATTGATAATATCTTATATAATTGTCACACCCCAATTTTCTTATTGCATGAGCGGAAACTAATTTTTTTATTAATTGGGTGTGTCACAAACATGATATACATAACAATAATAATAGATAAGAACCATTAGAGAATATGTATGAAATAAATTCTCATTATATTCTCAGAAAAAAATGTACTTACATCAAACTTGATAATTTGGTCTATATATATGATGCTTAAATGTGTACTCTATCTTTATATCTTGGATTGTGTAGATGGCACCCCACCAAGAAAATCCTCTATCTTGACTGATCTTCATGAACATTAGTTGTTATGACCCCACCTCCTGATAACCCCCCAATTAAGGGAGACCGAGAGGTCGAAGCCGCACCCATAACTTCCGGATCAAAGGTTCGGAAATTAACCAAGAATAATTATCAAATTTTAACCTACTATGCTGAAAAGCTGTAAGAAAATAAATTTTTACATACCTTTTTTAAAACTTGGATCTCTATACTTCTATCCACTTAAGGATTCTACTCTAACTAATCCTCCTTGTATTTAACTTCATGTATTTCACAATATGACGATTTACTGTTTGTCCTTTTGGCTTGTACCTGAAACGCCGACAAACAAAACGTCGGTCATCCGAAGCTGGTATGTGGGGGAAACAATATTTATGTAAATATATTAACAATGTAATCATTCAATTAATCATTTAACAACCAAGATTACATTTTAGATATAACTCCGCGATCCAAGAGTACCCTATCCTCTATGTTGTCCCCATTAAACCCCTCATGATCCACCTATAAGTGAACCAATTTATAGGGTTGAGTCACATGGCACTACTCGTAAGTAGCCCACTCCTTAACTCATGGCAGGCTAATGAGTCTCATGGCACTACACATAGGTAGCCCAGTTTCTAACTCTCGGTAACCTAGACCTTGCTCTAGGATTACCCCTTTTTTCTTAGCCTTTTCAAAGCAATAGAGGTAGACCCAGATCTAGTCAGTTATATACGCACATTTATAGTGATAATCATAGTCACTTTATAGTTGCATGAAATAAATAAACATCCAACAGTTATTTTCAAGCAACCGATTAAATCTTCGGGAATCACCGTGAAACTAGAGCGATTATTCATAATCGTAACCACATACCTGATTTGATGAGTCATGCAGAATATTCAACATATACTTCATGTATATACAATCAAGCCAATCAATATATCCAAGCAAGTAATTCAATCATCACATAATTCCTAAAAAGAATATGTACTCTATTTATTACACACTTTATCAAGAATCTACTTTATTGACTTGGATTCACTTTCTAGGGTTTCTAATCCACATTAAGGTTTCATTAATATTCATTAGGGTTTCTTAGATCAATTTCTCAAACTTTCTCCCTTTTAGGTTAACAAACCCTAAAATACTCTTTTCCATTTATATGAACCTTAATTGCTCAACTATCCATTTTAATAGTCTTTTATACCCAAATTGACTTAGGATCATCACATCCCTATTTATTCATGGATTTGAACAATTAAAACAATTAAAAGACATATTCATCTAAATTAGGGTTTTTAAGCTCATTAATGCATAATCATGCACGAAACCCTAAATTAAGCCAATTATATAAAAAGATCATCTTTTTAGATTCTATTTTCACTTTTATTAACGACATGTTAATATCAGCTTGAATTATTCAAATAACGTCATTAAGTCCATCTATCATCAAATCTAAGGGTTTTTCCTTAATTAAATAATTACAGATGATAACTTTATGCCCTTTTTAAATTTCAAGCATATTTAAGCACATAAACTCTAAATTAGACTAATCACGTGCAAAGTTCTTCCTTTTTGAACATAATGTACCTTTTTACATTTAACAGGTTAACATCAACTCTAATGATCCATTTGAACCCTATTAAACACTTTATTCATTTCAAAATAGGGTTTCTTAAACTTTAATTCATTAAAGATGATAATTTACACTACATCTCGAACTATGATCAGATTCAGGCTATAAACTATTTTTATTGGATTCCTTGTGTTCTTCTGATCAAAATTCATATATTACTTGTCCTAATCGGAGTTACCAATCATTAGATATGATTTTTGCAAGGAAAAGTACCTCTCGGCCAATTGGATTGTGCCATGTCACGCAATACATGCAACGTTGTTTGCTTAGAATTAGAATGGAATGACGCTTCTGCCCCCCACTTGAGTGGCCCGTCCTTTGTAATGTCGAGGGTAGAACCGTCCAATGGTTCTTCGGGCTTCTTCAACCTTGTGATGTTCGACCTGGCCGTCGATCCCAACCCTAGCCGCGATTGGGGTGGCCTCTCTTCCCCCTCCTGGACCCGAAGCACACCTTGGACTATCATCCTGCCTCCGACCTTCTCCATCGCAGCCGCCTCAGCTCCGAGCCATGGCCCGGACTCGTAGAGCAGCAGTCCATGGAGCTACTGGTCCACTGCGGGAGAAACGACAGTACATGTCAGTAGTAGGTAAGACGACGTATACTCCTGGAGTATACTCAAGTCGTCACAGGTGGCAGCCTCCCTCAATGGACGCGAGCACCGTTTGCAGC
The DNA here is from genome assembly GCA_963693085.1 of Alisma plantago-aquatica. Lineage (NCBI taxonomy): Eukaryota > Viridiplantae > Streptophyta > Magnoliopsida > Alismatales > Alismataceae > Alisma > Alisma plantago-aquatica. The sequence continues at coordinate 671,188,710 of OY856412.1, read as the reverse complement.
AGAAACCAGTCTGCCCAAGTAGGTTGTTCACAGGAGGAAAACGAAGAAGATCATGGGCTTGAATGGCCATACTTTCTGCAGAGATCTACCAAGATTGTGGCGGCCTTTGTCAACATTCCTAGTGGCAGAAGGGATGCCTAAGTTCCTCTTTATATATATACGCCTACCACCCCAAAACCCTAATGGGTTCCCCATGTAAGAGAAAGGAAGGGAGAGGGATATAGCGGCAGGCCATGGGTCACCTCTTTCCATTGCGAGACACAAGCGCTGTCTTCTGGGAAAGTCTCCATATTCATATATCTCGGGTGAGAGGAGAGATTATTGTGGTTTAGGATTAAAGACAAAATATAAAAGGCATCTCTCTCAAAACCACTCAAAACCAACTTAGGAAGGAGATATCCTTCTTTTATTCTTTTATCATAGGCACACAGATCCAAAGCACTTTCTTTATTCTTGCTTTTTAATCCAATGGCACGAATTTCTATTTTCTTTTAATAGAAATTACTCCCTTTTTAACAAAACCCCAAAATCATTCATTATGCATCAAATTATCTTCCTATTCTCTTTCCTCTTTCCTCATTGGGGCTCCTTATACCCCAAGAAACTGTATTATTTCGAAATCCTTTTTATTGGATATTCATTATCCTACTAGATGCAACTAAATGCATTATTCTTTATTATTTCTCATTAAAATAACTCTTTTTGAGGTTTTCTCTTTATTTCTATTTTATTTTCGTCATTGACATCCCTTTTAATATTAGCAACCTCATGGATACGAAATTTCACCAAGAAATCTCATTTATGCCTCTTTCCACTCATTTTCCACCCTTTTATTATTATTTTCAATTTCTTTCTTAATAAAGAAATACTTAATTAAACTTTTCTTTTCTTATTGCACTCTCTATGCAACTTTGGACTCCTTGGAACCCAAGAGGCACGAAAACCCTCTTTGGATTTGACTTCTAGAGGTTTCCACATTTTTCCTTTTCTTAATTATTCCATTATTCATTCACTAATTGAATTTTCTTATTATTTGGTCCCAATGGCCAATAATGCCCACAACACAACCATCAAGGCTATTGTAAATGAAATCCATTTATTTGAAGCAAATTATATCATTATTTGTTCAAATATCTTTAATATGAGAAATTACATTTCTCACCAAATGAACCCAAAATTTGGGGTTGTAACATCCTTCCCCTCTTATAGGAATTTTGTCCTCAAAATTCAATCAAGCAAACAAACAATTCAGGATAAGATTTTTTTTCCATGTCCATCATTGGCCCCTATGTGGATTTACCATACTCATGGCGCTTCCAAGGAACCTTTATCATCACATATTCTTTCCTCTGAGTTCTTTCACCCAGGCATCTATAAACTGCACATGTGACTCAGGCCATTTTAGCCTCCCTTGGGGCTCACTAGGTTCATTGCTCAGCACATGGTCGTGTACCTCACATAGTACTCTAAATTGGACACATGGAACTCATCACACATTACTTTATCCTGAGGGGTAAGGTCAAACTTAATCTTCTCCACCAAACCATGTCAAAAGAACCCATGCATTGGGAGCTCAGCTCTCTTAGCTATAACTTAGAGGGGTCAGATTTTCATGTCACATATTCTCTCACAGTGAACTACATGTCAGTCTACTTTGCATCTGCTCACGATTCTTGTCGTCTCTAGGCTCGTTTCAGCCATTGCACGATCAGAGCGACTTCCTCTACACACACTGTGGTCCTTTTCTAACCATCACGTGGTCCTTTCACCAACATCACCTTACTAAAGTGGTGATCGACACAACCTCTCTTACAGAGCTTCTTATAAAACTCGATACTGGCTATGGTGGTCATTGTCACATCTTTCATAGGACAAGAACTGTCTCTAGATATCACCTTGAATGAGCACACATGCTCTCATCAGACCCCCTTTAGTCTGGATTATACTAACCATTAGTTAGGGGTGATAAACTGTACCATCATCGAGTTCTTCATGTACCTACTTTCACCTTATGGAAGTGAACCTTTAAGTCATACTCATGAACTTTTGAACTCGCATCATGGTGTAGTTGAACCATATCTCTCATATGTAGTTCAACCCGATCTGTCCCTTGACCATACTCTTTCTTTCTTATGTCATCTAGGTAAGGCGATCTACCATAACCCATATTGCATCTCGACCTTCCTTGGTCTAGGGGAGACCTATCACAACATCCATAGTGATGAACTCCCATTCCCTCTCAGGAACTCTTTTGTCCTCTATATTGATACACTATGTTACTGGGGTTCGTCCTTTACCTCCTGGCTTGCATGGCCATAAACCACATGCAACTTCATCTTAAGAATCCAAAGTGCAATTGCCATTTACCACAGTGTATGGTGATCTTCAATCATGATTTCCTGTATGTCATGATTCTTCGAGATCGATTCCTCCGAAACCCTAAACCACTCTAATCGGGGTTTCATCACCTTCTTTTCCAAAGAAGTGCATCTGAGGTTCTACCACCATCCTTTCATTGCATCAAGGACTAGACTGGATAACCAAACATCCCTTAACTTTTCAACGAATCTTGTTACATCTGAGTGTTATCCAAACACCTCTTCTTTTCAAACTTAAGGTTAGACAAACAACCTCTTCTAGCTTCTAGTCAAACAAGTCAGATGTATCTCAACCAGAGCATCCATTACCACTTCACATCCTTAGGTATTAGGTAACGTTGAAGACATACCCTTCCATGTATTTCACTTATCATCTCACCTCAAACTCTATGTCTATCTTCAATTAAGAACACTCTCTGATTTCATCATCATGGTGATCAAACTCAACCTGGTATAACTTGTAAGTTCTACATAGCTCATGATAAAAACTTCCTCCTAAGGTGACTACCTCATTCCTCTTAGTGTTTGCAAACCATCCATGTATCATTCACTTTACCAGGGTAGGTTAGCTTCTCTATCCCCATTTCTCATGGCAACATTCCAACCTACATCATATCTTATCCTTGGTGTATGGCATGCGTACTGTCCTATCTCTCACTCCCATAACAAGAGGAAATAAGCATTTGGCTGCAGTCCAAATACAGAGTTCTTCCTGTTCCAAGAGTAGAGATGGTACATCCCACCTTGCCAGTACACCTTTAAATCTAAGTTGAAACGTGCCTCATATGTCACTTCATCACAATCATTTCGATATCAAAGTTACTTCCATGGAAAGTGGTCTCAAACCTACTGAGGTTTATATGCTTGGTCATCTCCTTTAGGTCTATAGGGTACCGACTCTTTTGGGGTCATCCCTCTTCCCTCATGCATCAAGGGAGTGCCCTACTCATCTACCCTTTGGGTCCCATGAGTTCATGAAGGTGATCAATCTCCTAACCCATGGCCCTCCGACAATGATAGTTGTTACCTCCCGACCCTATGGTCATGTGCAATTGGGGAATTAGGAAACTCCTACTTTCATCGGTCTTATCCCTACCTGACCCTAGGATAGACTTAGGATTCTCCATTATAGTACATGTTCACTTATAACCTTACCCAAGTCTTTATCATCTCTCTTTCTACATTCATGGGCTGGCTTTCATCCCTTCATAGGGATCATGGAAACCTGCCTAACTTGGTCAAGTCCCATACCGGTTACCTCCATGGTACCATATTCATATGCAATTAGAGATGGATATCTATGGGTCTACAAGTTCATTCTCATACCATGTATTTTTCACTTAGCTTCTCAAGATCCTATGAGACCTCTTTAGGTTACCTTAAACCAACCAAACTGATATACACCCTACCAAAGGGGTCCCTCTCCCAGGATGGGAGGAAAACTATCTCTTGACAACAAGGTCGCAAAAGCTCTTAGGTCTAGGGTTTACATCCACATGAGCCTACTTAACCCTAGCAAGCTATTAAGGCACAAGCAGATCACCTACTGTACCATGCTAGGTCATACTTGTCCTCTTTCCTCGATGCTGGATCAAGATCATACTTTCCTTTACCATCAACCTAGTTGTGAGGGGTTCATCAAACATACCTTAAACTTAAGGGGCTTCCCTTTTCCTTTATACATGATGCGTACCATGCTCGAAACTATGGCAACTTAATTCTCATCATGAGCATTAGGTATACCACTTCCCCTCTTAGGTCAGGAACCCTAGGTTCACTTTGGGTGTCCAACTGCATGCTCAATCTCTTAACCACAAACCAAGCATGTATCGGGTATGTCATACACTTCCTGTCATCCTTCTCTTCGATCAACACTTTAAGGTTGAGTCCTCCTCAAGGACAATCAACAAGGTGCAAGGCCTCATAACCTGTTACTATACCTCTCCAGGGTTTATGGAACTCTTCTTCTCATCTATACCATAGGCACAAAGGTATAAGCAGACTCATCCTCTCTCTAGGTTTTGGTTCCTCTATGACAACCAAGATATCATCAGCCTCCAGAAATTATGCATGAGGCAACTACTATCATTCACTTAGGTCGCATCATCCTTGACTCCCCACTGTTCCTCATATCTCGGGGTCTAGGTTTACGACCTTCTTGCTTGGTGTCCTGCTCTCTCTAACCCTACAACCAACCTCACCATTAGAGGTCCTCTCTTCAAGAAGGGTCAACCTCAAAAGCATGCCCCTAGCCGAAAGAAGCCTTTGGTCAACTTATATTCACTCAAGGTTATCCATAACCCCTTATACTTATCACATAAGCTATCCATCAAACTCCCTCGGCCAAGGTTAAACCTATTACTCGCACTACTGATACATACAGGGTGCCTATTATTCCATGCTCATATTAGCTCATGGGGTTCCATAGGTTCTTCTCTAACCTCAATAATGAAGGAGCTATCCTTCACTCTAACATGCACGACCCTTCCTAGGGTTGGGTTACCAGAGGTACTCGGTCATCCAACCTCTCATGTCTCATATGGCATCCCAAGCATGTCCATCCAAACTTCTGGTCTACCAAGACATCTAGTTCTCCCTCTCTAACCTTCACTTAGGGTTAGGGTTAACATCATCCTCAGAGGATGTGCCAGGTCTCTACTTGCAATGGAGTTCTCTATCTACAAGAGTAACTTATCCTCCTAACAAGAAGGTCTAGCCTCAGATCTCTTCTGAGGACATGACAACTTATGTCATACGACCTAAGCATGTATCTATCCTTTAATTTGCACTTAATCTATTAAGCTTATGTCCATGACATCTTATTTACATGCTTTTCCTTTAATTTGGTGGAGGATCCCTTAAACCTTATCACCTTACCCATACCTCAAGAGGGTGAGGAGAAGAGAGAAAACTGTAATCCTTATGGTCCTTAACAGAATTTGTGATGAGAAGGGATGAATAAGATGAGAAAGTCCTAAAGGTATCTTATTTCGATTCATACCCTAAGACTTTGGCTAGGAAGTCACACAGATCCGGGAGTCCTCGTATTCCGACTAGCGGTGCAGAGGAAAATATTTCCAGCCCCTGGTCGTGATCCTTTTCTAGACACCTCCGTCTTTCGAATAATCCTCTAATAATTCCCTTGGGTTCTATTGAGTTTGTAAAATTTAATAATTATTAATGGTTAACTAAGGAAACTAATCTCTGATACCAATTGTTACGACCCCACCTCCCGATAACCCTCCAATTAAGGGAGACTGAGAGGTCAAAGCTGCACCCATAACTTCCAGATCAAAGGTTCGACAATTAACCAAGAATAATTATCAAATTTTAACCTACTATGCTGAAAAGCTGTAAGAAAATAAATTTTTGCATACCTTTTTGAAAACTTAGATCTCTATACTTCTATCCACTTAAGGATTCTACTCTAACTAATCCTCCTTGTATTTAACTTCATGTATTTCACAATATGACGATTTACTGTTTGTCCTTTTGGCTTGTACCTAAAACGCCGACAAACAAAATGTCGGTCAGCCGAAGCTGGTGTGGGGGGAAAACAATAATTATGTAAATATGTTAACAATGGAATCATTCAATTAATCATTTAACAACCAAGATTACATTTTAGATATAATTCCGCGATCCAATAGTACCCTATCCTCTATGTTGTCCCCATTAAACCCCTCATGATCCACCTATAAGTGAACCAATTTATAGGGTTGAGTCACATGGCACTACTCGTAAGTATCCCACTCCTTAACTCATGGCAGGCTAATGAGTCTCATGGCACTACACATAGGTAGCCCAATTTCTAACTCTCGGTAACCTAGACCTTGCTCTAGGATTACCCCTTTCTTCTTAGCCTTTTCAAAGTAATAGAGGTAGACCCATATCTAGTCAGTTATATACGCACATTTATAGGATAATCATAGTCACTTTATAGTTGCATGAAATAAATAAACATCCAACATTTATTTTCCAGCAATCGATTAAAACTTCAAGAATTGCCGTGAAACTAGAGCGATTATTCATAATCGTAACCACATACCTGATTTGATGAGTCATGCAGAATATTCAACATATACTTCATGTATATACAATCAAGCCAATCAATAGATCCAAGCAAGTAATTCAATCATCACATAATTCCTGAAAAGAATATGTACTCTATTTATTACACACTTTATCAAGAAACTACTTTATTGACTTGGATTCACTTTCTAGGGTTTCTAATCCACATTAAGGTTTCATTAATATTCATTAGGGTTTCTTAGATCAATTTCTCAAACTTTATCCCTTTTAGGTGAACAAACCCTAAAATACTCTTTTCCATTTATATGAACCTTAATTTCTCAACTATCCATTTTAATAGTGTTTTATACCCAAATTGACTTAGGATCATCACATCCCTATTTATTCATGTATTTGAACAATTAAAACAATTAAAAGACATATTCATCTAAATTAGGGTTTTCAAGCTCATTAATGCATAATCATGCACAAAACCCTAAATTAAGCCAATTATATAAAAAGATCATCTTTTTAGATCCTATTTTCACTTTTATTAACAACAGGTTAATATCAGCTTAAATTATTCAAATAACGTCATTAAGTCCATCTATCATCAAATCTAAGGGTTTTTCCTTAATTAAATAATTACAGATGATAACTTTATGCCCTTTTTAAATTTCAAGCATATTTAAGCACATAAACTCTAAATTAGACTAATCACGTGCAAAGTTCTTCCTTTTTGAACATAATGTACCTTTTTACATTTAACAGGTTAACATCAACTCTAATGATCCATTTAAACCGTATTAAACACTTTATTCATTTCAAAATAGGGTTTCTTAATCTTTAATTCATTAAAGATGATAATTTACACTACACCTCGAACTATGATTAGATTCAGGCTATCAAACTATTTTTATTGGATTCCTTGTGTTCTTCTGATCAAAATTCATATATTACTTGTCCTAATCGGAGTTACCAATCATTAGATATGATTTTTGCAAGGAAAAGTACCTCTCGGCCAATCGGATTGAGCCACATCATGCAATACATGCAACGTTGTTTGCTTAGAATTAGAATGGAATGACACTTCTGCCCCCCACTTGAGTGGCCTGTCCTTTGTAATGCCGAGTGTAGAACCGTCCAATGGTTCTTCGGTCTTCTTCAACCTTGCGTTGTTTGACCTGGTCGTCGATCCCAACCCGAGCCGCGATTGGGGTGGCCTCTCTTCCCCCTCCTGGACCCGAAGTGCACCTTGGACTATCTTCCTGCCTCCAACCTTCTCCATCGCAGCCGCCTCAGCTACGAGCCATGGTTCAGACTCGTGGAGCAACAGTCCATGGAGCTACTAGTCCAATGCGGGAGAAACGGCAGTACATGCCAGTAGAAGGTCAGACGACGTATACTCATGGAGTATACTGAAGTCGTCGTAGGTGGCGGCCTCCCTCAACAGACGCGAGCACCGTTTGCAGCCGAAACCAGTCTGCCCAAGCAGGTTGTTCACATGAGGAAAACGAAGAAGATCATGGGCTTGAATGGCCATACTTTCTGCAGAGATCTACCAAGATTGTGGCGGCCTTTGTCAACATTCCTGGTGGCGGAAGGGATGCCTAAGTTACTCTTTATATATATACGCCTACCACCTCAAAACCCTAATGGGTTACCCACGTAAGAGAAAGGAAGGGAGAGGGATATGGCGGTAGGCCATGGGTCACCTCTTTCCATTGCGAGACACATGCACTGTCTTCTGGGAAAGTCTCCATATTCATATATCTCGGGTGAGAGGAGAGATTATCGTGGTTTAGGATTAAAGACAAAATATAAAAGGCATCTCTCTCAAAACCACTCAAAACCAACTTAAGAAGGAGATATCCTTCTTTTATTCTTTTATCATAGGCACACAGATCCAAAGCACTTTCTTTATTCTTGCTTTTTAATCCAATGGCACGAATTTCTATTTTCTTTTAATAGAAATTACTCCCTTTTTAACAAAACCCCAAAATCATTCATTATGCATCAAATTATCTTCCTATTCTCTTTCCTCTTTCCTCATCGGGGCTCCTTGTACCCCAAGAAAATGTATTATTTCGAAATCCTTTTTATTGGATATTCATTATCCTACTAGATGCAACTAAATGCATTATTCTTTATTATTTCTCATTAAAATAACTCTTTTTGAGGTTTTCTCTTTATTTCTATTTTATTTTCCTCATTGACATCCCTTTTAATATTAGCAACCTCATGGATACGAAATTTCACCAAGAAATCTCATTTATGCCTCTTTCCACTCATTTTCCACCCTTTTATTATTATTTTCAATTTCTTTCTTAATAAAGAAATACTTAATTAAACTTTTCTTTTCTTATTGCACTCTCTATGAAACTTTGGACTCCTTGGAACCCAAGGAACCCAAGAGGCACGAAAAACCTCTTTGGATTTGACTTCTAGAGGTTTCCAAATTTTTCCTTTTCTTAATTATTCCATTATTCATTCACTAATTGAATTTTCTTGTTATTTGGGCCCAATAGCCAATAATGCCCACAACACAACCATCAAGGCTATTGTAAACGAAATCCATTTATTTGAAGCAAGTTATATCATTATTTGTTCAAATATCTTTAATGTGAGAAATTACATTTCTCACAAAATGAACCCAAAATTTGGGGTTGTAACATCCTTCCCCTCTTATAGGAATTTTGTCCTCAAAATTCAATCAAGCAAACAAACAATTCAGGATAAGATTTTTTTTCCATGTCCATCATTGGCCCCTATGTGGATTTACCGTACTCATGGCGCTTCCAAGGAACCTTTATCATCACATATTCTTTCCTCTGAGTTCTTTCACCCTGGCATCTATAAACTGCACAGGTGACTCAGGCCATTTCAGCCTCCCTTGGGGCTCACTAGGTTCATTGCTCAGCACATGGTCGGGTACCTCACATAGTACTCTATATTGGACACATGGAACTCATCACACATTACTTTATCCTGAGGGGTAAGGTCAAACTTAATCTTCTCCACCAAACCATGTCAAAAGAACCCATGCATTGGGGGCTCAGCTCTCTTAGCTATAACTTAGAGGGGTCGGATTTTCATGTCACATATTCTCCCACAGTGAACTGCATGTCAGTCTACTTTGTATCTTCTCACGACTCTTGTCGTCTCTAGGCTCCTTTCAGCCATTGCACGATCAGAGCGACTTCCTCTACACACACTGTGGTCCTTTTCTAACCATCACGTGGTCCTTTCACCAACATCACCTTACTAAAGTGGCGACCGACACAACCTCTCTTACAGAGCTTCTTATCAAACTCGATACTGGCTATGGTGGTCATTGTCACATCTTTCATAGGACAAGAACTGTCTCTATATATCACCTTGAACGAGCACACATGCTCTCATCAGACCCCCTTTAGTCTGGATTATACTAACCATTAGTTAGGGGTGATAAACTGTACTATCGTCGAGTTCTTCATGTACCTACTTTCACCTTATGGAAGTGAACCTTTAAGTCATACTCATGAACTTTTGTACTCGCATCATGGTGTAGTTGAACCATATCTCCCATATGTAGTTCAACCCGATCTGTCCCTTGACTGTACTCTTTCTTTCTTATGTCATCTAGGTAAGGCGATCTACCATAACCCATACTGCATCTCAACCTTCCTTGGTCTAGGGGAGACCTATCACAGCATCCATAGTGATGAACTCCCATTCCCTCTCAGGGACTCTTTTGTCCTCTCTATCGATACACTGCGTTACTGGGGTTCGTCCTTTACCTAATGGCTTGCATGGCCATAAACCACATGCAACTTCATCTTAAGCATCCAAAGTGCTATTGCCATTTACCACGGTGTATTGTGATCTTCAATCATGATTTCCTGTATGTCATGATTCTTCAAGATCGATTCCTCTGAAACCCTAAACCACTCTAGTCGGGGTTTCATCACCTTCTTTTCCAAAGAAGTGCATCTAAGGTTCTACCACCATCCTTTCATTGCATCAAGGACTAGACTGGCTAACCAAACAACCCTTAACTTTTCAACGAGTCTTGTTACATCTGAGTGTTATCCAAACACCTCTCCTTTTCAAACTTGAGGTTAGCCAAACAACCTCTTCTAGCTTCTAGTCAAACAAGTCAGATGTATCTCAACCAGAGAATCCATTACCACTTCACATCCTTAGGTATTAGGTAACGTTGAAGACATACCCTTCCATGTATTTCACTTATCATCTCACCTCAAACTCTATGTCTATCTTCAATTAAGAACACTCTCTGATTTCATCATCATGGTGATCACACTCAACCTGGTATAACTTGTAAGTTCTACATAGCTCATGATAAAAACTTCCTCCTAAGGTGACTACCTCATTCCTCTTAGTGTTTGCAAACCATCCATGTATCATTCACTTTACCAGGGTAGGTTAGCTTCTCTATCCCCATTTCTCATGGCAACATTCCAACCTACATCATATCTTATCCTTGGTGTATGGCATGCGTACTGTCCTATCTCTCACTCCCATAACAAGAGGAAATAAGCATTTGGCTGCAGTCCAAATACAGAGTTCTTCCTGTTCCAAGAGTAGAGATGGTACATCCCACCTTGCCAGTACACCTTTAAATCTAAGTTGAAACGTGCCTCATATGTCACTTCATCACAATCATTTCGATATCAAAGTTACTTCCATGGAAACTGGTCTCAAACCTACTGAGGTTTATATGCTTGGTCATCTCCTTTAGGTCTATAGGGTACCGGCTCTTTTGGGGTCATCCCTCTTCCCTCATGCATCAAGGGAGTGCCCTACTCATCTGCCCTTTGGGTCCCATGAGTTCATGAAGGTGATCAATCTCCTAACCCATGTCCCTCCGACAATGATAGTTGTTACCTCCCGACCCTATGGTCATGTGCAATTGGGGAATTAGGAAACTCCTACTTTCATCGGTCTTATCCCTACCTGACCCTAGGATAGACTTAGGATTCTCCATTATAGTACATGTTCACTTATAACCTTACCCAAGTCTTTATCATCTCTCTTTCTACATTCATGGGCTGGCTTTCATCCCTTCATAGGGATCATGGCAACCTGCCTAACTTGGTCAAGTCCCATACTGGTTACCTCCATGGTAACATATTCATATGCAATTAGAGATGGATATCTATGGGTCTACAGGTTCATTCTCATACCATGTATTTTTCACTTAGCTTCTCAAGATCCTATGAGACCTCTTTAGGTTACCTTAAACCAACCAAACTGATATACACCCTACCAAAGGGGTCCCTCTCCCAGGATGGGAGGAAAACTATCTCTTGACAACAAGGTCGCAAAAGCTCTTAGGTCTAGGGTTTACATCCACATGAGCCTACTTAACCCTAGCAAGCTATTAAGGCACAAGCAGATCACCTACTGTACCATGCTAGGTCATACTTGTCCTCTTTCCTCGATGCTGGATCAAGATCATACTTTCCTTTACCATCAACCTAGTTGTGAGGGGTTCATCAAACATACCTTAAACTTAAGGGGCTTCCCTTTTCCTATATACATGATGTGTACCATGCTCGAAACTATGGCAACTTAATTCTCATCATGAGCATTAGGTATACCACTTCCCCTCTTAGGTCAGGAACCCTAGGTTCACTTTGGGTGTCCAACTGCATGCTCAATCTCTTAACCACAAACCAAGCATGTACCGGGTATGTCATACACTTCTTGTCATCCTTCTCTTCGATCAACACTTTAAGGTTGAGTCCTCCTCAAGGACAATCAACAAGGTGTAAGGCCTCATAACCTGTTACTATACCTCTCCAGGGTTTATGGAACTCTTCTTCTCATCTATACCATAGGCACAAAGGTATAAGCAGACTCATCCTCTCTCTAGGTTTTGGTTCCTCTACGACAACCAAGATATCATCAACCTCCAGAAATTATGCATGAGGCAACTACTATCATTCACTTAGGTCGCATCATCCTTGACTCCCCACTGTTCCTCATATCTCGGGGTCTAGGTTTACGACCTTCTTGCTTGGTGTCCTGCTCTCTCTAACCCTACAACCAACCTCACCATTAGAGGTCCTCTCTTCAAGAAGGGTCAACCTCAAAAGCATGTCCCTAGTCGAAAGAAGCCTTTGGTCAACTTATATTCACTCAAGGTTATACATAACCCCTTATACTTATCACATAAGCTATCCATCAAACTCCCTCGGCCAGGGTTAAACCTATTACTCGCACTACTGATACATACAGGGTGCCTATTATTCCATGCTCATATTAGCTCATGGGGTTCCATAGGTTCTTCTCTAACCTCAATAATGAAGGAGCTATCCTTCACTCTAACATGCACGACCCTTCCTAGGGTTGGGTTACCAGAGGTACTCGGTCATCCAACCTCTCATGTCTCATATGGCATCCCAAGCATGTCCATCCAAACTCCTGGTCTACCAAGACATCTAGTTCTCCCTCTCTAACCTTCACTTAGGGTTAGGGTTAACATCATCCTCAGAGGATGTGCCAGGTCTCTACTTGCAATGGAGTTCTCTATCTACAAGAGTAACTTATCCTCCTGACAATAAGGTCTAGCCTCAGATCTCTTCTGAGGACATGACAACTTATGTCATACGACCTAAGCATGTATCTATCCTTTAATTTGCACTTAATCTATTAAGCTTATGTCCATGACATCTTATTTATATGCTTTTCCTTCAATTTGGTGGAGGATCCCTTAAACCTTATCAACCTTACCCATACCTCAAGAGGGTGAGGAGAAGAGAGAAAACCCTAATCCTTAAGGTCCTTAACAGAATTTGTGATGAGAAGGAATGAATAAGATGAGAAAGTCCTAAAGGTATCTTATTTCGATTCATACCCTAAGACTTTGGCCAGGCAGTCACACAGATCCGGGAGTCCTCATATTTTGACTAGCGGTGCGGAGGAAAATATTTCCAGCCCCTTGTTGTGATCCTTTTCTAGACACCTCCGTCTTTCGGATAATCCTCTAATAATTCCCTTGGGTTCTATGGAGTTTGTAAAATTTAATAATTATTAATGGTTAACTGAGGAACCTAAGCTCTGATACCAAATGTTACGACCCCACCTCCCGATAACCCCCCAATTAAGGGAGACTGAGAGGTCAAAGTCGCGCCCATAACTTCCGGATCAATGGTTCGGCAATTAACCAAGAATAATTATCAAATTTTAACCTACTATGCTGAAAAGCTGTAAGAAAATAAATTTTTGCATACCTTTTGGAAAACTTGGATCTCTATACTTCTATCCACTTAAGGATTCTACTCTAACTAATCCTCCTTGTATTTAACTTCGTGTATTTCACAATATGATGATTTACTGTTTGTCCTTTTGGCTTGTACCTAAAACGCTGACAAACAAAACACCGGTCAGCCAAAGCTGGTATGTGGGGGAAACAATAATTATGTAAATACGTTAACAATGTAATCATTCAATTAATCATTTAACAACCAAGATTACATTTTAAATATAACTCTGTGATCCAAGAGTACCCTATCCTCTATGTTGTCCCCATTAAACCCCTCATGATCCACCTATAAGTGAACCAATTTCTAGGGTTGAGTCACATGGCACTACTCGTAAGTAGCCCACTCCTTAACTCATGGCAGGCTAATGAGTCTCATGGCACTACACGTAGGTAGCCCAGTTTCTAACTCTTTGTAACCTAGACCTTGCTCTAGGATTACCCCTTTTTTCTTAGCCTTTTCCAAGCAATAGAGATGGACCCAGATCTAGTCAGTTATATACGCACATTTATAGTGATAATCATAGTCACTTTATAGTTGCATGAAATAAATAAACATCCAACAGTTATTTTCAAGCAACCGATTAAAACTTCGGGAATCTCCGTGAAACTAGAGAGATTATTCATAATCGTAACCACATACCTGATTTGACGAGTCATGCAGAATATTCAACATATACTTCATGTATATACAATCAAGCCAATCAATAGATCGAAGCAAGTAATTCAATCATCACATAATTCCTAAAAGGAATATGTACTCTATTTATTACACACTTTATCAAGAATCGACTTTATTGACTTGGATTCACTTTCTAGGGTTTCTAATCCACATTAAGGTTTCATTAATATTCATTAGGGTTTCTTAGATCAATTTCTCAAACTTTATCCCTTTTAGGTTAACAAACCCTAAAATACTCTTTTCCATTGATATGAACCTTAATTGCTCAACTATCCATTTTAATAGTCTTTTATACCCAAATTGACTTAGGATCATCACATCCCTATTTATTCATGGATTTGAACAATTAAAACAATTAAAAGACATATTCATCTAAATTAGGGTTTTCAAGCTCATTAATGCATAATCATGCACGAAACCCTAAATTAAGCCAATTATATAAAAAGATAATCTTTTTAGATCCTATTTTCACTTTTATTAACAACGGGTTAATATCAGCTTGAATTATTCAAATAACGTCATTAATTCCATCTATCATCAAATCTAAGGTTTTTTCCTTAATTAAATAATTACAGATGATACCTTTATGCCCTTTTTAAATTTCAAGCATATTTAAGCACATAAACTCTAAATTAGACTAATCACGTGCAAAGTTCTTCCTTTTTGAACATAATGTACCTTTTTACATTTAACAGGTTAACATCAACTCTAATGATCCATTTAAACCCTATTAAACACTTTGTTCATTTCAAAATAGGGTTTCTTAATCTTTAATTCATTAAAGATGATAATTTACACTACATCTCGAACTATGATCAGATTCAGACTATAAAACTATTTTTATTAGATTCCTTGTGCTCTTCTAATCAAAATTCATATATTACTTGTCCTAATTGGAGTTACCAATCATTAGATATGATTTTTGCAAGGAAAAGTACCTCTCGGCCAATCGGATTGTGCCACGTCACGCAATACATGCAACGTTGTTTTCTTAGAATTAGAATGGAATGATGCTTCTGCCCCCCACTTGAGTGGCCCATCCTTTGTAATGCCGAGGGAAGAACCGTCCAATGGTTCTTCAGGCTTCTTCAACATTGCGTTGTTCGACCTGGCCGTCGATCCCAACCCTGGCCGCGATTGGGGTGGCCTCTCTTCCCCCTCCTGGACCCGAAGCACACCTTGGACTATCTTCCTGCCTCCGACCTTCTCCATCGCAGCTGTCTCAGCTCCGAGCCATGGCCCGAGCTCATGGAGCAGCAGTCCACGGAGCTACTGGTCCACTCCGGGAGAAACGGCAGTACATGCCTATAGCAGGTAAGACGGTGTATACTCCTGAAGTATACTCAAGTCGTCGCAGGTGGCAGCCTCCCTCAACGGATGCGAGCATCGTTTGTAGCTGAAACCAGTCTGCCCAAGCAGGTTGTTCACATGAGGAAAATGAAGAAGATCATGGGCTTGAATGACCATACTTTCTGCAGAGATTTACCAAGATTGTGGCGGCCTTTGTCAACATTCCTGGTGGCGGAAGGGATGCCTAAGTTCCCCTATATATATATATATATATATATATATATATATATATATATATATATATATATATATATATATATATATATATATATATATATATATATACGCCTACCACTCCAAAACCCTAATGGGTTCCCCACGTAAGAGAAAGGAAGGGAGATGGATATGGCGGCAGGCCATGGGTCACCTCTCTCCATTGCGAGGCACAGGCGCTGTCTTCAGGGAAAATCTCCATATTCATATATCTCGGGTGAGAGGAGAAATTATCGTGGTTTAGGATTAAAGACAAAATATAAAAGGCATCTCTCTCAAAACCACTCAAAACCAACTTAGGAAGGAGATATCCTTCTTTTATTCTTTTATCATAGGCACACGGATCCAAAGCACTTTCTTTATTCTTGCTTTTTAATCCAATGGCGCGAATTTCTATTTTCTTTTAATAGAAATTACTCCCTTTTTAACAAAACCCCAAAATAATCCATTGTGCATCAAATTATCTTCATATTCTCTTTCCTCTTTCCTCATTGGGGCTCCTTGTACCCCAAGAAATTGTATTATTTCGAAATCCTTTTTATTGGATATTCATTATCCTACTAGATGCAACTAAATGCATTATTCTTTATTATTTCTCATTAAAATAACTCTTTTTGAGGTTTTCTCTTTATTTCTATTTTATTTTCGTCATTGGCATCCCTTTTAATATTAGCAACCTCATGGATACGAAATTTCACCAAGAAATCTCATTTATGCGTCTTTCCACTCATTTTCCACCCTTTTATTATTATTTTCAATTTCTTTCTTAATAAAGAAATACTTAATTAAACTTTTCTTTTCTTATTGCACTCTCTATGCAACTTTGGACTCCTTGGAACCCAAGGAACCCAAGAGGCACAAAAACCCTCTTTGGATTTGACTTCTAGAGGTTTCCACATTTTTCCTTTTCTTAATTATTCCATTATTCATTCACTAATTGAATTTTCTTGTTATTTGGGCCCAATAGCCAATAAAGCCCACAACACAACCATCAAGGCTATTGTAAATGAAATCCATTTATTTGAAGCAAATTATATCATTATTTGTTCAAATATCTTTAATATGAGAAATTACATTTCTCACCTAATGAACCCAAAATTTGGGGTTGTAACATTAGTACATGCATACATATCATTCCCAGCCATGCACAAAGAGACACCTAGGTTAGAGTAACTGGTATTGAATTTCTAATAAGATAATCATGAATATACTACAATTGAAAGTTGAACTAATATCTAAAATTCATAAAGTATATTAAATTGATGTGTATTTTATTTATTTATTTTATCTAGATGTGGACCATTATACAATAAGTCATCCTCTATTGATATTAAAGTGTCCTCTATGGTGAACCACACCCTTTGTTGGCACAACGTACCCTCTGTTGACATTGAAGTGTCCTCTATGGTGCAACACACCCTTTTCTGGCACAACATGCACTGAAGTATCCTCTATGGTACTGCGCACCCTCTGTTGGCACTGCATGCCCTCTATGACAAACAAAATGTCCTCTGAAAATCTCCTAGGACTCTCTGGCGAGGACTTAGCATATAATATATTATTGTTCTTGTGTCATTTTTTATCTTTATTCTGAATTTCTTATCTCTAAATCTTAATCTCTTATCTCTAAATCTATTCTTAATTTCTTATCTCTGAATTCATTCTAAATTTCTTATCTCTTAATCTTGATCTATTATCTCTGGCTTTGTATCTTTGTTCTATAATTCGAAACTGAATCTAACTCTGAATTCGAAACATGGTATTCTTATTGTCAAGATAAATCTTAGTCTGAAGCTCTTTAATTATGCAATTATCTAAAAACTAATATATAATCCCAATGTCTTGAGAAAATAAACTAATCTAAGCATATAAATATTGAGTGTCTAAAATTAATATAAATATCAAATGTCTAAAATCTGAAAACATGGAAACATAACTCAAACTGAATGAAGTCTAATTATTGAAAGCATGACATGAAATGAAACACTAAATTCTAAAAGTAACTTAATCTCTAAGTTACTTTGTAGGAAGGTTTAGGCATAATTATAATATTACTGAAACTCAATGGACATGTTCCACTTACCTGTTACGGCAAGAAATTCAAATATACTTTCAGGTTATAGTCAAGAGTTAGCTTTCCTAAAAATGAAGATGATGCATATATCATAATTTTATCTAGAAATCCTAGATTTTCTTAATAGAGTTTGTAGGTCTTGTAATCTGTGTTGGGATTTATTTATGTATGATAAACATGATACCATCCTATAATAAAATTGGATATGATCATGAATTCTCATAATATATGATCTCTACACATTTACATCATTACTAATATCTTCAATTTATTAACCACTTTAGTTAACATCATGGACTAACTACTCTAACATTAAATTCTCATAATAGGTAATTATCTTCTAAAATCAAACAAAATAATATTTTAGTGAGACATGTATTAAAATAGAATTTCAAATATTTTATATAAATTGTATGTCATCGTTGATGACTCAAATTATCATAATAACTCTAATGAGTAAACTTATAATAATATATTATATTTATCAAAACACTAAGATTAGATCTTTCATTTGTGTTTTAGGATTCTATATAGATTACATGAACTTATCTCCTCAAATTTAGACATCACAATCTATTGCATAAATACCATCATCATATTTATTTTCTTCTATTAAAACTTTGGCCTGTTAAACATCTAAATATCCTCAAAAAGTATTTTAATAATAATGTAGTCTTTAATATCTTCTCAACGATACCCTATTATTCATGATTGGATCTATAAGCTAAAATATACGGGCATTTAAAGATTACCTCTTTCTAGAAGATCTGGGTCATTCATCTTGAATCTCACAAATTACATCCCAGCTTTCTATTTCTTTTTTTCTTTCCTTTCATGTGGTTTACCGATCTCCTCTTTGGATTTTCTTATCTAGAAACCCAGATCTGGATATCCCTTATCACCTTCCTCTTCCTTTCTATGTTCTCGAGCGTGATACCTTCCCTAGTTTGCTTACCGTACATGCCTATGAATGTGGCCACACCGCTTAGCTGTAGCAAGAGCTCCATGCCTGAGGAGACTCCTCCATGATTATCACATGATACTTTGCACTCACATATGACCCTTTGAACAAGACTAGTTTTTGGGAATAAAGAGAGTCTCCCATGTGGTAGTGATTGTATACGTATCTCTCCTTGAGAAGACTTCTTTCTTACTCTCTTTTCATTGAATACAGAGGAAGATAACTCAGAAAAGACATGATATCATATGCCCCATATTTTATAATGCATCGCTGCTCTGTGTTCTAGATCCTTCTGATTTAAGTATTGTATTTTGAACAAAAACTAATTTTTAATTGGAATCGAGACTTCCCACACTTGTCCCTTCTCTACAAAGAAGGAGGATGTTATCTCTTTCCTTTTGGTATTTAATTAATTGTTTCAATTGATTTTGATCATAATGGATCAGATGTTACCACTGTAGACGATGTTTCTTTTACTGAACACCCACACTATTGAGTCATCGATCATGTTATTGAAAACTTGGACATCGTTCATTCATACTTAAGTTAATAAAAACAATCCAACTATTTTATTGTTATCATTCATTTCTAATTGTTTCCATGGTGCAAATCATAATGAATTGACACCAAGAATTATACACATGTTCTTTTCATATCTTTTTTCAAAGTGTACTTCTTTTTTGAAAAATTTATACAAGATACAAAAATTAGAAATAAAATTTTCACATTATACAAATCAATATAAGTTTAAAAAAATCAAATGAACTCCATAATCCTATGAAGTTATATATATATATATATATATATATATATATATATATATATATATATATATATATATTTATCCTCGTATTCAACAAAACACCCTATGGACTACTATCTGGCAAAATATATTATCCTTGAACTCACATACATGGTAGTTTAGATCTCATTGAAGTTTCCTTTATTCGTATTTTACTTATCTCACCTAAGACCATAAATTTATGGTGGTTGATGGTAGACCAAGATGTATAACAATCGATGGATCTATATTTCTTGTTCATTAAGTCATAGCACATAATAATGAGTTTAGTTTGACCCATTATTTCCCCATAAAAAATATCAAGAAAATATAACAAATATTTTTTTCATGTTCTCATATACTTCTATTTTCAAAATCATAGCTTCCCTATTACTAGATATCAACCACTAAATAACTAGTACTATTAAAATTTGATAATGAATCTAACAATCTTGTCTACTTTCAAAATCTATTTACCTTATCAAAATAAATACTCAAAATTCATGCTATACTTTCCTAGAAAAACTCTTCCATACTTCTTTCATTCTTTAAAGAATCAAAATAAAACTACTTTCTAGTTAGCAATAAAAATTAATGAATGTTACTCAAAAAATATAATGGTATTATCCTTAAGACCACTATATCCCCTAAATTTTTTTATTAAACTTTAGGAATCTCACTCTTATCATGTTTGGTCATAATTTTATATTCTACTTTACCGTCTTTAGATATCAAAAAAGTACATCTATCATCTCTCTAAATATTTGATTTATCTAACATTCACCACACATATTCTCATCTTTCTTGAAGTTACTCCCTTATCTAACGTTAACCAAAAATCAAAACACTTTGACCACTATTGTGTATTTATCTAAGGATTATAAATCAGGTCTTAGAATTTCAAAATAAAATCATTCAATATTTTTAATCACTCATAATCGCTTTAATTATATACATATTTTTATATTAACATTATTAAAATAAAAACCTTGGTCAACATGTAATTCTCATTATTTCAATGATGTATATATATACTTTTGGAAAAATTAATTATCACATGCCAATAACCAAAATATGATTTTCTGCTATTGTGATTATGGACAATCAATGGGCTCAAATGTGCTTATAGATCATTAGATCAATGTAGAATGTGTCATGTATTCAACTTGGGTCTCATAAGGATAAAATTATATAAATTAGATTACTTAGCATTTAGCACATTACAATAATGCTTCTAACTAAGAGGTTTAGTCTATGTGACAAAGATCGAATCCTCACATATGCATAAAACCAAAAAGACATATGCTTCTAAGACTAGAACTATATATGTACCTAAGACTAGACCTGTCAAACTGGGTCAAAATCCGCGGGCGCCTATGGGTCGACCTGTTTAAGTTGGGTTTGGGCCATGAATTTTACCACCCGCCTAAAGTCACCCAAACCCGTACCCACCCGTTTACTTAGTGGGTTTTGCGGGCAGCCCGCGGGTGATCCACTAGTTATGTTAAATAAATATTTTTAAAATTATATTTGTCGTAGAGAAACAGCAAAAAAATAAGGCCTTACACGTTGTGGTGTGTGGCCCAGCTAATCTCGGCCCAATCTCTACTCACGTCTTCTTTCTTGGTTGGCTACGTGTCTGTTGTTTGATAATCAAACATCTTGCCAATCAATTGAAATTGAAAGCACGGCTGCCACCGTTTCCATCTATTTGCGTACAGCGGCCAAAAGACCAAGTTTGATAGACGCAAATGACTGGTAAGTGAAGATGAAACGAACTGGTGTGGACGCATGAGAGCCCATCACAACAAGTTACAGTGTTGCTCTAGACCCCTCCGAGTCCCAGGCTGCAACCCTCTCTTTGGAACCATAGCTCAGCCATCACCGAAAAGCAGGTTCCCATCCACATATTCTTCTTCACTTACGGCTGCTACTAAACAAGGTCAGGAAGACACGAAATTTCTTATTACCAACTCTCAGTCAGGTACCCATGGCGTCAAACTGTCTATTTGCTGCTATGAAATTTTGTATTAAACTCCAACATTTAGTCCTTTTCTCTCTTCTTAAATTTATATGGGCACCCGCGGGCTGACCCGCAACCCGCCGGGTCGGGTTTGGGTCTGTCTTTTGTCCACCCGTTTAGAACTCGATCTTTTTGACCCACACCCGCTAGACCCAAACCCGCAACGCCCCAACCCACCCACCCGTTTGACAGGTCTACCTAAGACTAAAGTTGTAAATTCTCAAAATGTTGAAAAGAGATATGAAATATCTTTTATCTCATGTCATTATTGCCAACATCTTGGACATTGTTCCTTTTCATGTGAATATCAGAAGAAAGGAGCCATTGACATGGTTTGGGTTCTAAAATCCCCAACTTAGAATAAAAAGGAGAACATGTTGAGATTTGACCTATACTTAATCTTGATAAATACTTTTATGTCTTATCTCAACCTAATTCGGTATTCATTTGCATATCTTTTATTTAAACATAGATTCAGTTACATATCTTGTATAATTTGTTAAAACACAAATTATGTTGCACCAGCCAGCCTTATCCAGTCATGTAGCTCGGCCTCTGTGCGATTTAAACGCTCCCCCCATTGTGCGGGTAGGCGAGTTTACGTCGTTAGCGGGGGTCACAATCACAGCGCTCGTTCGGGGGTGATTCCCACAAATAAAAAAACATAAATTATGGTTTATCTATAACTTGTTCTCGATCGACAAAACTTTGAACGAGAAGCCCCTCATTCGACAAAGTTTCTTGAGCAAAAACAAGTTTTTTAGATATTTAACTTGACTATTTAAATATCACAAGAAAATGTTTTAATTTCACATATGTAGAAAATATTTCTAACTTGATAATATCAGTTCCATCCATGAAATCTATCTTTATACTAACCATCACAGACTAATTGAGTACCAAAAACCTCTCAACTTGGTAGGATTGAGTGATAATAGATGCTTCAAGCATATGACTTCAATACACTCGAATAGAGAAAAGGAGATTGAGTAACATTGGAGACATCGTGTAATAAGTAATAATAAAGAAGAATCAGAACATGTAAGTGCACATAATGATGAAGTTCAAGGTAATGATCATGATGAGGTATCTCTTTCTACTCTATACAAAATTGATCATGTATAACTTGCAGTAATTACCTTAGATAAAATCGAGAAACTAGAACAAATTGTCCTAGTATGCTTGACTTCTTGAGCTTAAAGAACAAAATGTTGTACAAAACAAGAGATTGGATGAATTTTATTTTCAAACTCAAGTCCTTACATTAAAATAAAAGATCCTATATTTGATATGTTAAATGGAATGAAACATGACTTGCTTATGAAAAAATCAAACCTTATGCATTCTCATGGCTTGGGTGCTCAAAACTCTCTCTAGATAAGAAGAGAAAAGAACATGAGCCTTATTTGCAAAATTCGTTCGATCTTAATATGGAGACAAATAATATGTGCTATCACATTTAGGCATATTGTACTTCAATTAATCTTCTGCATGGAATCTGTGAGCATCATAGTCCACAAAGCATTTGGACCGAGCAACAATTTGGTCGACAACATTCTCGACTGAGATCTTATCAGTGATAGAATTTTTTTAGATCTCCTTAAACTTGATTTATAGATTAAAACTTTTACTAGATTTTTTTGATTTATGCATCTGATATGAATGCTTTATCATGGAATTTGGCTTTTTGTTCAAATGACATCTTTTTATTTTGAGCTCATTTTACTTGGTATGGAATTAAGAAGGAGCTCAAAGTCTCTTTAAATATAACTTGAACATCTTTTTTCTCTTAATTGATTCTCTATATCAATGTAGGCTTAACAACCTTTGACATTTGGTTTAGAGATTCTTTTAGAGCTGTTATTATGGTACTTATTGATTCTCTATATCAATATGGTCCTAACACCCTTTTATTTGGTCTAGAGATTCTTTTGTTGGCCTCATTTTTATGCTTAATGGATTCTCTAATCATTTTTGGGCTTAACATCCCTTGAAAATGATTGAGAAATCAATTTTAGTTTTGACTTTTGATTTTCATGGAATCTCTATATCATGGTTCCTTACCATTGGTTTAGAGTATCTTTTTGATATTTGGGCTTAATGGAATTTTTTATTGTGATGGACTTAACATTCCTTTTGTTGGTAATTAGATAATCTTATTGATGTTCCTTGATCAAATATGGATTTTTGACTATGCCCTAATGTGATCCTTGTTTTTTGTCTTTTCTCATCAATTGGTATTGTTTTTCAATTGTCTCTGGGTATAAATTTTTCCCTCTCCAAACTATGTATCTCATTAAGGGGGAGTATCCCACTAATAGGGGAGTCATTTTCATAACTTTCTATCTTTTTGAGATGACATAGGGGGAGACCAATCCATGAGATAATTTGGATATCATCAAAGTAATTTAAAAGGGGAGAATATTCATGAAGGTATGAAGTTCTAAATTGGCTAGTTTCAATTTATCTTAAGGAAATATGTGTCTCATAAAAAAGGGGGAGATTGTTGGCTTTTTGGATATTCCACACTCATATTTTGATGACGCAAATATTTCCCAAAATTGAATTACTAACATGTATATTAAGTGTTTTAGGTGATCAAGGGGGCGAGGGAGTAGCTCAAGTGGTGCGGCTCGGCAATCCCCAATGAAGGGAACCAGGTTCGACTCTAGGCAAAAACCCTCGGGGTGCAATAAAGACCCCGCGTTACTGAGTGTGCCACGGTGCCCCCATGTACACGATTAGTTCCGGGGTTTACCCTTGGCTAGGTGGGGTCCAATAGGGGCTGATTCGGGGAGGGGTTCCTCGTTATCAAAAAAAAGAAACGAAGTCAAGATCCAACTATAAAGGCGTTGCAATTTTATATATATAGATGTTGGAAAATCATGTTGTACCATGTATTTGATAGTACAAATGTGTTTTTGTACAACTTGATGGACATGATGATCTTCCAAAACCTACCAAAGACCCTAACCCACACTCATATGAAGCCTCAAAGGTTGACAGGTTTTATTAGTTATTTCATTGGATAGGTTTCTACACATTTGCTTATTCCTTCATAGAGTCTATTTTGGTTGGAAACTTTGTCAACCAAAGTTCATTCGGTCAAACTCTTTGTCAATAAAGAAATAGCCTTTGCATAACTTGAGTTCTATGGCATTCTCGATCAAAGAAAATCTCGACTGAGATGGTCGGTCGAAGAGTTTGTTGACCGCCAAAGAGCAATTGTGCTTAGTTAGACTGAGGAGATAGACTGACACATAGCTGTTAGAGTTAGTTGACCCCAGGGCACTTCTCAATCAAAGAGTTTGTCGACTAAGACTCTTACTGTTGAAGTTTTTTTCTAATCAAGAATGATTTTGGAATGTTACTTTATTAATAATGAAATTAGTCGTTGCAACTTAATTAACTTCATCCTAATGGCTAATTAACCACTAGGAACACTCTAGACACTCCCCACGGGTACCCAAACCACTTGTAAACATTTTCTATAAATAGGAGTGGTCTTAGGGCACCTAGACATCAACTTTTTACACAACTTTGTACATTACTTTGCAACAACATTTGATACATACTTGAGCATACTTCTACTTTCCATCTTTGTCAAATAGCTTAGGTTCAGTACTTCAAGTTGCTATCATTCTAGCCTAAGCCCTTAGCTCAGTTATAGTATCCTCTCCACCTAATACTACTTTTCCTAAACTTTTTAGGGTGGATCATCATCACTTGTCCATTAGATATGATTGTATATCTTGTGAGCTTACTTTGTTACTTTCTCCAATCTATTTCTTCATTACTTATTACTCTTGGACTACTTCTTGGAGAGAAGGTTGTCTAGGAACCTGTGAGAAGGAGTCTTCTCAAATTGATTATCTTCCACTGGTCGTTAAAGAAGAGGTGAAGAATGGTGTTCTTCCTTTTCTATCAAAGAAGAGGTGGTTCAGTGCTCTTCTACATCCGTCAAAGAAGAGGTGCAGATGGTGAACTTCCAGCGACCTGTCTAAGAATGTGGTAATTCTCCTTGAGTTGAAAAGGAGGGTTTGTCTTGACCCATAAAAGACATTGGTAAGATTTATTTACTGTGTATCGGTATATAAAAGGAATACAATACATGTTTTACAAATTTTGTAAACAACTAAGTAGTGGAATGACGTCATCTGATGAAACCACTTTAAATTTGTGTCT
Organism: Alisma plantago-aquatica; assembly: GCA_963693085.1. NCBI lineage: Eukaryota > Viridiplantae > Streptophyta > Magnoliopsida > Alismatales > Alismataceae > Alisma > Alisma plantago-aquatica. The sequence goes on along the minus strand of OY856412.1, from coordinate 671,162,785 downwards.
TTTGTGGTTTCCCTTTTTTCTTTATATTTCTAATGGACATTAAGTAAAGTAATAATTTGATTAAAATTATCAGTAATATCTATTAACCCCCCTCTATATCTTTCAGCTGGTACATATACAACTAGAATCATATATAAATAAATGTGCATCCTTGGTATGCCTTTAGCCATTTATATTTCTAAAATCAAATTTATATATATTACTAAAACCCATTTTTTTGCTTACTTATTTCTTATTCACTATTACTTACTTCTTATTAATCATTCTCTTTTTTATCATGTAAAATAAATATCTCTAACATTAAAATATCTGAGGTCAGAATGGATTATTCATCATTCTTGCTATCACTGCAAGAATTTATTTTAGGTCACGCTTTTCTCGTATCACACTTCCTCTTTTATTCAAGTCTCACTTCTTACATTTCAAATTTATTTCTTATCCTACATTCTTAGCCATTTTTGTGTTTTTATCTATCTTTCTCATTTGCTACCTTTAAACCTTGGATTACTATCACTTCTAGCTTCTTCTCATATTTCTAATTTCAAGATCTTGTTTTATATTATTGTCACCACTCAAGGTTGAATCACTAATGACGTCCCTTGAACAACTACAACCCTAAATATTCCAACATGCCATCCTTATTCAAAAACATGATCTTGTTGTGACATGATTTTACTCTGTTAATTCCAAATTTAAATTTTAGTCTCTTGAAGTTTACTGAAGTCTTCCTTATCTTTATCACTTGAATTAATTTTCTCTTATTTTAAATTTATGAAAGGTTACTTTCTTTATTTGCCCATTTGAGTTATATTATCATATTATGTATCATTGGTATGTCCAAAACATGTGTATATCATGGTGGTTATGCATCATTTAGAATTCATTCTCTTGTCACTTCATCCCCATGTTACGCTTACTAAAATAAAATATCAAAAAGATGATTTTTCAAGTATTCACTCAACACAATTCTCTTCTCTACGCTTGATTAGCTATCACCAAGGAGACTTGATTATATATCATTTTCCTACATCTCATAATCTCTTTTACCTCATTTTCCCATCTATATTACTTCCTCAAGTTTAAAATATATTTCTTTGTTTCCATCATTCTCTTCATGTATGCTACTCTTCCATCTATCATGTACTTCAACTTATCTCATATGATAATATTTGTCACTCTTTAATATGATTCCATATTCCATGCAATATATTTTCTTATTATCCTTTTAGTATAATCAAGTTACATTCTGAAATTAATACTCTCCCTACTAGTTTCATCTTATGTTTCATACATGACATGTCCTTCATTTTAAATCAAACAGTTCATGTTGGGGTCAAACATAGATTTTCTTTTTTATTGATTTTCTAATTTTGCATATAAGTCATGTTTATATGGTTTTTTCATTTGTTTAGCTTCACCCTTATTCTCATTTTGAAAATAGTTTCATTTCATCACAAGGAGTTTACTGAGTATGTCTAGTCAAGCTAAGTTGTTACCCTATAAAGATTTTCAATAAAATGGTAGTAAGGATGAATGCAATAGAGTTGATCATATAACTGTACCTTATGTGCTCTTCAATATATCATGTAACCCTAATTTCTCAATCAAGAACACCATTTCCAACCTTTCTCTTTGTTTCATATGCACTTCTTATCCTAATCTTATAATTTACATGTTCATCGAGTTCTCTTTACTTTATTTCTTCTCAAAATCCTCCACTTCTATGTATTGTGTTTACTTAAACTCTTTTCTTTCCATTTTTTTCTTTGTTTTAGAGTACATAAATGCATTTTACTCAATTATGTGATTTATTCCTCATAATTGATTATTTATATCTTTTCCTTATACATAAGTTTCTCTTAACTTGCTCATATATCATATATAGATATTCCATGTAATATTGATCATTAAGATTTAACTCCAACCTTATTTCATTTTTTTTGTTTCTTCTAGTTATGTATCTTTATTTGACATACCTTACTGTCATGAGGCTTTTAAGAATTGATCCATCTCTTATGCGTCTTTCAGTATTCTTTAACTCCTTTCTTCTTTACTTTCTTTTGTTTCAAATTGAATAAAATGCCTCAATTAATTATATTATTTAGTTTTCTTTGTCCATTTTTCTTCTTGATTTCATATGCTATATACTAATTTGTGTCTTGAATATGTATTCCTACTTCCATTCTTCTCAAATTATGGTTTCTTGTCTAATCCTTAAACCTTGAACATAGTTATTAGTTCCAATCTATTCCTACTTATTCCAGTCTTTCCCTTATATTTCAATATCTTTTCTAGGATATATTTCAATACCTAAGTGTATGTGTGTATGTACATTCTCATTACATTCTATATTTACCTCTCCATAGTTTACTCTAATTATATTATGTATTGGAATCATTATATCCTAGCAATGCATCCTACTAGCTAGACCAAACCAAATTAACTTGCAATCCTAAAGTTAAGAGCTACTCATGATTAACCAACTCCTATTTGTCTCAAACATGTGAAAAGAATATCCACTTATGGAGAACTCATTTGAAGATAATTTCCAATGTACTTGATGCTAGGAATATAAATAATGGCAGAAGTAACTTTGTAGTGTACAACAATCTCAAAGAACCATTCAGATCCTAAAAACTTAGTATCTGAATCCATACATATAAGAGTGTTTCTATTCATCTTAAATCAAAACAACATTATAGAATAAAAGTTGTATCACATTCTATCTTTATGCTCTTATTATTTTATTACTTTTTGGCCTTCTTACCCTAATATTTATAATATTTTTCTCTAGACCATCCTTCCACTACATACCTTGCTAGGGCATCTAGAGAAGAATAGATAGAGTATCATGATACTTGTCAACCCAAGTATTCAGATTTCAAGCTAGGGTATTGAAACACTTAGATTGCCAATATCTATAGCCACATCACATCCTAACTACCACACTTATGACTCAACTTACTAACATAATGATCCCTGATGACTTAGCGCAAGCTCAGATACCAAACTGTCACAACTAGAATCCACAATCACTAATAGATCATTAGATTAGGATATAAATTAAGTTCTAAGAAAACCAAAACACTTCTCTTAACATTTTATTTATTTATTTATTTCCTTTATAAAAACTAAATAGCATATGAAACGCAACCACATGAATCAACTTGTATAAGAAGTAAAACCTCCATTCTTGGATTTGATTAAAAATATTAGAGAATTGAATAAGTTTACTTATATTATCTCTTAGCATTACATGATTCATGGCTTGATTCCTAAATAGAAAAACTATCATGAAGAAAAATTATTACAATATCATTCATATACAACTCTTTTTACTTTTAAACAAGGACCTAGAGTGATAGGGACCAACTGTCAAAACCTCTCTAGCATCTGACCTGTGGCAAAACTTGTAATATACATTTAGATCTCCATAAGCTTAGGGCGTACCTAAAAATTTTGTGAAGAGTGAATGAGTACATCAAGGAAACATTTTAAAGCACTTAAATAGTCAAATACATAATTGTAACCAATTGAATTTAAAGTAGAAATGTAATGAACTATAAAGGAACTAGTCATTCACAAACATATATGTGGTAGGATTACTCTATATAACTACAAAGAGTAAATGAATAACTTAACATACTTGATTAGCACCATACAAATTATAGTACTCTATATGGTTACAAAGATTCTTTAGAGTGCTTAAGATCTTCATGCATTTAGAATCAAAGATGAATTCCACATCCTTCTAGAGAAGGTTCATCATAGGCTTGATGATCTTACTAAAGTCATGAATGAACCTCCCATAGAATCTGGCATGGCTCGAGAATGCCAAAAAAATGTATGGTAGTTGGAGGAGACATCTTGGTAATTACTTTGACCTTTGCTTGGTCGACATTAATGCCTCTGAAGCTAACAAAGTACCCTAGAACAAGACCTTCCTTCACCAAGAAGTGGCTCTTTTCCCAATTGAGCACCAGATGTGCTTCTTCACAATGTTCCACAACAAGGGAAAGATTGAGTAGGCACGATGCAAAAGAATTTACATAGACTAAGAAGTTGTCCATGAAGATTTCCATTACTGTCTCAATATGGCTGGAGAAGTCAGAAGACATGCAATGTTGGAATGTGATGGTTGCATTGCATAGTCTAAAGGGCATCTGACGCAAATCATATGTGCCAAAGGGACATGTAAAGGTGGTCTTATCTTGATCACTTGGATGGATGGTAATCTGGTAGAAACCAAAGTACCCATCTAGGTAGCAATTGAACTCCTAGTGTGGAATTTACCCCAGGACTTGATCAAGAAAGGGAAGGGGAAAATAGTCTTTTGTATTGCATTTTTGAGATTACGATATCTGATGCACATGTGCCACTCGATAACAGTGCAAGTGGGGATAATCTCATTCTTCTCATTCAGAACAATGTTAGTGTCACCTCTCTTTGGCACTATTTGCATGGGAATCATCCAAGGTGAATTTGAGAGAAGATACTTGATACCATAAACTAATAATTTTATCATCTCCTTGCACACAACCTCCTTCAAAATAGGATTTAGCTAGTGTTGAGGCTGAATGGAGGGCTTGTACTTATCAATCTTGTTGATTGTGTGCATGCAGAGTGCTTGACTTACTCCAATCGGGTCAGTCACGTTGTAGCCTAAAGCATTCTACCTCTTTCTTAGCTCAGTCAATAACTTAACTTCTTACTCAGTCGTGAGATTTCAGTTGACAATGATTGGGCAGACCTTCTTCTCATCTAGGAAAACATATTAGAGACCCTCGGGTAGAGGATTCATTTCTGGTGCAGTCGGTTCCCTATCTTCTTCTTTGATAAGGGAGGTAAATTTTAGCTCTTTGAATTCAGCCTTGGGATATTTCTCAATAGAGTTAAAGAGGAGGAGAAAATTTTTCACATATTCATCATTCAAATCATGAGCGTTGGTGTTCATGAGCACAGTCTCAAGAGGGTCTTTGAAAGTAGGATCCTACTACCATAGTTGCACCAATTTACCAATGCAATCTATGAGGTAGCGTTGCTCCTGGAAAAAGGGACCTATAAGGCACTCAAAGACCTTAAAGTCAATGGTGTCAGTACCTAGTCTCAGCGTAAGGGGAAAATGACCAAAGATGAGAGGTATCATAGGTCTTCATTGATGTCCATGATGATAAAGTCAAGATATGGGACCAACCTCTAAAGGGATGTTTTCTACGATACCTATTGGGATAGTCATAGAAGAATCGACAAGTTGAATCACAATGTTAGTGAAAAGGATGTTAGTGGTGAACCCTAGTCATTTGTGCAGGCATTAGGGCATGATGGAAATGTGTGCCCCAAGGTTAGCCAGTACTTTCTGGCACATTGTGTCTCCAATGAAGGAAGAGTTGCCAGACGATCCTAGATCTTTATGTTGTTCAGGAATCTTGCTTTAAACAATGTCTGACGTAGTTTGTGTTAGTTTCACAATCTTGAATTTCTCTATTAAGTACTTTTGAGTGAGGAGAGTCTATAAAAAAATCCATGATGGGATTTTAGCTAGGGCATCAAGGAACGGAATATCAACATGTAACTTTTTCATTTCTTCCTTGAACTTCATGAATCTTGAGTCCATCCACGTCTGAGCTAGACGACTTTGGTGAGGGACTTGAGGTTTGTAAATAGGAACCATTGATATAGGAGGCAAGGTTGATGTAGTTTCTGGTGAATTCCTAGGTTGGGGTGACCTTCTTGTCACAGGAGATTCAAAAATTGGTTTCACTGGTGTAGCTATTAGTATAGCCATTGGAGTGGGTTCTTCATTGTCATCATCTTCTATAACTAGTCTATTGTTGTTGTTGATGGGGGCTATTGGTTATGGTAGCATTATGTCTAGAATGTGTGGTAAAAAAAATTAATTGCTCCTCTTGATGCTTGGGGTTACCCTCAGGTTGACTTGTAAATGATCATGTTAGAGGATAGAATGCATCTATCTATGCAAGTTGTGCCTCCATGGACTTGTTGTACATCTATTGGTTTGTCAGTATTGTCTCAATGGTATCCAAGAAAATTTGTTTATTTGAAGCAGCTACACTCTGTTGGCATCCTTGTCCTAGAAGAAGTTGTGTTTGATGGTTGTAGGGTCACTGTCCTGGATTGTTATTATTACTCTGATTTAAATTGTTGTGGTATTGACTAGGGTTATAATTTTTCTATCAATAGTTTATTTTGTTGGAAACCATGAGGATCTTAAACTTGGTTTTTGCTGGATCTCTGTTGGAGTTAATGTGCATTTATGGCTCCATCTGGACTTCCATATTGAAATCCATGGTGGTTACTTGGTCATTTGGGGTTGTAGTAACCCTATCCTAGAATGGAGTTGATAAATTTGACTTCTTCAATAATTGGGTTGATGTCAAATTAAGGTTGGTGCATGTTCAGAGTGGCCTAGTAGCTATGGTTGCATTGCAAACTTTTGTGACCCTCTATGCTACAAACCTCATAGACTTTTGGGGCTGACCTAGCTTGATAGAGAATTGGCCTCTCTACCCATTCCTCAGGAGAGATGACTCCATGCTCTATTGCTTGAGAGACAGCATCTTAAAAGATTTAGCAATGGCCTTCAGCTTAGATTTATCTTCTTCCATTTCCACCTTGAGAATGCCTCCCTTGCGGGATGAGTCCTATTTGGCTTGGTTCTCAGCTCCCCTACTGACAACTTTCCATGTGTCGTCAAGCTCTACCGCATGAAGTCTCCATTATAAGCAGTGCAAGGAACTTCTTGATGTCTTCATCAACTCCTCTATAGAATTACTCAATGAGTTGTGAAGGAGGGATGTTGTAATGAGGGTATTTATGTAGCAACTCTTTGAATCATTCCCATGCATTATAGAGAGCCTCATATGGATCCTAGTTGAACTATGTGATTTCCCATCTAAAATAAGTGAGTGAGGGAAGAAAGAATTTCTCAAGGAATTGGTTATGAAATTCCTCACAATCTAATGATTCGAACTTCTAGGGAGTTGTACCACACCATAGCTTTCTCAGTAAGGGAGTAATAGAATAATCTTAGCTTCATGCCATCCTCTAGCACACTACCTTTCTTTCTCATTCCATAGAGGTCTGTGAATTTCTACAAATGGTCATGGGCATTCTTACTACTCATCCTACAAAATTGTTGTTTTGCATCATCGTCACCCATTTGTTTGGATTTTGAAGTTTTGAGCTTTGACGACTGGTTGGACAATGGGGTTGCGTATATGAGAAGCAATTTGAATAGAGAATTTTCTTAGTTCTCTTTGTCATTCTATTTCCTTATCTGTTGATAGCTCTATTTACATGCTGGCTCAGGCTTTGGCCAAGAGCTTATCTTGCTATTCCGCAAGTGTTGCTTCAACTCTACGGTTGATTTCTTCTTCATTCATCTTGACTTGGTGTGCACGAAGGATCTTGTGGTAGGTTCTTCCAATCTCAGGATCAAAATCTACTCTTGGAATGACACCCGAGGAGGGTCACATGCACTAGAAATGGATCTTGAGGAGGAAAGGATACCACGAACAAGATGATTGATGTGGATTTCAGTTCAAGATTATTTGCAATGATATCAATAGGAAAAGAAAATCTGAACTAATCAAAGTTGGTTAAAAAAGAACAAAAAAAAATTATCATTAGCAATGGTCCTAAAATTTGACGTGCATTACCTAGAGTTCATATAATGATAGATGCAACAAAGAGAACAAAATCAAGTAGCAGGGCTACCCCCCTCACCCTAGAGAGAGGACTACTCACTCATGGGAGCAGTAGTAGAAAAAACAAGGGAATAGAGGAAGGAAGACATGGTCATAGAAGAAGGTGACGCATTCATGGTGTGCGGAAGCATCTCTTTAAATTCTGAGGTAAAGGCATCAACAAATAGGTAAGAACACCCCTAGACACCCTTCAGGATGGACTAGGGTTGTTGTTCTTCCACACTTGTGTATTGCATCTAATTTTATGTTGAGGAATAGCATGTTGGCGATGGAGAATGTCGTCAACCAATGGAAGGAGGCACCACAGAATAGGCTTTTGTCAAGGTCTGATCCTTGGGACCTTAGCAGAGCTGAGGTGGGAGTGCCTTCACGTGATATTTGTAAACTGATGTTGGCAGTAAATGGTAGTTGGAGGTCTAAGGTGAGGAGAAAAATAAATAGCCTTGCAGTGTAAAATTGTGGATACTCTTTCTGTAGGTCTTACCCTTCTATTAATAGGTCTAGCATAAGGTTTAGAACCCTCCTAGCTTCCTGGAATGAAGTCATTGTGACACAATGGAGATGAAGAGGTACTGGTGACATGGGGAAGACAATGTGTCAGATGTTTGTAGTAACTTCATAGATAAGCGAGGAGTCTTGTGGAGATTAGTAAAGCCATCAGTAGGAAAACGGTTGTAGGACGACCATCAGATGGCAAAGCAGTTGACCCATCTAAAGGTGGACGTTGGGCACACATCAGAAGATGAATTAGGAACTTCATCATAAGAAGTGCACCGAAGGCATGGAAGAATTTTCTTTGGAAGGTGATGTAGCAAAGACATCAATCATTATATGCACAACGTCCATCGAAAGGAGGAGTCAGAACCACCAAGTTAGAATACATGTGCAAAATATCCTTCAATAAGTGACAATAGGTGGCCATAGGTAGTGGGAACTGGTCTTTTAATGGAAGGGCATAGTGGTGTTCATCGATGGCTAGGCAGACCCAATGTAAACTGATGGATTGGCGTAAATAAGCCCACCCGAGGGGGGATATTGGTGTGAGTTGGATGGCATACAATGATGGAACTTCATCTAAAGAAATGACAACTGATGGATAGGAGGATAAGTGAAAACATATGGTTTGACAGATGTATTGCAATCTGATGAACTTCATAAACTAATGGAGAATCAGATCATCAAAAATATGAACCATTTCATTAGAAATTTTTGGGCCCATTAGTCATTTAGCGGGACCACCACCTCGTACACTAGTACCATGAAATGGATCTCAAGACTTCTACAAAAGTGAGGAATTTGATTCAAAACCTTATCAATTATCATAAAATAAAGAAAAACAAAATGTAAGCTAGTTCTAAGCTAAAATGGTGGAGATGAATGCAAAAGTAGGCTGAAAATGCAACTAAAACTAGGATGAATATACATTTATCAATAATCATTATGATGAATTAAATTCCAAGACCTAGTCAAGATTTCTATTTATGATTTTCTAGATCATGTGGATAACCTTGTGCTTTGGGGTATGCTTTATCCTCCTATTGGTCAGACTAGTGATATTGATCTTTCTTATATGTATGTAATCTAAAATGCTTGGATTTATATACTTGTTTGAGATACATGTTTCCTATGACTACGTTGTTTGATTTTAACTAAGATATGTTGAACTAACCTTGAAGCATAATTCAACATGCCCATTTTACAAACCTTGTACACCTACCTATATTATAGGGGTGAGGACACAAGGTCAGGTGTCCTACTTGATTTGTCAATCAATGGAAGACCATGTTGATAGATGGGTTAAATCTTGACATCAGTCATGTAGTCCCTCACGTTTAAACATGTTACATTATTAGTTTTGACTTCAACGACCCTCACAAGCCCTTTCTTTGTAAAGTTGATCGATGGACAAATGATGCTATTTAGTATAATGTAAATCCACCTAAATCATACTTGTATGTTAATACAAAAGTCTTTAACATTGTTTTTTTATTTCTTGCTCTTATATGATTTTTTAAGCAATATATGTTATGTTAAACCTACAATTTTATGTCTTTTATATTGTACCAACACATGTGTGTTGATGTTTACCCATTTTATGGTTTTAGGTAGTAGATACACAATTGACATTAGAATGATCTTTTCTTACTCTCTATCATGATAGTCTACTACTCTTAGTTTGTTGTAATATAAGGAAGCACAAATGGAATTCATATGGTTTGATATATGGGACTAAGATCTTATGTCATGTACTAATTTAGCATTCTTTTGATACACCATTTTGTTTCATACCTTATTTCTTCTATGATATTGATTGTGGTTTTATTTATGCATATCTTATGTGATCCATTCTAGGGATGATGCTTGGATCCTCTCACCTTTTGATGTATATCCATTAGGAGTGAGGATTTGGGTAATCAGTAGTTTTTTTTGACAATATCATACTTTTAGAGCATTTTAGTTTTCATAAAAAAATTGCATATATAGTATAATATGTTGCTCTCTACATTAGACAGTGGGATACATTGTATGAACTATGATTTAAATTGTACTTTAGATTCTCTATGTGTCACAATTCTATCTTTTAATCTTAGTTATTTTACAAAAAATATGCCCCCCCAATCCCAAAATGATTTGGCGAGTGCCCATTTAGCAAAATATTTAAGGGAATTATGTTTGGCAGTACTTTTAGGCAGAAAGTAGTTTCTGGGTGTTTTTAAACTGAGCATGTTGAGGATATTCTTGAAGTTATTCCTATTGATGGGCTTGGACTACATATGACACCAATAGAGTAGTGTATCAATCTTAGGTATCTTCATATCATTCCTCTATTCCTTGTTGATGAGGTATTCATATTTATCACAAAGCATGCATGGACATTTTTGAGGATCATGCAGTTCATTTCAGAAAGCTCCCGGGTTTCAAGTACAGACAATATCTTGCTAGGAAAGTCTCTATGATGTACATGGACACATGGGAGTTTTTGCTAAGAAAGTGGCACATACGAATTTCTTGACCAATCAATGGGAGCATAGATTGACACTTAGACCACCAGATGTCTTAGGATGAGTGGGAGGTACATGCATGTGTCGATCTAATAGGGGTTCCCACATTGTTGGGCTTCAAAGGTGGAGATTTTACTATGAAAAAAATGCCTATAAATTTGTGTCACTCAAAGTGGTCAAGCATGTTAAAGTGTGCATCAATAATTAGCATGTTTCTATACCTTTTAGGTATTATACTTTTGGGTTCTTAGCAATAGATGTTATCAAGCTTCTCAAAAGGGTTGAAAAAGTTATGCATAGTAATGTTATAAACCTAGGTTTATGTATGTGATGTTTCACAGGATTGGTTTTGTCATCCGAAAGAAATTGGCGACAAAACTTGTATAGGGAAATATGGCAATAGATCAGGAAGTGGAAACAAAAATTAACTACCATATTCCCCTTTAACCAATGGAAGGTGTCAATGATAATGCAATGTGAATGATGGTTTAGAGGATATACCCAATTCTGGAGAAAGTTTAGTGAAAATCCTCATCGTGGTGTGTGCCCTTCCTTCATGTCGTACTTGAACAATGTTAGCTTCAGCCTCCTAGTTGATCATTACATACACCAGGTTGACATTGTCCTCTGAGTGATAGGCAACAACCTCCTTGCCTCTATAGCAGTCTGCACAGACCACCTAGAACTCTTGTCATTCTAGAATAATGGACAAGAAGGAGTTGTCCCTTCACATTGGTGTACTAGTCACCAACTTACTCTCCTCCCTTTCTATCTCTCCCTTTATTGGGTTCTCTCAGTTACCACAACCAGAGAAGACAAACAATTGTCAAAAGTAATTGAGTTGTGTCTCTGGGAAGCCTCTAGTACCTCTCTATTTATAGGAGGGTCAGGGTTAGGGTTCTCGGTCTGTGTGAAAGTAGAAGAGACCATAATGTCACAAATTTTCACAACCTACAAGTGGAAAAATTATTGTTTCACAGGTGAATCGATCGGTTGGCATGTGATCTGATCAATTCACCCAATGAACTAGTCATTTCATCATGTTTCCCAATCACAATTGTATTGGAAATTCAAATCCAATTAATGCATGACATGACCTTAGCCCTAATCCTTAATGCAATCAAATTGCTTTGTGAACTGGGTATTTCATCTCATGAATCGGTCAATTCATGACTAGGAGCCAATCATTTCACTCAGTGAACTAGTCGGTTCATGCCTGGTTCATCCAAAATTTAGCCAACCCAATATCCAATCAGCCTGACACTCACACTGGTTGGTTCAACACTTGAAATGGTCAGTTTAGAGTTCATCCAGTCAATTGTTGTTCAAATAAAGTACCTAAACACTTTAGTAGTAAATTTAATTATCATTCATGATTAAACTCATATTCCAACTGAATCCTTTGTATGTGACCATATAGGTTCTGTATTATGTTGGCAATGAATGTCCATAACCAGTTATGTTATCACAAGCAAAGAGTGGTGCCTAGTCACACATCATTTCTACCCAAGTTTGTGGGAATTTGGATAACAACTTCAACCTACAATCTATAATTGGTGTTACAATATTTGTATAGTTCCTTTGTCAGTGATATCCAGATTGAACTCGAGGAATGGATTGTCTTCCTCTTTAGTTATTCAATCCATGTTCCTTGAACCAGAGAAGACTGTCTGAGATATATGTACCCTCAATATCACATATTGACTCACATGTGCATCGTCATGCATTTCTCATTCTCACTTTTCAAGTGTCCAGGATATCATACTCCTATAGGAGGGGAAAACCCCATATACATCACTCACAGTCATCCCCATGTGTCATAGTGCACCCAATCATCACCTTTATGGTGGCCCTTATTCAAGATCACAGTGGATGATGTCAAATTATACCGAATGACATGTGATGAGTGTAGCGACTTCAGGTCTAAGAACTAAAATCACCACCAACACTATAAGAGATGATTCTGAATACCAATTATGGTTTCCATGTATCATTCTTATGGTGGGTATGTTTGATACACTGTTCTCTAACAAGTATCTATGTGCTTGGTTTGATATCACATATCATGACTTATGAGATTTTGTCATCAACCAGCACACATTCTAGTCTTATGTGTTATTGTTGTCTAGTAGCCTTTCATAATAAGAATGTATATACTCTTGATATTACATGATCTTGTCATTCAAGTTACACAATTGAACACATACGTCATTGAGTAATATCATTGTCTAGACAATTATAATGTTACTTCACTATCTTATAACTGGAAAAAAAAATTGGAAGCTTGTGTTTATTGTTAATCAAATCATTTACAAGTTATGTCATTACATTCATCATATGATTGTCTCTCTGGGCATACATACCAACAAACTCCCACTTGCACTTAGAGACAATCACCCATGAATCTTATTTCCAGTGATCTAACATGTCCATCATGCTTCTACTGTGAAAGTGCTTTTGTCAAGGGGTCATCAATATTATTCTCAATTGGTACTCTAGAAATATTCACATCTCCTCACTGTGTAATCTCTCATATGAGATGGAAATGCCTTTGTATATGCTTGGAACGCTGATGTGATCTGGGTTCCTTAGCTTGTGCAATAGATCTATTGTTATCACAATATATCTCAATTGTGCCATTGATGCTTGGAACTACCCCAAGTTCATAGATGAACTTTTTGATCCAAACAACCTCCTTTACTGCATTCAATGTAGTAATATACTCAGCCTCTAGTGTAGAATCAATAAGTGTCTCTTTCTTGGAACTCTTCCAACTCACAACTCCATTGTTTAGGCAAAACATGATTCCAAATTATGATATGTGAGCATATTTGTCAATTTGGAAGCTCGCATCAGTGTAACCTTTTACCACCAACTCTTCCTCTCTGACATAGATAAGGAATTGATCCTTACTTCTTCTCAAGTACTTAAGAATGTTCTTTATGATTTTCCAATTAGCATCACCTGGATCTGATCGATATATGCTAGTCATGCTCAATGCATACAAGACATCTGGGTGAGTTCATAACATTGTGTATATGATAGATCCAATTGTGTATGCATATGGAATCCTACACATGTGTTCCCTTTCTTTACAAGAATTGGGACATTGAGCTTTAGGGATGGTAACTCCATGACAAATGAGCATGTTTCCTCTCTTTGAGCTCTCCATGTTGAACCTCTTCAACACTTTGTCAATGTATGTGCTCTGACTTAGTCCAAGAAGCCTTCTAGATCTATCTCTATAGATCTTGATTACCAATATATAGGATGCCTCACCTAAGTCCTTCATAGAAAATGTACCTCCTAACCAATTCTTTACCATTTGTAAAGAAGGAATGTCATTCCCTATCAATAGTATATCTTCTACACATAGTATGAGGAATATAATTATGTTCCCACTAACCTTCTTTTACATACAAGGTTCATCTTCATTTTAAGTAAATACAAACTCTTTGACTGTCTCGTCAAAACAAAGATTCCATCTCTGAGATGCTTGCTTCAATCCATAGATGACCTGTATAGCTTACATAATTTATTTGCATCCTTTAGATTTATAGAATCCCCCAGTTGTGTCATGTACACATCCTCAAGAAGATTCCCATTAAGGAATGCATTTTTAGTATTTATCTACCAAATCTCATAGTCATGATAAGCTAGAATAGCAAGCATGATCTCGATGGACCTAACCATGGAAAGTGGAGAATCAGTTTCATCATAGTCAACACCTTGAACTTGTCTGAAACCCTTTGCAACCAATATGTTCTTATAGGTTTGTACTTTACCATCCATGTCGGTCTTCTTCTTGAAGATCCACTTGTACCCTATGGGTTTGACTCCTTCACGTGGATCCACTAAGGTACATACCTTGTTGGCATACATGGATTCCATCTTAGAACTCATGGCCTTAAGCCATTTCACAAACTTTGGTCCCTTAGTAGCTTCTAGATAGGTTGTTGGCTCATCAACTATGACCAACTTACCGCCTTCTTGAGTCACAAGATAACCACATCCTTTATGTTTATGGCAGGTCCTACTACACATACAAGGTTCTTGTGTCACGTGAGAAATTTGAGATATTACAACAACTTGTAAGTCTTCTTGTTTCTCATGTACATCTACTGGTTCAATGTTTTCTTATTGATCAAACCTCTTCAGGCTCTAATTTCCTCCCACTACTTCCTTTGGAAATGAATTGCTTTTCTAGGAATGCAACATCCTTGGAAACAAACACTTTGTTGTCAATATGGTTTATACAAATAGTTTCCCTTGGTTTCTTTAGAATATCCAACAAAATAATATTTATCAGATCTATGGCCAGCCTTTTTAGGAAACATTTTCTTCACATAAGCTTCACACCCCTAAATCCTCATAAAAGACATTTTGGGGCACTTCCCAATCCATATCTCATGTGGTGTCTTTGGAACCAATTTAGATGGTATGTAGTTTAGTTAAATGTTGTGGTTTCTAGGGAATAACCCTAGAAGGAAGCTAAAAGATCAGCAAAACTCATCATTGATCGCATCATATCTAGAATTGTGTGATTCCTTATTTGTGATACACCATTGTGTTGTGGTGTTCCAGGTGGAATCTATTGTGATATGGTACCACGAGCTCACAGAAGGTCCTCAAACTATTGTCTTAAGTATTCTCCACCTCAATCAGAATGAAGTGTCTTAATACTTTTGCCAAGTCGGTTTTGTACTTCATTCATGAAATCCTTGAAATTTTCAAGGGTTTCTAACTTATTTTTCATCAAGTTTGCATACCTACTAAATTCATTAGTGAAGGTAATGAAGTACTGATAACCACCTCTAGTATTTGTTCTAAAAGTCCCACATACATCAGTATGTATGATTCCTAGTAGACCACTTGCCCTCTCACTTCTTCTAGTGAAGGGATTCTTTGTCATCTTGCCCAACAAACAAGACTCACATGTCTCTATTGATTCAAAATCAAAAGAGTCAAGATAACCATCTTTATGGAGTCTGGAGATGCATTTCTCAATTATGTGCCCTAGATAACAATGCCAAAGGTATCTTTGATTTGAGTTATCGAGTTTTTGTCTTTTTGTGTTTATGTTATATATGATTGTCTCTGAATCTATCAAGTATAAACCATAATACATTAGGGCGCTGGCATAAAAGATCTCATATTTACTAATAGAACATCTTCCATTCTTTATAAGAAATTTGAATCCGTTCTTGTCCAAACAAGGTATAGATATGATGTTCCTAATAATGATAGGTACATAATAGAAGTTCTCTAACTCTATTACAATCCAACTGGGAAGTGATAACTCATAGATTCCAACTACACTGGAAGCAACTCTTTCTCCATTAGCAACGCACAGTTCAACCTCACCTTTCTTCAAAAGTCTACATCTTTTTAGATCCTTCACATTTGAGAAAATATGTGATCCACATCCGGTATCTAGTACCCAAGATGAAAAAGTAATGAAGTTAATCTAAATTACATATATACTATAAGTAGAGATCTCTATCACTTGCTTCATCTTCCTTGGTTTCCTTATCTCTCTCCTTATTTTGAATGCAGAAGACTTGGACTTTAGCTTAGCCTCATAACACTTCTTGGCCTTACTTTTTCCCTTTGACTCTATTCCACATACAACCATCACGGGATTTTTCTTCATTTGTGCTTCGATGTTCATCAAGATGTCAAGAAACTCTAACAGCGGTTTAACCATGTTACTCAAGTAATCACACTTGATAAAATGGGTATATGATTTAGGAAATGATTGCAAAATCATATATGTGGCCAACTCTTGACCTAAAGGAAATCCTTGTCTCTCTAGATGCTCTACATGCCCAATCATATTGAACACATGAGACTTTATTGGATCTCCCTCTGTTAGTTTTCACTCAAATAGTGCCTTAGAGACATTATACCTTTCTTTCTTATCACATTGTTTATGCAACTCATAGTTCATGCAGGCCAAATAAGGTTCTTGATGTCTACAACATCATTGGCATGCTTCAATTAAGCATCCATTTTAGTCTTAGGTGAATATGGAGTGGATTTCACTAGCACTGGTGTTTTAGGATCATAAAGAATACTTCTCAAAGTCTTGAACCAGTTATGGAAGTAAATCTTATTTAGATTATCCTTCGTAAGGATCGATTGTAATGATTGAGTGTTTTCCATTTGATTCTACAAGAAAATTTTGCATTTGTCAAAACCCTTTTGATTTGATTTGATTTGATAAAATTTTATGATATTTAATTAAGTCAATAATTAATTATCACTCCCACTATTTTATTCAAATTGATAGCCCTCACTACCAATTTGGAAGATTACAGCGTACAATCTTCTAGTGAGCCAAGATCCATATTTCATCAAATAATGACTCAGCTTTGGTTGATCACCCACAACTTGACTATTTAGGTAGGCAATAGTTTCAAATTGCATCTAAATGCAACTCTTGAATAGATGGTGTGCACATCTTTTTGTCGCAATCCAACTCTATGCTTCTAGGTACTTAATCTCATTAAGATCTGCTAGTTAAGCCTGAACTAAAAGCTAACATGATAGAATATGTACCCTGCTTTGGTAGATATACATACCTACCATCACACTTCCATGAGATAGATGGTGCACCACATTTTGGCATAAAATACACTTGGTTGATCAAGCTTTTCGTGTGTGTTGCTTATGGAAAGCATATTAGACTTAATATTATATTGAGGGATTTGTATTTATAAATACATATACATTATCCAATCACCACATAAATACAGTATGTATCATATACATTCTATATCCCACAACAAAAACATGCAATAAACATAAGTGATGATTATGGACATTATATTGTAATTCCTTACAACCATAATGAATTTTCACCGAATAGGTATACATCTCATGCAGAAACATTTTGTTGATGAAGATTTATGCTTGCCAATCTAGGTTGATCAATTTAACTGTTAAACCGGTCATCTTGCCTCCTAGACGGTTGGTTGGTAGTCACACTGGTCGTCTGGTCTCTATTCCACCATCTTCTGGATCCTCCAGTTGATCGGTCGGGTCCACTAGACAATCGGCTCGTCTAGTCCTCCTCGGTCCTCCAGTCGGTCAGCTTGTCTTTGAGACGGTCAGTTGGTATGGTGTTGAGTGTCTTCTTTTTCATCTTCATAACAAAAAATTAAACTATCCTAATGATTTATTACATAATACATGATGTAAGAGAAACCTCAAGTTACATTCAAGGGAGCATAGGTTGGAGAGAATAATACTTTTACAATTGGAAGATAAGGTAGGGACTTGGTATGCAAAATAAGATAAAACCAACCACACAATCATGCATAGATATATAGGGTTATTGACCATAACCATGCTTCACATCCACCATCAAAACTCATTTTTAGGGTGACGTGTGTAAATTGTATACATATATATATATATATATATATATATATATATATATATATATATATATATATATATATATATATATATATAGTTGGGTTCTTATGTGGTGTTTAATCAAATGTGCACATTAATCAGTTTACATATTCACATTGCATGTAATAAATAAATGATGAAAACCAAAAATCTAATCATATTGATTATCCCAAAACATAGTAGCTTGATGTGGCTCTAATACTACTGTAGGAAAATATGATGAGAGAATAGGTAGCAGAAACAAAATTTAACTGTCATATTCCCCTTTAACCAGTGAAGCGTGTCAATAAATATGCAATGGGAAGGATGGTTTAGTGGATATACCTAGTCATGGAGCAAGTCCAGCAATAATTCCCTCATCGTGGTGTGCGCCCTTCCTTCAAGTTGCACTCAAAGAGTGTCTGTGTCGGCCTCCAAGTTGATCACCGTGGATAGGAGGTTGAGGTTGTCCTCCGAGTGGCAGCAAACGGCCTCCTCACCTTTATAGTAGTCCACACTAACTACCGGGAACTCCTATCATTCTACATGAAGGGACAATTGTCCCTTCATGTTGGCGTACTAGTTGCCAACTTGCTCTCCCACAATTTTTTTCCCTTTTTATCCCTCCCTTTATTGGGTAGGACTTGCTCGGGTTATCTCGGTTACTACAGCTAGAGAAGACAAACAATTGTCAAAAGTAATTGAGTTGTGTCTTTGGGAAACCCCCAGTATCCTTCTATTTATAGGAGGTTTAGGGTCTGGGTTCCCAATCTGTTCGGGAGTGGAAGGGATTGGAATATCACAAATTTTCACAATCTATGAGTGGCAAAATGATCATCTCATAGGTGATCCAATCGGTTAGCATGTGAGTCAATTGGTTCACCCAGTGAACCTATCATTTCAACATGTTTCCCAATCACAATTTAATTGGCAATTCTAATCCAATTAATGCATGGATGACATCAACACTAATCCTTGATGCAACTGAATTGCTATGTGAACCGGGCGGTACATCTCATGAACGGGTCATCTCACGACCATGATTCGATTAGTTCACTCAGTGAACTGGTTAGTTCGTGCCTTGGTCCATTTAAAATTCAGCCAGTGCAATATCTAATCAACCTAACACTCCAATCAGTTGGTTCAACACTTGAACCAGTTAGTTCAGAGTCTAGTCAGTCAATTTATACTCAAATTGAGAACCTAACCACTTTAGTAGTCAATTTAATTATCGTTCATGATTAAACTCTTATTCCATGTGAATCCTTTGTGTGTGACCCTATAGGTTCCATATTACGTTGGTCGTGAATATTCATAACCAGTTATGACATCACAAAAAAGGAGTGGTGCCTAGTCACACATCGTTGCTACCTAAGTAATTAGAAAGTTGGAAAACAACTTCAACCTACAATCTATGATTGGCGTTACAGTATTTTTATAGTTCCTTTTTCATTGATATCCATATTGAACTTGAGGCATGGATCATCATGCTCTTCAATCATTCAATCTATGTTCCTTGAACCAGAGCAGACTGTCTGAGATATATGTAAGCTCAATATAACATACTGGCTCATGTGCATGGCCATGCATTTTTTAGTCTCTCTTATCAAATGGATAGGATATCATACTCTTGTAGGAGGGAAAAATCCCATCTACATCACTCACAGTCATCCCCATGTGTCACAGTGAACCCAATCATCACCTTTATGGCAGCCCTTATTCAGGAGCACAGTGGATGATGTCAAAGTACACCAAATGACACGTCATGAGTGTAATGACTTTAGGTCTAAGAACCACAATCAACATAAACACTATAGGAGATGATTCTATCCAATTATGGTTTCCATGTATCACTCTTATGGTGGGTATGTCTGATACACTGTTCTCTAACAAGTATCTATGTGCTTGGTTTGATATCACATATCATAACTGATGAGATTATCTCATCAACCAACACACATTCTAGTCTTATGTGTTATTGTTGTCTATCAATATTCCAAAATAACATATGACTAGGGACATAGTAAGAATGTATGCACTCTTAACATCCATGTGATCTCATTTTTCAGGTCACACACATGAAGATATACATCATTAACTAATATCATTCTCTAGACAATTATAATGTTACTTCATTATCTCATAACTTAATAAAATAGAATAAATTGGAAGGTTGGCTTTATTATTAATCAAATCATTTACAAGTTATGCCATTACAATCATGATATGATTGGCTCTCAGGGCATACATACCAACAACTTGTTCCTCGTTTTCCTTCTATACCATGTAATTGGTATAGTACTTAACATGGTTTTCAATAAAAAAAACTTAAGGTGTTATTTTTTTATCCACTTATGTTTTCTCCAGAAAGAAAGAGAGAAGAAAAATTATGTCTCCTTACTCCTTCTCCAAAAGAGAGAAATAGTCCAAGAATGAACTACTAATCTTGCTAAAAATATGGCAAGAAAGAGAAAAAAATGGCGGAAAACAAATTTTGAATTTGATATCATGTTCTCTCTCTGGAACAAAGAAGAAGATAGTGGAAATATTTCTCATGTACATACTTTTTATTTTATACTCATCATTAGGATGAGATATCTTTTTCATCCATCATATTATTAAAAAGAAAAAATAGGCATTAAAAGGCATGCATTTTATCCATCATTTAGGTGCATAATTGATTATTTCATTGTATAAAATAATATGGATTGCTTGTGAAACTTTTTTGAATAAACTCATTCCATCCACCCACTTATCTATATAGTAGTATACCAAAAAATTGATTTCCCCCTTGTTCTCATATATATGGGAAATTGCATCACCCTAGATGGATTGTTTTCCATATTTGTGTAGATAGGGAGGTCATGTGGTGCACTGAACATGTATCAATTTTTTATTTATACTTCTATTCTTAGACTAATTATGATTCATTGATCTTTTTTTGATGTCTTGGTATTTTTGTAATTGGTTGTTGTAGAGTCGTTATTGTCTCTATGATTGCAAAATAACGGTTCAGGACCTAACCATGGAAGGATATTGGGAGGCCGGATATTTTTCATGTCTTCTTGTTGACCTTTTCATAAAATCCAAGGTGTTTTTTGAGGACAACCAATATTGAAGCTTATAGGATTTTGATGCATGCAAATATTGTCGATGTTTCATATGCCAGTTTGGGTGATTTATTGTTTTTCATGATCACTTACATGTGTTTTTGCTTATATAATGATTAACTTGTCTAAGAAACCCTTTTGCGTTGATTTTAGTTATTTTCCCTAATTTTGTATACTTTATCCTATTTATCATTGTCTCATCACTTTTGGATTTGAATCTTGGGTTCAATGTGTATTGGAAACAAGAGTTGGTGTTAAAGAGTTCCATCTCGATGCTACTGACAAGGTTCTCACAGCAAAAGGTTGGCAAAGCTATTAGAAATTTCTAGTGCTATCAAGGAAGCTTTAATACTTTTGAGAGGAAAACTCGATGCTACCGAGACCCATCTTGGTGGTCATAACATTGATATTCAGAAATGATAGGTATATTTTTATTGTCATTTCTCAAATGCCATAGAGACCCATATTAGTGTTACTGACACACCTTACATGACAAAACAAAGCTAATACTATTGAGACTCACCTTGGTAGTACTAACCCAGTTCCAAGCGTATAAGGAAATAGAGAACTTGGTACTACTGACCCAAATTCGGTACTATAGAGTTCACAAATTTGATGGACTGTATCATTATGAAAAATCCAACGGTTCAAATTGTTTAGTGGAATTTCCCATTAATGACCTAAGGAGAATATATAATAGATACAACCCTTACGGCCATGCATTGAAAATTTTGAGTCGAGAGAAGAATGAGACAGATGGGAGTGGTGATCCTGAGAGCTCTTAAAGGTGATTTGATGGCCAAATATCTACCTATTTGCACTCAATTTTAGAGAGGATTTACATTGATGATGGCTCTTCTGGTTTGACTTTTATTTTTTCTTCTTCTTGAAAGTTCTTATGTGATTACCATGTCAACAATGAGGGGCTAATCCCCTATCTCTAGGACCTAGTATTATCATAATATTAATTTGTACACGATATATCCATTTAAGAACAACTTCTTTGCTCAAATTAACGTTGATTGCAATTACTTTGAGTTACCATAGTCATGCCTAATCAATATAAATTATGATACAAATTGTTCATCACTATGAAAGAATAGTTATTAATTGGAAAATTATCATCACCATAATTAATAATGCACTATGAAAGTGGTCTAACAATTATTAAATTTAATATCCAAACTAGAACCTAATGTGTTAGATCTTTAAATGAGCATCATAAAAGTGGGTTTGTGATTAGATTGAGTAATACATTACACTGTGAAAGCAATTAATGTTGGTCATATATGACTAATTCTAAAAGAAAAATAGTTTAACTTTAGGTAAAGAGAAATCATGTATGGATTAATATCGTGGTGAAATTATATTCCTGGATATTCCAACAAATTTTCATAACCATATTTAATTTTTGCTTTGTTAATTACAATTCTTAGTTTAAATCATCAAAACAACATTTTCTTTGTCCTAGAATATTGGTTTCTAGTTAGTAATAGTTTCTAGCTTCACAAATCCACATGTTTGATAACTTGGGACTCTTTTTTCCTATAATACTAGACATGTCCACTTGCATTTTACATGTATGATTTATGCATGACACTTGTCCAGGGTGAGACTTGATATCCAATCTATTAAAGAACCATTGGGTCAAGTATATTATAGGTCAATTAAGGAAAGCTATATTGGTTACCCATGACCTATCAAGGTTCAAGGGTGAACCTATCGACCATGAGGTCAAACCCTATTGATCACTTCAACAAGGGATCAATCAAGCACCTACCAACCTCGTGAACATGTACCACTTATCGATGGTCAACCCATGAGGGTACCTCAATATCTATCTACCTCTAGACCCAAGCTATCAAGGTTCGATGTACCAAGTGACATGGAGCCTTGTATGACCAAGCTATTAAGGCATGCATGCATGCATGAGTCTCGCAAGGTCCAAAACAAAGACTTGTGTACTTGTAATTGAAATCACAATTGAACCACCATAAAACCATTCGAATCCTATGAATATTTCTATGAGTACCAAGAACTACATATTCCAAGTTAGTTTTCATTGAAGATTATAGTTAGACCTTAAATATGTGGTTAATTTGTATGATAGTCCATGCATGCACATAAATTGCAAATTCAAGAAAATATAATGCAAAAGGCTCAAAATTTAAATGCAAGTTTATCGATTGATTCCAAATCATAATAAATCATTTACTTTAAGATAGTTAAGCATTCAAATATGAGAGTTAAGCATGTTTGAAGAGTAAGTTAGGTTAGACGTGTTATAAGTATTTTATGAGATCATGTTAGGTAAGAAGATGAATCAAAAGAAAAAAAAATGAAACCTAAAGAAGTAAGATAAGAACTAAAACCAAAACTAGAAACATGAGACGCTTCGTATAAGCTTCTATTTGGGTCCAGATTAATCCTTATTCTAGCATTTATTGGTCATATCATATGGGATCGGCCCCTTTAGTATTAGAAATCATTTGTCCAGGGATCTATCCTACAGGACTCTTTATTGATCCACTAAGTGAATGAAGACTATTCTTTATATTTTTATCTTGTTTTAGGAAACTAGGATCTAAAGGAAAAATCAACTTTGGAATATTAAGCTCATTATTACTAAAAGAAGGGATATAATTGTTAATATTTTGTTGGTTTCTCCCTTGAATATTTGAGGGGAAAGGTATGTTTTCTATATATATAATTGAGTGGTTCTAGATATTTTGGTTTTGATTGAAAATCAGATGTACAATTTTAGAGGCTTGTTTGTTACTAAAGGAAATGCCTGGGTGGTTTCTATTTAGGTAGTTGACATAGTTTACATATTTAAAGCTTCAAAGAAAATTTGTTCATAGGAAAATAGTTAAGATATATGGGTGGTGTCTCCACATATATGATATGGTTTAATTGATTCCACGTGTGCATTGGAATTTCATGATAGGACCCAAATTTTAGCTTTCATTTCTAGTTGATGTTGTGTGCTTGATTTGATGTCTTTTGAGATCTGGTCAAGCTTGGCATTCTACATGTCTTTGCTCTTAACTTCATGGACTCCACCCTTCTTGGAGGTAGAAGATTCAGGATCCAGCACAAAACTTAAGGATCCATTATATTGTCAGTGCTTTTATGCAATAACTCTATTAGACATATCTTTAATAACATGAATGCACTTATTTAAATTGCATTTTACAAAGTGATCCACCAGTTGTAGATTGGGTAGAGGTTTCAAATCATGGTTAAGACCTCTACAAAAATCATTATAAGCATCCACTCATGTAGTCCATTGTGAGGGCATTCCCTCTTATACCCCTTGAACATTTCTCATGCCTCTTTTAGATATCCATAGGCCCTTGTTTGAAATTACAACGTTAAGATCTATAATGATTGGTATTTGTGCAAATATAGAACGTCTTTAATGGTGTTGGAGAGTTATTGCCAAGATCTAATGGTAGCAGAGGGAATAGATTTATGTCATGTGTCTATCTTTCATAGAAAGATAATTTGAACATGTGCATTCAAACATCATTGACGTGACTCTGTTTGTCATAGTATTTTTGGGGCTTTTAAATGTTTATATATGTTTATGGGGTTATCTAACATACTATCCATGAATTGTATGGTCTGTATTAGAGTTATAGGGCTAATACTTAAGTGGTTTCTATTGACATTGAGAGGAGGTTCAAGTGAACCCAATATCATAGCATTTACCTTAGACACATGAAAGTCCTTAAGCGAGATACATGTCAGGGTGTCATCATTTTTGGCCTCCTCTCCTCCTGGTGATTTTCTTCTTAATCTCCCATATCAATTGGTATTGACTCTCTCAGACCTTTCATCTTAGATTACAAGCATTTATGGAAGGTTCTTTTAGTCATTTGGTTGAGGCTTTTCAATCTGAATGGAGATTAATATCTCCTTGGCATAAGCTACCTAAAGGTACCCAAAAAGGTTGGAACAATCAATATTATTACATGGTAGAAAGAATTTTTATATTTGGTAGAAGAAAGAAATAATAATTCCTATAGAAAACGAATTAAACCGATAACCCCTTCATTTAGTGTGATCCTCGACGTGCCAAAAAAGTGTATGTGTGATGGAATAGAGAATATGGGTGTATTCTATTGAATACAAACTTACATCCTTGTTGAATATGGTTCATTGTCTATGGATGATACATTCCATGTTTTGAAATTATAGAATGATAACACAATGTTGATAATAGGTTTTTCTATGGATATCATAAATAACTAGAAAAGATTTTGTATTAGCTGCTTTCATCTAGACAAAAAATCTTCTTGGAGTTAAAAATACAACTAGATCTACACTTAGAACAATAGTAAAATATAAATGAGATATATTGATTTGTAAATCATAGTAGATGATGGAGATCTTGATACAAGCATCTAGATTATAGTCTTATGCTTCCTAATAGGTCCTCTACTTCACTGAAGAAAAATGGCATCCTAGAAATCAAATTCATTATAATCATTTGTCATGATCTCCCTTACTCAATTCTCCAAGTACGGATGAAGGACATGTAGATTTAGTGGAAACCACCTCTCTTAGGGTTAACTACCAATACCTACATGTTATTACACAACAACTATAGGGTTCATCTCATCCCTCTTCTTTTGAGATCAAAAATTATCTTTGATCAAAATAGATTTCACTAATAGACTAAAGCAATTGTCAATTGTTCCAAAGAGATGTTCAATTAGAAATATATTTGGAAGCAAAAAGTAGTTGAAAACTATGTTAAAATAAAAATTACAAGCAAACAAAAATAAGGATCAAGAAATAAAGATTATCATCCATAGACAGAAGGTGGTCGCTTAGTTTTAAGTCCACTTTTAGTACTGTATAAGTATATGAGTTTCCACCACTAGGTACCAGTTCTTTGGGAGATTAGAATTCTAGGATTCTAAGGCTTGTGTTGATGGTAGAATGTACAATCTAGTAACAAGGTGGCATGACCACAAGTATAATTGGTATCCTATATATGGGATTAAGAGATAAATATTTCTCCATCCACTCCCACACCTGTGGTGGAGGTCGAACACCCAAGAGGGTGTTAAATCAAGGCGGCAACTAGGATTCGAACCTGGGTCCCTTCATGAGGTGACACCATGCTTGACCACTTGAACCACTCCTTAATCGGCACTAGTAGCCTATATATGTGTGGTGTATGGTTGTGGTAGAATGAAAGGGTAGTATATCTTTTACTATAGGTGAGGTGTTTGTGGAAAGGTTACACTATCATGGGCGGGCAGTGGACAATGAGAGTGTAGTAAGGCAGAAATGGATGGGGGCTCTATTTGTAGGTGTGGAGTCCTAAAAAGGGTATAAGAGTCATTTTCTAGTACTTAAGTAGGATTTGGATAGGAGGATGTCAAGTTTGAAACTGAGGTCTTTCGACATCTAAGTACTTTGTTGTGTCCAAGTTCATTCTAAGACTAGCAAGTTTCTATATTTGAGTGCTTGGAAAAGTCTTGAGTCAAGTCTGAGACTAGACGATTCATGTCCAAGTGCTTGGAAGAGTAGAAAATTGGTAATTTCTATCATCTAGTACTTGGAAGGAACCTCACTAAGATTTATAATGGACTTGGAAGTGCCCTTTTTTTTTGCCAGATGGACTTGGAGTAGTCAATTCAGCTTTTGAGACCTTACAACTTTTTTGGATCTGTCTGACTTACTTGAGATTTTCTTATCTTGGCACAGTTGAGTAAATCTTTGGTTATAAGACTGCAGAACACCCACTTTAGTCAAATAGCATGGATGTTGGTGGAAGTCCCTTTAGTAGTGGTGGGGTCTTGTCCATAAACATCATGAGCTTTTGAGATGTTGAAGTGGTTTGGAGAAGCGGCTTTAGATGAGTAGTCAAAGGAGTACTCTTTTGTGTTCAACTTTAGGGCAAAAAATAACTTTCAAGATGAATTTCTAAGAAAAATGGTAGTATCAAGATTTAGTAGAACTTATGGATATTTGTCTTCATTCTATGTCAAAATGGGACTACTTAAATTTACAAGTAAAACCCAAAATGGGTGTGATCAATGAAGAAATATAGAAACCCAAACTAAGGCTCCATCAATTCAACTATTTAGAGTTGTGTGGAAATGGCCCACGAAGATCGCATCATCACCACTTTTATTATATGGGGTGTTTTCCATGATGCAAAAATATCCAACATTCCATAATCAGTCCACTTAGTCAACTATGCTTAAATTAAAGAAAAAAATTGGTGTGATATAAGAAAAACAAATTCCTTTTGGGACTAACAATTTTGAATGGCATATCTATATGTTCATTCCATTATTATTACCATGACTTATACATACTAAAATGAACTTGAGTCTTGACTTAGAGGAATCATTTTCATGATGAACATGACGAATGTTTCATATAGCCAAATGATATATGAGACTATTGAAAATATCATTTGGTATTTCTACCCAACTACTAATCCATTATAATTATCTTATTCTTCATTTTGTATAGAAAAAATAGAATATTTGTTCACTAAGGAAGGTGGATTTCTATATGGAAGTATTTTTTCTATTGAAATCATTTAATAGGTTTTATAAAAAGGAGTACAACACTATGAAAAGAAAGGTTCAATAAAGTTAATCTAGGGTGTCCCCGTGGAAGATGACATGTCTTCCCTTAGAGTTGGCCCATGACATAGATACTAAGTACACTTATGAGCATTCACATAGTAATGTTTGGTGGTACTATAGTGGAATTATTTTAAGTTGTATCTAGAAAGTAAAGAATATGGTTTTTCATCTTGAAGGTGTCCCTAGGGTAGTGAATATGTGTTATGTAGTTGCCCCAACATAGAGACTATGTTAATATCTAAGAGTAGCCTCAAGGAGAAAAGAACAATTTGTGACCTAAAGAAAATAATATATACATTTCTATGATGGAATTGGGGAAAATTTAAAAATGTTTCTTTGAGGGTATTACCAAGGTGAAGAATATGGTTTCCCTAAGACGAACTAGGAATATAAAATAAAACACATGTTCATGTGCCCACAACAAAAATAATGTGAAGCTAATGTAGGTGATCATAGTGCAAGAAACAAGATCATCCTAGGTATGTCTCCAAGGAAAGTTATTGTATGTGAGCTTCTAGAAATAGTATTCTTTCATTTGTGGTCCTCTTTCTTCTTTGTTGGGTGATTGTTAACATCATATAAAACCATTTGTTTCTTTTTTTAAAATTAATTGAAAAGTGGATCCCTACCATCATTGAAATGAAAAGCTAGGACTCCCAAGTTATGTTGTTCCTATTTAGTCATTTCCAAAAGAAAGAAGAGCATCAACATTCAAACCATTGGAATAATTTTATACATTTAAGTCATGGATATTGGTGGAGGATCTATCGTGAAGTTTAGTTGTATGGAGTGATTCATAGGGGAAAATGAAAAATAAATGGCATGGAAAAAAATAGAACAAAAGGGGGCTAGATCAGATTAAAAATTATTTCCCCTACACGGTAAGTGGATGAAATGTATTATAACATGTTTTTCCTTCACATATAATAGGGCTCAATTTTAGTTTTCATGAAATTTTTCATTAAACATCTAGAGGTGAGAAATGTATGTCCCTTCCACGCAAAGGGATTGGAAGTGGTTGATGCATTGATATTGTATTTTGATATTGAGGTACTTCAACTGAGAAGGAACGAAGTTCATGGTCTAAGAAATATATGGTTTGGATCGGTGTATGATGGCTGAAGCCTAAAACTGAAAAGCATAATATATTGATTACAATGTAAAAATGGAAAATTATAAGTTATATATGTATGTGTAAATCAAGAGGAAGTGAGTGTTTACCACTAAACATAATAATAAATTTATTGGCATGAACAATAAGAGGGAAACCATGATGTTGGGAACACTTCATGCCCATTCTTGTTCTCTTTTCATAGACACAATTGCACTATTTTAGTTTCCATGGACAAGAAGGGAGTCATTTTAAGGCTAGAACACTTCTTAATCATTTCTTGTCCACTTGTCATATGTGTTTCTTGACTAAGAGATTCTTTAAGGGGTGACATATCTTGCATATTTAAGAAAGGGTCTATTTAGGTAATGCATGCATGCTGCCAGAGGGAATGTGGAGAATATGTTGTATGTATCATAGATTAGAGCGCTGGAATTTATATAGGACTATGGGTGGATAATGAATACCCATTTATATAATATGGGACTAATCTCGATATACAAAAGTATAGATAGACTTATACACTTAGCATCTCCCCCTCAAACTAATGTGCAGATATCATAGGCACACAGTTTGTTACATAGGATTTAATCTATAATGGAACAAATTTCAATATACAAGAGTATAGATATACTTATACACTTAGCATCTCCCCCTCAAACTAATGTGCAGATATCATAGGCATATAGTTTGTTACATAGGATTTAACACAACATCCATTTAAAGATTTAGAAAATAGATATGCAAGTTGATCTTATGAGTGAACTGGTATGAGTCTAATCAGCTTATCTTGAACCATCTCTTTGATGAAGTGGCAGTTAACTTAGATGTGGCACTAAATCAATCACATTTTGGATAAGAAAAATCAAAGAGGTGGGTCAGAAGCTCAGGATAGCATGATTCACTTGTTTTGGATCTTTTGGATCATGGGCTTGAGTAACCTGGGTAGAGACCATGAACATCATTTGAATAGGAAAAGGTTGTATGGTCTATGTCTTATGGTTGTCATCTAGCGTCAGGCTATTTGAATGAGTTGAAATATTTGTGCCTTCCATTTCTAATGCTAAGAATGTTCCAAGCTTTTTCTACCCAGTGAATATCTCTTCCTTAGATTCTGAACCCGGGTTGATTAGATTTCTTGGTCTTTCTCATCACTCTTATTATATGTTCATGAAAGATGGGATTTAAAGCTATGTAAATTACAACTTGATTGTCTCACTATAATTATGTGGCTTTGGATCATGAAAATTCAAATTCTTCCATGAGGTTCCTTACCCATATAAGTTCATTGTTGACATGAGCCATAGCCTAATATTTAGACTCGGTGCTTGAGCGATGAATGAAATTCTACTTCTTACTCTTCTAGGAGACCAAGTTTCCTCCTACAAGACATAATATCCAACCATAGACCATCAGTCCATGACAGAGCCTACCCAACCTACATCAAAGAAATCATGCACCTTTATGTGCCCATGACTAGTGTAGAGGAGACCTCTCCTAGAAGATTGTATGAGATAGTGGAGAATGTGAATAACAACATCCCAAGGACAAGTATGTGATTTCTCCATGATTTGACTAAGCACACTTGATGGTATGTCCAGACGAGTAACTAGGAGATAATTCAATTTTCCAACAAATCACATGTACTACTTAGGATCGAAAAAAGGCTCTCCACAGTCTTTATATAGTTTACTTTAGGATCCATAGGTGATTATGCAGGTTTTGATCGCAACATGTTTGTTTCTTTAAGAAGTTGCATTTATAGATGATAATTCCATCTTTGGGCCTTGCGACCTTCATACCAGTGAAGCTTTTAAGAGGGCCAACATCATTTATCTAACATTTTCCTTAAAAATCTATTTTAAATGTGCAAATCATTGGTGATCATCACTTGTAATAATAATGTCATCCACATAAATGACTAGAAGGATATAACTAGATGATTCAAGCTGATAGAAGACAGAGTGATCCAGAGTGGACCGTTGTAGGCCAAAGGCTTTAATAGCTTGACTAAACTTCCCAAACCATGCTTAGAGTGATTGCTTTATATCATACAAGGATGAATGAAGTTGACAAACAAGATGGGACTATCTTATAACCTAGTTTTTCCCATGTTTTAATACATTTGTTTGCAAATAATATAATACAAAGGACACATTAGAAAGATGGTTCTCTATGTGTCTTGTTTGGAAATTGTGGATTGAAAGTGCAAATACTCCATATAGGATGGATATCATGTAATTCATTGTTTTAATAAACCATTAATAGGTTTTGGGAAAAGAAAGAGAGGAAAATCCAATGATAAAGAAATTTCTAAAGGTACTTCATAATAGATGTTTAAATAAGGAATTGTGTGGAATACTCTAGAAAAGAGAGTTTTTGATAAAGGCTTTATGGTTTACTACATAACTAAAATATTTAATAATATAAAGTTGCCAAAAGAAATACAAGATATGAGTTATATGAAATAAGTAAAAGAGTAATTGTCTAGCTAGATTGGTAACACATGTTTGAGACATCAATTAGTATAACTTTGATCTAACTTTTGGTATACTTGAAAATAATCAAGAAAAGAATTGGGAGAGAAAAGGATAAAAGGAGAAAGAGTTATGAATAATCCTAAAAAAATGTGATGATGCCTTTTTGTGATCTTTAGATCTAGAGGATTAAAAGGCAACAGTTTTATTAAAGGAATATACCCTTTATAGTAGGTAATGAATTTTTTGAATAAAAAGAGGCATCTTTTACTCATCATGTAAATATGGTAATATGTGTTCCTCCTACATAGGAGAAAAAGAGGTAAAGGCAATGAGAAAGGAGGAGTTTAGTGCGAATAGAAAACCCTTCCATATCAGTAGATTGTGACCCACAACTATCTCCCTCCCATATGAATATACAAGGAAGGATAGTTGGATCTTACATAGACCAAGGGGTCTCTCTCTTCTTACCTTTCTCTTTTCATGGAAGTAGTTAGGGTTTCCCTAAGATCGATATATATAGGAGACCGAGCAGGAAGCCCTGGTTAGCAAGAGAACATCTTCCAGTTCCTTTGCCTTCCAAGCCTCCTCGACGGCCCTGTAAGTCAGTAGTTAATGGTGCTCTTTTAAACCACCGCCGAGTCCTATTTTGCTTCACCACCCCTTCTTTCTAACAGGACCTACGATAGGTGGAGGGTCTATGGAAATACTAGTGCCTTCCGCTCTGGGCTGCATTGGCAGGAGACACGGCCACAATGAAGGTTAAGGTCTCATGGCCGACCGTGTCAAGAGGCAAGATCACAAAGGAGGGATATGATGCTTACACCTTGAAGGCAGGGGCGGTCGTTGTACAACGTCAGCCACGAGAAGGTGTGCATGCAGGAAGAGATGGAGGGATGGGATTACTTTAAAGGTCTCATGACCTCTATGATTCTTCTACGTGCCAATAGCAAGTGGAGGAGAACTCTCCATCATCGGAGGCCAGGTTTTGTGTGAGGTGGGTCGCTGCATATTAGCCATGATGGAGGGGGAGAAGTTGGTTCCTTGGAACTAACCAGTTGGTGTCCCCAAGAAGACAGGTGAATAAGGAGGCTAACTTGAAGAGGCTGGGTGTTGGAGGATGTTGCAGTGTCGGGAGGGCATTGCGTCTGTTTCAGCACAAAGAGGCAACCGTGTTCATGGGCATGAATACGAGAGGAGCCCCTGGGATGGTTCATCAGCCAAACCATCATCCAATCAGACCAAACCACGATTGAGGGCCCAACCAAACTTAAGGCATGCGGGTCCTGCTCACCCAGTGTGGCTATGGGTCGGATGCTCACTAACCAATCTAGAAATGACATGTCACCCCCTGAGTTAGGTATAAGTATTTTATAAAGTGAATTTTCCAAAAAAAATGTAGAAAATAATTGGTAACTCAAATAGGTATATATCATCATCATCATCAACTAAGCCTCAATACCAACTATGTTGGGGTCGGCTGCATGGATCCTTCTTTTCCATTCATCTCTATCATGGGTCATATTTTGGTTGAGATGTAGAGATTCAAAATCTCTCTTTGTAAGATCTTCCCATATTAATTTAGTCCTTCCTCTTCTTCTATTTATTTTGCTTGTCTCAATAGTATTGCTTCGTATAGGCCCATTAGTCAGTCTGTGTTTGGATAGGGATATATAATATATGAAAATTGATTAGAAAAATGAGATAAATCTAAATAAAAGTTTCAAATTCTAATTATTAATCTAATTCCAAAAGTAGTGTAAAGATGGGTTTAAGTGGTGATTAAAGCATAAAAACCCTACATTTGGGTATAAACATGTTGAATATGGTAAAAACCTCTCTTTTATGCTATTAACTGATATTGTAGACTGTAATGGTAAAATAACTAGGTTTGCTAGAGTGCATGATCCTTAACGTGTGTAATTAAGACCTTGAACATCAGTGATGTACCTTGGTATAACCTTAATGTGACTATTCTAATATAAGTGTTGCAACATGATAGATTTGATGATAATGGCTACATTGAATATAAATTGATGTTCTTAAGTTATTAGATCTAGTGGAGGCAGGAGGGGGGCAAGCTGGGGCACGTGCCCCCCTCCACTTTTGAATTTTTTTTAGCATATATATTATGTATATATACATAGCATCGAATTTAATATTTATTTTTATGTGTTATCTCCGTCACACACTAACTAACCTATTTTAGAAATATATAAACTTTCTTCCATAAATAACGTCATTACTAATATGATTTTAGGTAAATAATCACAAATATAAATACACCAAAATAGGATAATTTATAAAAATCAATGGAGTTTCTTTATTTTATAAATATATCTCAATTTTCCATACTTAAAGAATTTTTCTTTATTAAACATATTAACAAGTGTATCAAAAAATACAAACATAAATTTCAACTTATGAAATGTTATTTTACATTTATTTGTATAATGATCATATAAAAATAGATATATAATTAATAGCATACTTTATTAAATGTCAAATATTTTGCATCACATATAAATAATTAAATACATAGCAAATAGACTAAGTATGTATTCTGTCGGTAATGACGAAACAAAAATAGATATCTATTATAAATTATATACTTTATAAAATATCATATACTTTATATAATATATAAATAATTAAGTGTGTAATAAATACAAAAACTACATACGTAATGAGGAGAGAGAAAATTAATATCTATGTAGATAGGTAGTGGGGAGAAAGAAAACCGATATCCATAATTAATGGTATACTCCATAGGATATCAAATATTGTTATAATTAAATGTATAACACATATAGCAAGTGCATAGTTCTATGTGTGTATCTTTTACTTGTGTAAATGGTGTATGCTGATTAATTTTTATTATATGTGTAATGCATGTTAGTAAAGGTAAAGTCAAATGAAATATGATAGTTTCTTGGTAGTACATGGTGTCACGATAAATTTGTTAATAATTTTCAACAAAATATGTGTATTGTTTTGAATTTTTATACACCAATAAATATTTGTTAAAATAGTGTAATATCGTGTGTAATTATGAAAGAACCTTTAAAATTATACTTATATTCACAAGTTATACAAATATTTTTTCTCTAAATTGTAAATATTATTTCATCTTAAAGTCAAGGATAATGAATTTTGATATTTTCTTAATTTCCAACGCAACATAGAAATAATTGTCTATAGAACTTCATGAACAACAAATTGTCATAAGATCTATTACTTTATTAGATAAAATTTATGAATAAGTTTAACACCATCATATGTATCTTTATTTAACTTTAAACTATTATAGTATTGGATTTCTTGATTTATATATAATAATAGTAATTGCCACATGGTACTACTTATATATTCATTTATTAACTTTATGTTACTTTTTAGTTATTTGCTTGTCAAACTCATCACGTAGGAAATTATTCACATGATCTTGAAAAGTAAATAATAATCCACGCAATATATACTAGACATGAAATTCATGTGGTTTTTCCAGTATGGGGAATTAATATGAAAAAATAGTTGGTCTTATTCAAAGAAATTAAATCTTTTCAATGTAGTGGCCCTCATTTCAAACTCATCTTAAATATTAAAATCTTAAATGTATGTTGAATGTTATAATATACATAATACTACACAATAATACATATACAAAAAAGGTTATTTTAATTAGATCTAAAATAAATACTCCACAAAGTGATGAGCTATGTCTCCAACCTCATTTTTTATTTATGTAAGACTCGTCTATTTTTCTCACTAGATCCAAGTAAATAGGTCAATACCATGTCTTTGAGACATGTCCACACTTCATTTGTCTCATGGTGATTATTTAAATCTTATGTCCATCTAATTTAAAATAGAAATAATATTGATCTCACATAAATACATAACATTATTTTTACAAGTGCCCTTTCCCTTCATCAGGGGGTTGGCTCTTCCAGTGATTAGATCGATAAAGTTGGGAATTAGGGTATCAAACATAACCCCGATGATGACTCAAAACCAAGAAAACATGAACCCTAGATTAGGACCAAGTAGGGCTTAATCTAATAAATGTGATGGTGACACTTTAGGATTTACATTCATGCAGATTTAATATGATTGTCTAGATTCATCTTTGTTGATTGGATTGCTTGAACATAATTGAAGTGTATTCTACATGATAATCTACATGGCTAACCATCAAGGTATGTGGTTATGCCTATGACTACCGGCATTAGTTTGCCAGTATATTCTGAGGTTTGTCAAAATGATTGTAAATAAATGCTTGATTGTTTACTAATTTCCTGTA
This sequence comes from Alisma plantago-aquatica, assembly GCA_963693085.1. Lineage (NCBI taxonomy): Eukaryota > Viridiplantae > Streptophyta > Magnoliopsida > Alismatales > Alismataceae > Alisma > Alisma plantago-aquatica. The sequence continues at coordinate 671,127,034 of OY856412.1, read as the reverse complement.
ACTCATAAAGTCACTATGGATATCACATTATATGGACATAACTAGCTCAAATTCTATGCCACCTATGAATTTATGGAAATATAAGGAAAATGATCATTAAGCCACTAAGGAAAAGGATCATTGAAGGTCAACCCTGGGAGGAGAAGAATGATATGGCACCTAGCACCCAGGGGAGAAGGTGCCCTATGTCTACTGTAGGGACAAAACCCTAGAGGGGTTTCATAGAGGTTGGATAGATCAGGGTTCAGTAGTTATGATGAAAATGATAATTTTGATGTCTTAACTATGATTGTTGTGAATATGTTGTTACACCTAAATGCGAATATTTTGTTTCCATACATACTAGTATAACTTGTTATATCGACTGTATTTTTTATTCACGGTGTTTTAGGTACATGAAATATATAAAGATGCTCAGAGGCATGATAATATAGTTGAAATGACATGAAGGCATTAATCTATGCAAGGAGGGTGAGCTAGATATTTCTTCTCTATGTACAGTTTAATGATAGAAATTCATGTAACTCTTTAGAAGAGCAATTTGTAAACATTATTTGAATGAATGGAAATTATTTGCTATTTTATTTTTTTGGTGAAATCTAGATCCTTGGAAAAATTTCAAGTAATGGCTCTCAACTTTAAGGTCTTCCTTAATTGGGGGTTTCCAAACAATGAGGTCATTACATTTGGTATCAGAGCCTCAAATTTTTTAAATAATATTTAATAGTTTATAATTTCAAGTAATTTGTAGAAATATAAGGAAACTTATTAAGCTAAAACATGATGTAAATGGTTCCTAGAAAGGATCATGGTTTTAGGGGCTAGTAATATTTTCCTTCTTGCCATTAAGTTAGTATACGGGGACTCTCTTAGCCAATGCGATACTGGCCTGGCCAGAACCTAGGTTCATGAAGTAATATTTCCTCTAAGTCTTCTCATTTCTACTTTCATCTACTTCTCATCCTCTTGCTTAATAAATCCTAAATGATACTTCACTCCTCATCTCAAGTTACGGTTTTTGAGAAGAAGTAGGATTAAGGCATCCTCCACCAATTCATGAATATATAATGTGGAACTAATGATAAAGTAAAGAAAATGGGTTCACGGATTTTTCCTTACAAAGTTAAACCTTAGATGGAGTGAGAGTTACTTTAGAAAACCCCTAAGTGGGTCAAAGGACATAGAAAACCCTAACGTGTTGGGGTATGGCTCCTAACCCTAACCCTAAATCCAAATCTAAGTGATGGATAGAGAAAAGAGAGAAAAATGAGTTGGGATACCCTTGCATACCCATGCATGCAGGTACGTGGAGTAAGGTGTGCATGATACACGAGACAGGATCATACTTACATGGGTAATAAGTGGTTATGTAATGAGGAAAATATCGAAACCCTTAGTGAAACTTTTAGAGTAGGTGTCCCACCCTAGGATGGGTCAACCCAAGAGTGGAGAGAAGATCTATGAGGGAGTTAAACCCTAAGATCAATTTATGACTAGAAAGTCTAAACTCTTTCTAGTAGGATCCCTAAGGCTCTGATTGGTTTGGTGTAAGTCATAGTTTATGTGGAACTCATTTTCCAGGGACTCTAGTTTAGTTTCTAGAACTTAAGTTCCTCTCACTTCGATGTGATTGGTTTGTTTTAAGTTTAAATATGGACGTGTTTGAAAAAAGTCATTGATCTTTAGTTTGTAGTATATAACAAGTTAGGATGGAAAAGACATGAAGAAAGAATCATATCGAAACGTCTATTTTGAGAAAACAAGATTAACTAATGCGGAAGCGTTCACTAAGCATCGGATTACCAGAAATCACTAAAAAATTTAAAAGAGATCCTTTAAAGGTAAAGCTTTCTCATAAAGCAACATGATAAGTTGTTTACAACTGATCCATCAGTAAAACTCTGTAAGGCAAGATACAAAAGTCTCTAAGGACTGGACCAAAAACTCGAAAGCACTAACTATTACTCCGAGGACCTGAGAGTACAGAGACGACATATAGGACTCTAACACTATCTACACATGACATAGCAGCCAATGCCTCCACCTGAAGCTTCACTACTGTCCTTGGTACTGCTAATGCTGCCCTTCACCTATTGAAGGATTTCTGCCTCCTCGCCCACGTCCACCTAAAGGTTGAAATCTACGGGGTGAGACAATTATAAAAAATCATCCCAGCGAGAGATATAACTCTTCGCCAAAAGCATAATTATTACAGCATAAGAGAATAAATGTACACAAAGAAGTTATGTATATTTGAGAGTAGTTAAAACAATGTTTAACAGATTAAACTATTATTTCTACTAAAAGCAATGCAACTATAAATTGATAAAATCACATGTCACTTATCACATCACTAACTCCCTTCAGACTTGGATCATATATCCATTTCCTGGCATTATTATTTGGGAAAGGATGGCCTGTATCCATACTCCTTCTCCCAAAGTGTTAGGATTCCAACTCCACAACATATCTGCATAACTTGTACATATGATATCAGACTTAACATTACTTATGTAATACAAGGGTTATTTACATTCATAACCCATTAGTCTGTAGTTAAGCTTTTCATAGGATTATTCCGTAATAGAATTTCACATAGAAACACTTTGGTTTAGGTCATACCTCATATTTTTAATATTGGGATATCAATCCCTAATCATCTTATTAATATGAAATCCGGAATGTGGGAGTTCAAACCCCTGGACTAATCATAGCATTTGTTACCAAGTAACATCTCATTTTATCTGGTTATCTAAATAATATGATCTTTGAAGATCAACAAATCATATTACTCGTGGCTCATTCAACCTATCAAGCTCATATGTTATCACTTACCAGATAACATGACATTTAGTTATACTCTTGAATTATAGGTAACAAGTGTTCTTAATGCAATTAGCATTATAAATCTTACCTGGATCTGATCACCTCTATATGAAACCTGTCAAGCTTAACTTTTATCAGTTATTCCATATACTCCCACATACTCTAAAGTATGTGATCCAGGAGTTCCCTTTGTAAAACCTGTTTCACTATTATTTAAATTCTGACAATGATGGATCTATGATCAGGGCTCTACATGGTATGATTATACTTGATTATTAGGTACATATTAGTATTCTTTTAGCATCATACATGTTTCCAAACATTCAAGTACTAAACATGGCTATAATAGAAGAATACTAAATGTACAAGTATAACTCATATCAGTTATCAACTGGATATCAATTCTTAATCATCTTATCACTATGATTCAAGAACATGGGTGCTCACACCCTTATATCATCATAACACTTGCTATCAAGTGCCATATCAGCATCAAGTCATCTATTAGCATTACCTTGATTGAAGCAATGTATATACTTTTCACATATCATTACTCTAAAACCTTATAATTGTTTTCAAGGAATATGACATCATAACTCATACCTGGCTATGATTACCTCATAATATCAACCTGTATGACTTATACAAATAAGGACATGCATATATAACAATGTCAGCACAATACCAAAACTTCTCAATTTCTATATAGGACACCACGGCCGTTCCACCTTGCACGGTCGTGCAAAGTAAGGCTACCACGGCCGTGCTCCCTTACACAGTCGTGCAAGCTAAGGCTACCACGGCTGTGCTCCCTTGCATGGTCGTGCTACAGCAGATCATTACATGATTCATATTTCTATCTATCTATATATATATATATATATTCTAATTTCTCATTCTTTCAAATTGATTAGGTCACATCGACCCTTCAATCAAGTACATACTACCATGGTTAACATAGTGTATCAAGCTATTAATCCTATAAACAATTAAGAATTCTTCCTTTAATTGGTTCTTAATCACTTAGGTATTATTAGGGTTTAAACCTTCACACCTTCATTGATTATCATTACTAATCATTATTGGATAAATAGAACATTCATCATCTTAATTCTCAAAGATTCAATCACATTGGACCTCCACTTCATAAGGTATCCAATTGAATTAGGGTTTCCAATGTTGATTCCTTCAATCTTTGAATTCATGGAACCAATCATCAATTGAACCTATACTCATACCTTAATTGAGTTTAATAGGTCAACCTTCAACTGATTTTTCCCTCACTTGACCCTCAATTGACCATCAATTAGGGTTTAACTCAATTGAATTAGGGATTGGAATCAATAACCCTTCAACATATTTCAATGTGGGACTAATTGATTTGAACCTATTGAACCATCATTACATTGGGACATGACCTGACCCCAAACGGTCTTGAGGTCGTTTGGATGACCTCCAAACGGTCTTGAGACCGTTTGCCCATCATATCATCAAAATCTAAGTCAACCAATTAAGGTTTGGATCATTGGATTGATCACCAAAACAACAATTGATTACATTCCAACTTAGTATCATTGTATCATCAATTGCTTAACCATACTCACCCCTAGACCTCCAAACGGTCTTGGGTGACCTCCAAACGGTCTTGTGACCGTTTGGATGAGTTCCAAACGGTCTTGAGACCGTTTTTCTCACCCAACCTTTGGATTCTAGTGAAAAATCATTAGGGTTTGAGCTATTGAGTTGATCATCAAATCAGCAATTGATTGCTTTGTAATTGTGTACCTTTGGACCTTCAATTGGTCAACTATACTTGACCCCAGACCTCCAAACGGTCTTGGGTGACCTCCAAACGGTCTTGAGACCGTTTGGGTGATCCCCAAATGGTCTTGAGACCGTTTGGGTTAATCAACCCAAAACAATCAACTCAATTCAATGCAAATCCAACACTTAGCCGATTAGGTTTCACACCACATCTATGGATCTTCAAACACCTATCCATACTTGACCCTAGACCTTCAAACGGTCTTGGGTGACCCCCAAACGGTCTTGAGACCGTTTGGATGATCCCCCAAACGGTCTTGAGACCGTTTGGGCAAGAAAACCCAAAAAGTCAAATCAATCAAGTTGAAAGTCAGCACTTAATCCAATTAGGGTTTACATAATTAATTAGCCTTCAACTCACGATTCCTTTGGAGTTAATCCCTCAAATTTGGAGGGTCATTAACCAACATGATTATGAACAGGAATCCCAAACGGTCAACGCTTGGTCAACTCACTCAAATGGTTTGAAACCGTTTGACCAAAAAGTTCAAGTTAGTCAGATTGGAAAATCAGCACTTAATCCAATTAGGTTACCTAATTGTTTAGCCTTTAACTCATTATTCCTTGGGAGTTAACCTATAAAATTTGGTGGGTTATTAGACCACATCATTAGGAACAGTAATACCAAACGTTCCACGCTTGGTCAACGCACTCAAACGGTTTGAGACCGTTTACCCAAGAAGTTCAAGTTAAACAGATTGGAAAAACAGCACTTAATTCAATTTGATTTGCCTAATTGATTGGCCTTTAACCTACGATTAATTTGGAGTTAACCTCTAAAATTTGGTGGGTCATTATCCTACATAATTATGAACAAGATTCTCATACGGTCGTCGCTTGGTCAACGCGACCAAACGGTCTTGAAGGCCGTTTTCCTTCATACGATCCTGAAACCGTTTGCCCACCAAACGGTTGTGTAAACCGTATGGGCAATTGGTGGAGGTCGTTTGGTAAAGTGGAAATCTGTGGATAAGCATAGGAATTAACGCCCTTATCTTCTACCTCAAGAACAGTAGCAGTTCTTCACGATTTTGCTTGCAAGGATGCAAGGGAAGATAGGGAAGAAGAAGAACTAGCAACTATATGCATAGAAAAAGATATATAATCAAAGCATAAGGTTTAGAGTTATAAAACCCGTCTTAAGGTCGTTCCTTGAGCTCCAAGCTTCCAAGATTCCAGTCTTTAATGGTGTCTTGAGCTCCACAGGTCGTCCAAGGGTGTTTCTCCAAGGAAAGGTTGGGAAAAGATGGCTAGAAAGAAGAAACAAGTAAGGAAGACCATAAAACCAACCTTGCACCATGAATTCCTCCATGAATTTGAGCAAGATGTTGATCAAAGCTTACCTAGAACTGTTTGGCCGTTCTCCTCTTCCCCAGAGCTCTGTCCTAAGTCAGTATAAGCAAGGGGATAAGAAAGGAAGTGAAGGAAACGATCCTTGCTAAGTGAGAAAAGGTGTATATATACTTTAGGTGAAATTTCAACATAAGGACAACTTGTTTCTCCATTTCTCCTCTAGGTCCTTCCCTTATTATAAACCACGTTTCTCCCTTCCATGCTTAAGCAAAACTCATCTTAAACCCAAGGTCTAAAGGTGAAGAAAGCCAACTTCTTACTAAGTTGCACATATAGAAGGGTTATTAGACTTATAACTTGATCATTTAATTTATAAGGGTTATCATTCTTATTTAATTATTTAATTGAAGTGACCTCTTCATCATTCTTACTCTTAATGATGCCAAGAGTCATAAAAGATACTCTATAAGGTGTATTTTACAAGTTTCACCCCATATTTTGGGTAAATTGCACTTTACACCAAAACTAGAGTTTTAAGTACAAGGATTGCTCCACAAGCTGCATCTTGGTGCCCAAGCTTGGAGAATCCATCATACTTTATCATATTCATTCTTATGATGTCTCAACACCAAAGGAACATCTTAACATGTGCAATTTGTAAGTTAACCCCTTTTAATTGGGTAATTTGCACATAGGTCCATGTATTACAAAACAATATTACAACATTGTTCAAAAGGGACAGAAATGGAAATGTATGTTCCTTAGGAGATTTAATTACATACCAAAAGATAATCACAAGTATCTAATTACATAATTAAGCAAAACACCTAGGGTTAGTTCATAACCCAGGTCAGGGATGTTACAAATTATATCCCCCTAACAAGGATTTCGTCCTCGAAATCTCAGATAAAAGGAAGCAGATATTATTTAAGTATCATATCTTGCTAATCAATTAATATGGAAATATTCACTGAGAAGGTTCACTAAGAAATTTGTCTTGGAGGATTTCACTAAGTAAATTTACTAAGTGTATTGTTTCAAAGGCTTTTACTGAAAGAGTTCGTTAAGTATATTCACTAAGTATATTCACTAAGTTTGCTCACTAAGTATTCACTGAGTAAGTTTACTGAGTATATTCACTAAGTATGTTCACTAAGTATTCACTGAGTATATTCACTGAGTATATTCACTAAGTATGTTCACTAAGTTTGCTCACTAAGTATTCACTGAGTAAGTTCACTGAGTATATTCACTAAGTACATTCACTAAGTTTGCTCACTAAGTATTCATTGAGTAAGTTCACTGAGTATATTCACTAAGTATGTTCACTGAGTATTCACTGAGTATATTCACTAAGTATGTTCACTGAGTATTCACTGAGTATATTCACTGAGTATATTCACTAAGTATGTTCACTGAGTATTCACTGAGTATATTCACTGAGTATGTTCACTAAGTATGTTCACTGAGTATATTCACTGAGTATATTCACTGAGTATGTTCACTGAGTATTCACTAAGTATATTCACTGAGTATATTCACTAAGTATGTTCACTGAGTATTCACTGAGTATATTCACTGAGTATATTCACTAATTATGTTCACTGAGTATTCACTGAGTATATTCACTAAGTATGTTCACTGAGTATTCACTGAGTATATTCACTGAGTATGTTCACTAAGTATGTTCACTAAGTATTCACTGAGTATATTCACTGAGTATGTTCACTGAGTATTCACTGAGTATATTCACTAAGTATGTTCATTGAGTATTCACTGAGTATATTCACTGAGTATGTTCACTAAGTATGTTCACTAAGTATCCAATGAGTATATTCACTGAGTATGTTCACTGAGTATTCACTGAGTATATTCACTAAGTATGTTCACTGAGTATTCACTGAGTATATTCACTGAGTATGTTCACTAAGTATGTTCACTAAGTATTCACTGAGTATATTCACTGAGTATGATCACTAAGTATTCACTGAGGAAGTTCACTAAGTATATTCACTAAGTATGTTTACAAAGTATGTTCACTAAGTATTCACTGAGGAAATTCACTGAGTATGATCACTAAGTATTCACTGAGGAAATTCACTAAGTATATTCACTAAGTATGTTCACAAAGTATGTTCACTAAGTATTCACTAAGATCCTCTCATTTAATTTTTCATATACTCCTTAGATTGTTTCAAAATAATTACCTGATCAGAGTAATCAAAAGATAACAATCTAAGAGTTTCATACTTGCCTTATCTACAATAACTATATACATGGCCAGGGTATATAAGTATTGAGATTAGGTAGTATGTATTTTACTTATCATCCTATTATTTGCTTTTCATATCATTATACACGCAGAATTTATCACTCTAGGTTATTCTTCAGGTATCACATCTATATCTCATCCTTTTAATACACAGTTAAGGGAGATTATAAATTGTTTTAAAGAATATTGAGTAAGATATGAATTCTTATCTTTCTTGTGTCCTTCTAGGACTTAGTCAAGAAATTCAAAAGCAGCTAACTTCCATATTTTTAACACATAGAATCCTAATATGTAATAATAAAACAATACTTATTTCATCTGACATGTATGGGATGTTTGTCCACGTCCTCTATTATTATATTGCCTCCCTTGTGGGCCTTGCATACTCTGTCCTTGAGGTCGAGTCATTATTGCATTCCTGTCTGGACAATCCCTTGCCAGATGTCCCGGTTGTCTACATAAGTAACATATCCTGGGTGCAAGGTGTCTATACGATCCAGTTACCGATGTTGAGGCTATGTCGGAGGGTCTTCTTGGAATACTACTATGGTCCCTATTTCCACTTGACACCCATTGTGTCTGGGTAGGGAATTCTGATATTGCCGTTGGTGTAGAAAATCTTGGCTTCTTAAAACTTTCAGGCCTTTGTTCTTGAGGTTGGGTGTACATCTTCTTACTACTTGTCTGTTGTTTCACAGTTTCCGACCTCTCTATCCTTCTTACTTACTCCACAAAGGTGGCAAACCTTTCTCTATTCTACAAGGCAGATACAGGAGTGGCTAGTTCAACATTCAATCCTTTCTCAAAACACCGAATTCTTTCTTCATCACTAACTGCCATCTGTGGACAAAACTGTAGTAACTCCATGAACTTAGCTTCATCATAATTATAATTTAAATAAAAATATAGTTATTAAAGTCATATCACAATATTTTTATTCCACTTTGTATGTATGAAGTATTGTAATAGTATCTACATTTTATGTGAATATAAATAATTTTTTTGGTTCATCATTGTTTAAAAATGTACCATATTAAAATTTTTGGTATATCCTTTACGCATTGTTATACTTAATTATTATTTTTCACATCATATTTTTTAAACATGGAGAACAAAAATATGTTAGATAATTTTTGTCACATGGTGTGGTGTGATTACTTTTTCATAGTGTTCATATATTTTTTATTTTAGAAATCATAGTGATAATGGTTGTTATAGTGTGAAATAGTTTACATAGCGTGATTATAGTGTATAAAAATTTTCATAGTATGTTATTATTTTGGAAATAGACCATATTGACACCGCTAAAATTTTTAGTCTAAAATATTTTACATATGTCATTTAGGAGAGTGAAAAATATATTTGTATAGGAAATATTATTATTAGTTTAGGAATTCATTTTCCTTAAGAGGGAACTCTCGAACCCAATTTTTTATGTAAAGTTGTAACTCACCGGAAGTCATAACTCAAGTTCCAAAACTTACTTTAAACTACTCAAGAAAATTTCTTAAGGAACTCCATTTCATAAGTTTTCCGAACCAGTTATAATGAACCAACCAGAACCTAACATGAAGTGTGTTCCCACACGATTACAAGTAGGAGGTAGACATGCATCTATGTGAAAGCGAGTGACATCAAGTTTGGAAAAGGGATTAGTTCTAAGCTAGAGGGTTAATGTTTGTTGGATTATGAGATAAGCATACTAGATGGAATGGACGAGGAGTTTAGTATTACATAATGAGATAATATGGTTTATGATGACCTCAGTCGAATTTGAAATTTTGATTTTAGTTTTGAAATTTTGGGACAATAAGATTGATAATACAAGTTTGTGCGCTTCTCTGATAAGACAAGATAGGTATGGATAATATGTGAATCTACAGGAGCCTCAACCTCTTCTATAAAGGGGGAGCCCTAGTGTTAGGACCAATTATAGGGCTAACCCATAGAGAGTCAGGAACCTAAACTCCAAGACATGAGGAATTATGAGAAATATTCGTATGATATGTCCTAAACTAGACTACCCTTGAGTGAATGAGTTGAGTTGCTATATGCATGATTTCTAGAGGCTTGTCATACCCCAGAAATCCTTGTAAGGACCAAACCCTAGAGGCATAAAAAGAGGCTACTTTATATATATATATATATATATATATATATATATATATATATATATATATATATATATATATATATATATATATATATATATATATATATATATATATGTGTGTGTGTGTGTGTATGTATGTATGTATGTATGTATGTATGTGTGTGTGTATGTGTGTGTGTGATATGTGTACCTACCATCTAGGTGAGGGAGTCCCAAGATCCTGCAGAGGTAAGGAATATTAATATGTTGTGAAGCCTTGTACTCGGGTTGGTAGTCCCCTATGTAGGACTCTAAGGGTTGTTTACCTAAAAGAGAGAAAGTTCTGTTAAAATATATCATGAGTAGGAATCTAAGAAGAGAATGACATACCATGCTTTTATGCAGTACATGCTTGAGTTGCTAGGTCGTGCAGTATGGATAACCAATGCCAAGGAGGTCAACCTGAGGTCCCTAGATCAAAGAGGGGAAGTGGTGGTATCTATTGTTGGTATGTATGCCCAGAGAGAGAATCATATGATGACTGTAATGGAATAATGTGTAAATGATTTTATTATTAATAAAAGGCAAGATTCCAATTTATTCTATTTTGTTCAATTATGAGATAATGAAGTGACATAATCAATATCTAGGGAATGATATTACTCGATGATGTATGTCTTAAGTACTTGACTTGAAGAATGATATCACACGGATGTTAAGAGTATGCATTCTCATTATGTCCCTACTCAGATGTTATTGTGGAAGGTTGATAAGAAACAATAACACAAAAGACTAGAGTGTCTGTTGGTTGATGACTGCTCATTAGTCATGATATGGTGATATCGAACCAAGTGCACAGATACATGTAGAGAACAGTGCATCAGACAGACCCACCATGAGAGTAACGCATGGAAACCATTGTTATGGTGGCCATAGTTAGTTGTCATAGTGATGGTGGTGATTGTGATTCTTAGACCTGAAGTCACTACACTCATCACATGTTGTTCAGTATGCTTTGGCATCATCAAATGTAATCCTAAATAAGGATTATCATAAAGGTGATGATTGGGTGACTGTGATACATGGGGACTGATTGTGAGTGATGTAGATGGGATTTGTCCCTCCTATGGGAGTATGATATCATAGGTCACTTGAGTTAGCGAGACTGAGAAATGTATGGTCGTGTACATGTGAGTCAATATATGATATTGAGCTTACACATATCTCATACAGTCTGTTATAGTAAGAAACATGGATTGAGTGTTGAAGAGGATGACAAATCCATGCCTTGAGTTCAATTTGGATATTAGAGATAAAGAAATTAAACAAACACTGCAACATCAAACACAAATTGTAGGTTGAAGTTGTTCCCCAACTTTCCATTTACTTGGGTAGCAATGATGTGTGACTAGGCACCGCTATTTGCTTGTGATGTTGTAATTAGTTATGGACATTCACTGCCAACATAATATGGGACCTATACGGTCACACACATAGGACATGACCAAGAAGAGGAGTTTGATCTTGAATGATGATTGGATTGATTTTTAAAGAGGTTAGGTATTCAAGTCAAGCAATAAATCAACTGACTAGACTCCCAACCGCTCAACTCATGTGATGAAACAGTTGCTTGGAGTGTCAAGTTGATTGGATATTGTATTAGTTGAGTTATGCATGAACTGGGCACCAACCGACCAGTTCACTAGGTGAACCGATCAATTGTTGGTCATGATACGACCATTTCTCTATGTGAGACAACTGATTCAAGATGTAATTTGATTGCATCAAGAATTTGTGTGCACGTTGTGTTGGGCATTTGGAATAGAACTGTCAAATACATATGTGATTAGAAAACATGCGAAATGACCAGTTCCCTATCACGTGTGAACCGACCGGTTCGGAACTCGCAGGTTGTGAGAATGCATGATCTTCTGGTCCTTTCCACTCCCACACAGATTGGGAACCCTAACCCAAAATCCTCCTATAAACATAGGGGTACCGGGGGCTTCCCAACACACACACAATTGAGAATCAATTGCTCTGACAATTGTTGTCTTCTCTGGTTGTGGTAACTAAGAGAGCCCAAGCAAGTCCTACCCGACTAGAGAGATATAGCGAGGGAAAGAATAACTGAGAATTATTATGGGAGAGCAGGTTGGTGACTAGTACACCAACGGGAGGGACAACTCCTTCCTATCCATTCTATGAGTATGACAAGAGTTCTAGGAGGTTTTTGTGGACTTCTCTAGAGGTAAGGTGGACTTTGCTCATTTCTACGAAGGACAATATTAACCACCAGTATGTGGTAAGAGGAGCTGTTGTTAATGACAACATTCGAGTTTATTGTCTGTGGAGGAGCCGTAGACGAATCCCAGTGCAACTAGAAGATAATTGTGCATCTACAACAATGAGGAGTATGTCGGTGGACTTACTCCAGGATTAGGTATATCCTCAAAACCATTCTATCCATTATATAGTTGTTGATGTGATCTGCTGGTTTATGAGGAATATGGCAATAAAAATTTTATTTTCGTTGCCTATTTTATCATCCTATTTCCCTACAGTGGTATCAGAGCCACGTCAATCTACTATATTCTAGGATAATCCATATGCTCGGATATTGGTTTTATTGTTTAATTATTCCATGTGATGTGAACAACTTCTTATCCAATCAAATACCACGATAATCTTAAACTAATATATATATATATGTGTGTGTGTGTGTGTGTGATATACATATGCAATTTACATGTGTCGCCCTAAAAGAGAGTTTTGACGATGGATGTGTAGCATCATTATGGCCATTAACCCCTATTATTTGTGCATGGTTGTGTGGTTGGTTAATCATGTTTTATCTCAGTTTGTGTGTCGAGCCTCTATCTTATCTTCCCAATGTAAAGTTAATTATTTCTTACTCTTGCTCCCCTCGAATGTAACTCAAGGTTTCTCTATAATCATGTAGTAGTAGGATCGTTTACTTTCTATTATGATGAAGAAGAAAGATGTTTGAATGATGTCAACTGACCATCTCAGAAAGGATCAGACTAGCTGGAGGACCGAGGAGGACCATAAGGATGAGACGAATGGACCGGTTGGTAGACCCAACTGATCGGCTAGAGGAGCCAATAGATTGTGAACAGAAGAACCAGACGATTGGTGAGACGACCAAACGACCAGCCAGAAGGCAAGTTGATCGGTTCAAAGGTTGAATTGATCAACCCGGATTAGCAAGCATGAATCTTCATCAACAATAGGATTTTGCATGTGATGTAGACCTAGGTTGTGCTAATTCCTTGGCTCCAGGGAATTACATTAGGTTGGCCATAACCATCACTTTTTTTGCATTGCATATTTTTGTTGTGGGATATAGCATGCATATGATACATACTATATATGTGGAGATTGGGTAAAGTATATGTATTTATAAAGCCTCAAATAAAATATTAATTCTAAGATGCTTTCCATTAGAAACACATATGAAAATCTCAATTGACCAAGCATAGGTTACGCCCCCACATGGTATGTCGTCTATCTCATGGAAGTGTGATGGTAGATATGTAGGTCCTGACTTTGCAGGGTGCATATCTATCGTGTTGGATATTTGGTCAGGATTAACTGGTGATTCTTAGAGCGCCTAAGCACATAGGCATGCATATGATTATGGCAATGAGTTGTGTATATCATCTATCCACAAGTTGCATAAGATGTAATTCGTAAGAGTTTCCTACCTTAATAATTGACTATGAATGATGACATATTGGTTGGGTAATAGTTGAATTATTTTGGATCTTGACTCACTAGAAGGCCATACGCTACAATCTTCCAAATTGATATTTGAGGGTTATCAATTTGAACAAAATAGTGGGAGTGATAATAATTAAAGACCTAATTAATATCGGAAAAAAATTCAAATCAAATTTAAAGGTTTTTGACAAAATGCAAATTTTCTCGTATAGAATCAAATGATGAACAAATATGTATTGTGATCAGTCCTTAGGAAGGACAAACTTGATGGGACAAATTTCTACAACTAGTTTTGGACTTTGAGAAGGGTTCTCAATGAAGAGTGTAAGCTCTATGTCCTTGGAAAACTAGTACTAAAAATGCCTGCTCCTGATGCGCCTAAGGCAAAGGTGGATGCTTACTAGAAGCATGTCACTATGCCTTGAAGATAAAGTACCTTATGCTTAGTTGCATGAACTATGAGTTGCATGAGCAGTGCAAGGACATGGGTATTCTTGAGATGGTAACACATCTTAGAAAGTGAACCTAGGCCTTATAAAGAAAGAAAGGGATGATATCATAAAGACAATACTTGAGTCTAGGCTGATAGAGGGAACCTCTGTAGAAGAACATGTGCTCAATATGATTGTACATGTTTATCATCTTGAAGAATTGGGATTCACTCTAACCCAAGAGTTGTCCATAGATATGATTCTAAAGACATTGCCAGAATCATATAGCCAATTTATTGTGTGCGATCACATGAATAATATGGCTAGACCGATGTCATATTTGCTTTGTATGTTAATAAATGTTGAAGCAAGAATAAAGAAGGACAAATCGGTGATGATGATCATTGGAGATGTGTCCAAGGATAAAAGCAAGGCATGAAGAGTTGTGAGGCCAAGACCAAATCCAAATCTTCAACACTCAAGATGAGGAGAAAGAAAAGTACAAGAGGAACTTATCCTTAATACTTCAAGGCATTCAGGAAGAAGATGATGGGGATGGTGATCTCCACTTTAGGTATATACGTTATTGAGATAAATCTATATACTTCTTCATCATTGGTACTAGATACTGGATGTGGATCTCACATATACTCTAATATGTAGGATCTAAAAGGAAGTAGGCCTTTGGGAAAAGGTGAGGTGGCGTTGTGAGTTTCAAATGGCACAAGAGTTGCAGCTAATGTAGTTGGAACCTATCATTATCTCTGCCCATAGGGCTTGTAATAGAATTAATGAACTGCTATTATGTACATGCTATAAATAGAAAAAATATTTATGTAGCTTGTATGGATAAGGATGCATTGGAATTCTATATCAAAAATGGTCGATGTTCTATTTCTAAAGATGGGATCTTTTATGGAAGTGCCCCAATGTCTTATAGTCTTTATTTGCTAGATATAAAGATAGATGTATATAACATAAATACAAAAGACCAGAAATCAATGACTCAAATAAAACATGCCTTTGGCATTGTTGTCTAGGGCACATAAATGAGAATCACATATCTAGACTCCATAAAGATGGGTATTTGGACTCTTTTTATTTCAAATCAATAGAGACTTGTGAATCTTATTTATTGGGCAAGATGGAAAAGACCCCTTTAACTGGTAACAATGAAAGGGCAAGTGACGTGGTATTTTTGAACGCACTAACAAACTCACTCGGGGTTGAAATCCCCGAGCTTTTACCAAAACCAAAGTGCAATAATACCACCCGCAAGCGGATGAGTCTTATCGCAGTATAGTTAAGAATCGAACCCAAAGGAAAACCTTTTTAAGAATCCTTGTCAGTCGAATCTAGCTCAAGTAAAACTAATATTGGTTGATTTGAGGTTAATTAGACTAATTGCAAGGAAGTAAAAGCTGGACTAAAGTTGGATTTAGATCAATGATATGGAATCGCTGGGATGGTACCGGGTTTCACCACCGCTACACATGCAAACACATTCAATCATAAACAAACCATGCAAGATATAACAATCCAAATGGAACGGCTGCAGAACCCCCCGTTAGGGCGTTAGGTTCGCGTAAACATCACCTTAGGCATCAGATGTCTCGTCACCACCCGGATCACTTACTTACGGCTCCGAAGAAATCCCATTCTATTTCTAGTTTGGGAGTCAGCCGCATTAACCGATAAGCGAGCAGGCGATTAATATACGAGCAAACATCGACGATTAACAAGAAGATACAAAATCCAACTAAGGTTGTGAACCCCCTGTAAAGGCGTTAGGTTCACGGAAGCATCACCGAAGGCTAGATGGCTTGTCCCCTCACGGATCATACACTTACGACCTCAAGGAATCCTTTCAGAAGTTCTCGTCATGGAGTCAAATTGTTAAACGACATTCTATCCTATATATATAGAAGTTCTCACAATATAGGTAGAACAGAGATGAAAGTGAGCAATTAATCAAACTACAAGCATAACAGTTAACCACGAAATGAAGAGTTATATTCATTGCCATGGAAAGTTTAACAAAAGAACATGGTTGCATGGGAAGCGGGGCTAGTCCCCGCATCCCAGTGAAAAGGTACTACTCGCTCATGATGCGAGAAACAAGAAGAATGAGAAAGAGAGAGAAATATGCCATGAACTCGGTGCAGAAGGTAGTCACAGCTTGGTGAAGAAGATACGGCCTCCTACGTCGTGTCGGAGCAGATCTGGACGTGAACGGGAGTTTCCAAGACATACTGGACAGTCTCCCTCGCTCTGTCTTCCTTCTCTCCTCAGCCTCCTTGGTTGTAGCACGGGCAGTAGGTAAAATGGAACTGATGAACTGGACTGGATTTGGATCGGAACTGTGTTTGGGCAGCCTGGCGGCGTCCGGATCTGATACCAAAATGAGGACCCTTGGGGTCCTATTTATAGGCACAAATATGTTCCTCATACGTTTGGTGTGAGTCCAAACGGTTTACTCATGGTCCGGAGATATTTTTTTCACCAAACAGTTTACATGCTTAAACGGTTTCATGTGGGCAGCAGCAAATGGTTTTGACGTGCTTGCTTATTCAGTCCACACAACTACTTTAGAACCCACTAAGTACTGCCGAAATTTTTCAAACGCAAACACGATGGCAAGTAACTCTTTTTCTGTAGTTGTATAGTTCAATTGAGCATCATTAAGTGTTTTGGAGGCGTAGAAAATCATAGCGGGCTTATTATCTACCCTTTGCCCCAAAACGGCTCCCACTGCATAATCGGAAGCGTCGCACATCAATTCGAATGGTTTTGTCCAATCCGGTGTCTGAACAACCGGAGCCGAAATCAATCTTTCTTTCAAAACTTCGAATGCGTGAAGACACTTATCATTGAAATCAAAAACTACATCTTTTTCCAACAATTCGGATAAAGGTTTTGAAATTTTCGAAAAATCCTTGATGAATCGCCGATAAAACCCGGCGTGTCCCAAAAAGCTTCTCACCCCTTTTACAGAATTTGGTGGGGGTAGCTTGGAAATCACCTCAATTTTTACTGGGTCTACCTCAAGACCCTTGCTAGACACCTTGTGTCCTAGCACTATTCCTTCCGTCACCATCATGTGACATTTCTCCCAATTGAGGACCAAGTGTGTATCCTCACAACGTTGCAACACCTTGTCCAAATTATAAAGACACTCATCAAAAGACGCCCCATAAACCGAGAAGTCATCCATGAAAACCTCAAGACAATGCTCCACCATGTCAGAGAATATGGCGAGCATGCAGCGTTGAAACGTCGCCGGCGCATTACATAATCCAAACGGCATATGTCGGTAAGCAAAAGTCCCATAGGGACAAGGGAACGTAGACTTCTCTTGATCCAAAGGCTCAATAGAAATCTGGTTATACCCCGAATACCCATCCAGAAAACAAAAATGCGACCGACCGGCAAGACGTTCCAAAATTTGATCGATAAATGGCAAAGGAAAATGATCTTTCAGAGTGGCGGCATTCACTCGGCGGTAGTCAATGCAAACACGCCACCCGGTTACCAATCGGGTGGTGACAGGTTCATTCAAAAGATTTTTAGTAACAGTAATTCCCCCCTTTTTAGGGACTACCTGTGTGGGACTCACCCACATAGAATCTGATATGGCATATATGATCCCTGCAGCAAGAAGTTTTATGACTTCCTTCTTCACAACCTCCATCATGCTCGGATTTAGACGTCTTTGAGGTTGAATGACTGGCTTGGCTCCCTCCTCGAGCCGTATCTTATGCTGACAAAGTGTAGGGGAGATCCCCTTGATGTCTGCAACAGACCACCCAAAAGCTCCACGGTGGTTCTTGAGCACTATCAGTAGTTGCTCCTCCTCTTCCGCACTCAAGTAAGCAGATACAATCACCGGTAACTTGTCCTTCTCAGCTAGAAAGACGTACTTAAGATGCGGGGGCAGTGGCTTCAACTCCAACTCCGGCGGGCAAGTAAGAGATGATTGCAGCGGTGGGGGAAGTGTACCTAAGTCTTCATAGTGCCTCGTGTAGAAACATGGAAGCATCTGAAGCATTTTGGCGCACTCCTTGAGTGAAGTACTCCGCATCCAATCATAAGTGACATTCAACAAACACGCCTCCAACGGCAATTCTGGATATGCATCAAAAACTGAAGTAATAATCGCATCATCCTCCCAAGAAGGTGGAATGTCCTCATTCTCATCATTCGGAAACCCAACAGCTTTGCATAAAGAGACAACTTTAGTTTGCTCCATAATGTCTACAGCTAAGGTTCCATTATCCATCTTGCTCATCACATGAGCCATGTCCAAGAATGGCTTCCCAAGGAAAAGTGAGATATTGTGCTCCACATGTTTCACCATGTTACAATGTGCTTTTGCTTTAGTAGACGCTTTGCTAGTGGGCATGACCATCTCAAAGCGATCATCCGCAATGCCCAAGGTCAAGCGACCTCTCCCCATCTCCAAGATCATATCGACTGTTTCTTGGAATGGCCGTCCAAGTAGCAACTCATTTCCATGCTCGTCCTGCATTTCCATAACCACGAAATCAGCCGGAAAAACAAATCGGTCTACCTTTATCAAGACATCTTCGCAGATTCCATAAGGTTTCACCACAGAATTATCGGCCAATTGGATAGTCATGTTGCTTGGCCTTGACTCCTTTAATCCCAACGTTTTAAATGTAGAAAGGGGCATCAAATTGATGCTTGCCCCAGAATCACAGAGTGCCTCTCCAAATTTGAACTTCCCGATAAAACAAGAAATATTGAAACAACCGGGGTCCTGTCTCTTCGGCGGCAAAGTGCCCATAATGAAAGCACTCACTTGCTCCTTCAGCACCACGACCTCAGTGTCGGGTATTTTCCTATTTTTGTTGATGACATCTTTTAGAAACTTCCCGTAAGATGGGATTTGCTCAATCTCCTCTAACAACGGAATATTTACCGATAACTTTCTAAAGCTGTCCAGAAATTTCTTGAATTGTGCATCCACCTTCCTTAACTTTGCACTATTGGGATAGGGGACCGGAACGGTATGTGCCCTTTGATGAGGTGGCACATAGGGTGTCAATTTCTGCGGTTCCTCCTCAGTAGCTTGTTCTTCATTGCCTTTCTCAGCTATGTCTTCAGCTTGCTCTGTGACAGATGTGGGCTGCTCCTTCGTGGTTGCATCTTCAACTTTGTCCTGCGGTATGCTTGTGTCATCCATCCTTGGATTCAACACCTTCTTGCCGCTCCTCAGTAAGATGGCCTTGGCCTGCTGGTTTCCCCCGGGAACATTGGTGTTCCCCGAAAAACCCGGATGTGCGGGCTTCTTCAAGCTTGCAATTTCAGCAGCCATCTGCGCCATGGAAGTCTCTATGGTTCTCATTTGAGCCCCATGGCTCTGCAAAGTCTGCCCAAATTGGTTCATAAATTCACCCTGTTGCTTGATTTGTTGCCCTAATGTGTTCATTAACTCCTGGTTTTGTTTGATGACCTGATTGAGCAACTCCGTGCTCTTGTCCTCTGTGGCTGGTGCAGGCTTGGCATCCGGATCCTGCAGAAAATTGTTCGGATCCTTCCATGAGAATTTCTTGTCCTTTCGCCATGAGTAATCATTATTCATGTACCCCTGCTGTTGCCTTATGTACTTGGCTTGAGCCTCATCCTCGGACTCATTGTCTTCCTTCTGCAGTAGCTTCTTTGCGAGAAGATCCATCTTCTCATTTAACTCTCTCATTGCCTTTGACTCACTGGCAACTCTTGCTTGCTCAACTGGGCCTCTCTCTCTTTCTCTCCAAGATTGCTTTCTTTCCATGTTCTTCAGTATTTCCCAGCATCTCGTATCAGTGTTATTTAAGAAAAATCCTGAACCGGCTGAGTCCAAGTTACTTCTATCATGCTCGGAGAGAGCAAAATAGAAGATCTTCACCTGTGTCTCCTTGTCCAGTCCATGATGCGGACATCTCCTCAACATGACCTGGAATCGCTCCCAGGTCTCAGAATATGTTTCACCCGCCTGTTGGGTGAAATTGTGAATCTTCCTAATCATGTCGTTGGTCTTCTCAGGAGGGAAAAACCTCTCGAAGAAAACCTCCACCATATGATCCCAAGATTCAACAAACTCATCGTCGAGGTTTTGTAGCCACTCTCTCGCAACTCCTGCCAGGGAGCTTGGGAACAACTTGAGGTACAGAACATCCTGTGGAAACCTGTCTATCTTCACCATATCGCAGTTTTCAACGAACTGACTGATGTGTGCCACTGGGTCCTCATTCTTCAACCCGTGAAATGCATTTGATTTAACCAAGTTAATCAACGCTGGATCAATTTTGTAGGTTGGAATGTTGAGCCCCTGTTTCTTGATAGGCCCCTTTGATGCTGATGAAGAAGAGGCTTTGATCTTCTCCCATATGGTCTGCGGCTCGGCCATTTCTTCTGCTTCAGATTTAGAATTTATTTCCTCTTGGTGCTCGTGCTCAGAATGCTCCTCGTCTTCAGGTCCCGGAGGTGGAACCTCGGGTGTGCGATTGTCGTAGTCTGTACTACGTGTATGCACCATACACAATACCTGAAATGAGAAAATTCAAGTTCAGTACTATGCTTGAACGAGTAAATACAATTATAAAGAAATTTAAGAATATTTAAAGTTGTTTCAAAATAAACTAAAAAAAATGTGGCCTAGAGTGGCCGCTATTAGCACTCAAAGTGCCAATAATTCGCCGTATCCCCGGCAACGGTGCCAAAAACTTGACGTGTATTTTACTACGCGCTTAAACGCAAGTATACGCGTCGAGTAATATAGGCTTTTGTGAGGCCCGAGTCGAACTCAGGGATACGTGAATTATTGGAGACTCCTACTAACTAATCGCAATCAGCTAGGCCGAATGACAAAATAGGGTTTGTTGTCGAAATTAAAAAGAAAACAAAATGAAACAAAGAAAACAATCGAGTAAAGATTAATTTAATCAATTCAAAAGAGTATCTTTAGGATTGCGGTTTCACCGCGGGTCAACATTGTATTAAGTTTTATATAATTCCTCACTCTTCTCTCTCTATCAGGGTAGTGGCCTGAAAATAGAATTACCCACTGTCGTGGTGTAATTCACTACTTAGGTTTAGGTTGATTCCACCGTCGTAGTAATCATTCCCCTAAACTAAGCGCATTAAAAACGATCTCTCAGTTTCCACCATTAATTTTACAACTCCTTTGTCAAGGGTTTTATCGATTAATGTAAGTTTCGTCTCTTTTCAAACCGTTAATCCTTCTGTCGAAGTGATTAAGGGCATTAGATTATTATTATAGTGATCAAGCATAACAATATATTGAGAACACGAAACTATACCACGGATTTGAGAGAGAAAATATGAATTATCAATATAAAATTGTCATACAATGCATTCCCGGGCTACTCCCGGTCCTAAAGATGGAGGGTTTTAGCCTCTCATGTTCATCTCACACGAATACATGGTAGAAATAGGGGAATTCATAAGGAAAACGTGAAACAAGTGGGAAAACCCCTGAACGGAGAAGAACCGGTAGATCCTTGGTGTAGAATACGAGCTTCCCCGCCTGTCGGTGGTGGAATTCGTCTTCGGCAGCGTCCGAATCACCCGGGATGAGCTTCTGGCCTCCGTTCTCCTTTCTCTCCTTCCTCGGCACTCGTGCAATGCAAAAAATGAGATGATCCTCCTCTGGGCGGCCGTCATTAGGTATAAGTCCCTAATTAGGTCGTCAAATAACTCCAGCCGTCCGATTGAGATCAAAATGAATCCAACGTATATCTGCCGGCGTCGATACCATCGACGCGGGTCGATGGTATCGACTCTCTTTAGCGTCGGTTGTTGTCGTTTAGCGACGATGTAGCCTCCATGCGTCGATGGCATCGACTTGGGTCGATGGTATCGACAGATTCCTCGCCAGCAACCTGAAGGGATCTCGATGCCATCGACTTGTGTGTCGATGGTATCGACTCTGCGCTGCTCTTCTCGGCTGGCAACTTGTGGCTTGGTCGATGGTATCGACTTCCGTCGATGGTATCGACGGAAGCAGATACTTGTTTTTCCTAAAATTCCAAAACAAGACCAAGTAAATCCACACAAATTATGATAATATGATAAATAATGCTCAAAATAGTAAAACAAAGGGGATTTGACATAAAATGATGGCAAAGACCGAAATGAGTGAATTATGCAATATTATCCATAAAAATGACTAATTAGAGCACAAAACACCTAGCAAAAAGGTCTATAAATGCGACTCAAAATCATCGCATCAACGGTCTTGAGACCGCGTGGGCTCAAACGGTCTTGGGACCGCATGGGTGGAAATGCTTGGTTAGATTTCTTGACCATAGCCATAGATGAAGGCAGACCCTACCTACTTGTCAAGCTTTGTTAAAACTTGCATTAAATGAACAATGTTTAGTTAAAACCTGGATAATTGAATCAATTAAGTAGTTTTGCACATTATGATTCATATAGGTATTTAATGAGTGAGAAAGTATATATATGGAGTTGAATTTGTTCCAAAGTGATAATTGAATTCCATGATGAATATGCATTCATCAAAACACCCCGAACTTAAACATTGCTCGTCCTCGAGTAACACAAAATCTAAAACGGTTGCCAAATGAATACTTTCAATTCGTGTGATTGCTTCATCTTCACATCACGAATGTTTTCTTTTTGCTCAATATAACTCAGTATCTCAACCTCCTGAGACCACAAAACACATCTTACCATATCTTCGTTCATGAGTTCGTTTTCCAAAATCACTTCCTCCTCACCTTTTTCAACAACAAGTATGTCAAAGAGTTTTGTAAGAGTTCAGAGATACCCGCAGAACAACAAGTGTGCATCTGACCTGACACTGGTGTTTTCCAGGATAGGGTAGGCAATCATTGTGTCATTAGGTAGAAAAGGGAGTGAAAGGTGGTATGGAAGGAAGAAGTAAATCTCTCCTCTATTTGACTCGAGATTTTTATTTGCTTTGCAATTTCATTTATTGCATTTTTTGTGTGAATCTCTCCTCTATTCGACTTGAGATTGCATTTCTTTTTGTGTGCACTTTGGCATCTTTTTTTGTTTGCAATTCTCTCCTCTATTCGACTCAAGATTGCAATTTTGGTGGTACACCCCTATTTGTTTGCGAGGGGTATGGAAGAAGCGGATAAAGAGGGAAGTGGCGTGCCACCCCGAACTTAGGGTTTGGCACAAATTCGGCTATTTTTGTTTCTTTTAAATGAATGGAGGGATACGAGGATGATAGAAGAGGTGTAGAAGAGAGTTCAGATCAGAATGCAACTTGATTTTCAATTCAATGAACCGGGTTGTTCTCTTTATCGTACTCTGATCAAACAATGACTTGATGAGGATCCAGTGGAGATTCCATGTTATTGTTCCACTAGTCAGTTAGGAAGCACGACGTGTTTGATCCCTATCAGTTTGACAGATACTTATCATTTTTGCAAAAGTATTATGATGTTAGGAATCATAAGCTTCACAAGATGATTTCAAGCAAAAGGCTTGTTTCAAAAATTGGTCCTTTTGAGGATTTACTTCGAATAAGGAGGATATAATGATTGAAAATGCATAGCAAATTAGTTAGTGACTTCAGGAAGTGTCAAAAAATGTCAAAATTTCATCAAGTATTTGTTCAATCTCTTAGAAAAACATTAAAGAATTTTGAAATTTTTAAAATTTTTTATCAAGAATGTGATAGTGAAAACTTAAGTATGAAAAGGATGGGTGTAGGTGGAGAGTGAGGTACGTACCACCCACCCTCCACCCCGAACTTAGAAGTTTGCTCATCCCGAGCAAACCCTAAATCCAAGATGGAGGGAAAAAATCATGCCAGAATGACCACCGGGTGTGGTCGCGTTCCAATCAGAGATCATCCTTTTATCTGAAAATCTCAAAGGTAAAGGGAAATTAGATCTTAAAATAGCATCTTGTGATGCTAATTTCATTTAAAAACAATTAACTAGAAAGTAAAAACAAAATCGAAGGGAAGTAAAACAAATTTATTGATCGGGTTGCCTCCCGACAAGTGCCTTTATTTTATGTCGATGGCTCGACTGGGTTCTTCAGCTTCATGCTGGATCTTTTGGATTGGTGAGTTCCAGTGTTTCTTTAGTGCCTATGTCAGTTGAGGTGAAATATCTCTTTAAACGGTGACCATTTGTTACAAATTCACCTGACTTTTCACTCCATAATGAGAAGGCACCATGTGGAGAGATGCTCTTGACGATGTATGGTCCAGACCAGCGTGAGCGGAGTTTTCCTGGGAATAACTTCAATCTTGAGTTGAATACCAGAACTTCGTCTCCCACTTGTATGTCTTTTCTTTTTAGATGGCCATCGTGCCAAAGTTTTGTATACGTTCTTTGTAGATTCGTGCATTCTCATAAGCTGTCATCCTGAGTTCATCCAGCTCTTGGAGTTGCAGAATCCTAGCTTGGCCTGCTTCTTTCATATCAAAGTTCAATTGTTTAATTTCCCACCATGCCTTGTGTTCCAGTTCAACTGGCATGTGGCAAGCTTTTCCATATATTAATCGAAAAGGTGTAGTCCCAATGGGAGTTTTATAAGCAGTTCGATAGGCCCATAAGGCGTCGTTGATTTTTGTTGACCAATCCTTTCGATTGCGTCCTACAGTTTTTTCCAGAATAGCCTTTAGTTGATGGTTAGAGACCTCTACCTATCCACTTGTTTGTGGATGGTAAGGTGAGGCTACCTTATGTGTTACACCATATTTTCTTAGTAAAGCTTCTTTAAAGGAAGTGGGACCCTCCATCAGATATCATGGTTTGTGGCACTCCAAAACGGGGGAAGATAATCTCTTTGAATAATTTGATCACGGGTTTGGAATCACTAGTGATGGTTGGTATAGCTTCAACCCATTTTGAGACATAGTCTACCGCCACTAGGATGTATGAGAATCCATGAGAAGATGGGAATGGACCCATGTAGTCCACCCCCCAAACGTCGAATATCTCTACTTCTTGCCATAGATTCAGTGGCATCTCATCTCTCTTTGTTATATTGCCTGATCTTTGACATTTGTCACATGACAGGACAAAGTCGTAAGAATCTTTGGATATGGTTGGCCAGAAGAATCCACATTCCAAAACCTTTAAAGCAGTCTTTTTAGAGATCATATGTCCTCCCACAGGTCCTGAGTGACATTGTTTCAAAATAAATTGAGCTTCTTCTTCAGCGATACATCGTCTATACAGACTGTCGGCACATAGTTAAAAAAGATATGGCTCATCCCAATGATATTGCTTCACATCATGCATGAACTTCTTCAAGGCATTTCCAGTGCATTGGGGGTGGATCACCCCAGCAGCAAGGTAGTTCACAAAATCTGAGTACCATGGTATAACTTCTGAGACCTTCATTAGTTGATCATCTGGAAGAGAATCGTTAATCGAAATCTTCTCTATATCCTAAGTGTGGATGCGACTGAGGTGGTCTGCTACAACATTCTCTGTGCCCTTTTTATCTCTTATCTCCAGATCAAATTCTTGCAATAGGAGAATCCATCTAATTAATCTGGGTTTCGCATCTTTCTTTGCCAGAAGGTAACGAATGGCAGTGTGGTCTGTGTAGAAGACTTTCGAACCAATTAGGTAGGATCTGAACTTGTCAAAGGCATACACGACTGCTAAAAGTTCTTTCTCGGTAGTAGCATAATTCCTCTGGGCTTCATCGAGAGTTTTCGATGCATAATAGATCACATAGTGTTTCTTCTCTATATATTGTCCAAGCACAGCACCCACAGCATAATCACTGGCATCACACATGATTTCGAATGGGTGATCCCAATCAGGAGCTCTAATGATGGGGGTGGTTGTAAGGGCCTTCTTCAGTGTGTTGAAACTTTTGACACATTCTTCATTGAAATTGAAGTCAGTATCCTTTAGTAATAGGTTTGTGATTGGCTTCATTATCTTGGAAAATTCCTTTATGAATCTTCTATAAAATCCTGCATGACCAAGGAAAGTGTGAACTTCTTTTACATTTGTGGGTGTAGCCAGTTTAGAAATCACTTCAATCTTGGCTTTCTACTTCAATTCCTCTATTGCTGACCCTATGACCGAGGACAATGCCTTCTTTTACCATAAAATGGCACTTTTCCCAATTTAGCACAAGATGTGCATCTTCACAACATTTGAGGACCAGGGAAAGGTGCTTAAGACATGAATCAAATGAATCTCCATATACAGAAAAATCATCCATAAAAACCTCCATAATGGTTTCGGTGAGACCGGAAAATATTGCAGCCATGCAATGTTGGAAAGTTGCAGGTGCATTGCAGAGGCCAAATGGCATCCTTTTAAATGTGTATGTTCCGAATGGGCAGGTAAAGGTCATTTTCTCTTGGTCATCTGGATGTATGGGTATTTGATAGAATCCAGAGTAACCGTCAAGATAACAAAAATATTCTTGGTGAGCCAACCTTTCTAAGACTTGATCAAGGAAGGGCATAGGAAAATGATCTTTTCGAGTTGCCTTGTTCAATTTTCTATAATCTATGCACATCCTCCACCCTGTGACTATTTGAGTGGGGATGAGTTCATTGTTTTCATTCTGTATAACAATCGTTCCACCTTTCTTCGGGACAACATGCACTGGGCTTACCCATGGTGAATCAAATATCGGATAGATTATTCCTACTGTGAGCAATTTAATGACCTCGCTACGGACCACTTCCTTCATATTTGGGTTCAATTTCCATTGATGCTCAATAGTAGGTTTGTGATCTTCCATCATAGGGATTTTGTGCATACACAGTGCTTGACTGACCCCAGTGAGGTCACTCATTTTATAACTGATGGCTTTCTTTCTTTCCCTCAATTCCTTCAAAAGTTTCTCTTCTTGTTCAGCTGTTAGATCGGAATTTATAATAACTGGACAAACCTTGAGATCGTCTAAAAACACGTACTTTAGTCCTTCGGTAAGAGGCTTCATTTCAGGAGCTTCTGGTTTTTCACTTGTTTCTTCTGTAGTTTCCATAGCTTCGAGTTCTTCACTAGTGGCTTCAACATCTTCCTTAGTGGAGTCGAGGGATTCGATGCAATATTTTACTTGTTCATCAATTGATTCATCAACTGATGGGTTTTTTAGGGCAACTTCTAAAGGATCGTCTGATTCATGTTGCTCTTGAGTCAGAAGTGACATTTGCTCAATGCAGTCAATCAGGTTTACTTCTTTTTGCATGCTTGGTCTTCTCATACTTTCAAAAACCTTAAATTTGAGAGTTTCTTTGCCTAATCTGAGCAGTAAGGTACCAGCTTCAACATCTATCAGGGCTCTTGCAGTGGCGAGGAACGGACGACCAAAGATGAGAGGATATCTGGTGTCTTCTCTGATGTCCATAATGACGAAGTCGCATAGAACATATGTGTCCTTGCCTACCTTGACCGGGACATCCTCGAGAATCCCTAACGGGCGTTTTATCGAATTGTCTGCAAGCTGTATAGTCATACTAGTAGGAAGCAAATCTGCAAACCCTAGTCTGCTGCACAGGCTAAGTGGCATAATAGAGATGCTTGCACCGAGATCTGCCAATCCTTTCTTGCATGATGAGTCTCCAATGTGACATGAAATTCCAAAGGATCCCGGGTCTTTTTGTTTCTTTGGCATCTTGCTCAATATGATATCCGATGTAGTTGTAGCCAGTTTTACTGTCTCATATTCTTCGATTATATACTTCCTAGTGAGGAGTGACTTTGGGTACTTAGTCCAGGCTGGTATCTCAGCCAGAGCGTCCAAAAAGGGTATATCAACATGAAGTTTCTTCATAGCTTCTTTAAACTTATTGAATCTAGTATCAAGCTTGGTTTGCCTTAGACGAGTTGGGAAAGGTATACGAGGCTTATATATAGGAATATCAGGTTCTGGTGTTTCAGCTTCTTCATCAGTAGGTTTATCAGGACTTCCCTTATATGTCTTATCGTCTTTTGATTGAGACTCTAGAGTTGTTGAGTTTTGGACAATCACAGGTTCATCTTCGTCTGTAATAACCACAGGTGTCTTTACTAGGGGATCCGAATAATCTTTTCCTGACCTGGTGGCAACTACCTTCAATTGTTCAGGATGCTTAGGATTGTTTTCGGGTTGGCCAACAAAGACTCCAGCAGGTGGCTTTATGCTAGCTGCAAGTTGAGCTAATTGAGATTCAATAGCCTTCTGTTGAGCTTGTTGGTTGGCTATCATAGTTTGCTGAGTTTGCAACATCTTTTCAATGGCTGATAGCTTGTTATCAGAAGAGACGGGTCCTTCTTGTTGTCCTTGTTGTTGATTAAGATTCTGATACTGAGAGTTGTTTTGATAATTATTGTAGTTCCTATTCTGAAAGTTCCCCTTGAAATTTCCTTGATTCCCAAAATTATGTTGTTGGTTATACTGGAATCCTGGTGGGCCTCTTGGTTGATTGTTTGAACCAAATTGATGCGAGTTTACTGCTCCAGAGGGGTTTCCATATTGGAAACCTGGGTGATTCCTATTCTGATTCGGATTGTAATAACTTTGCCCAGGAATAGTGTTGATAGCATTAATATTTTCCATCTGACCATTATCTCCTTGTCCACATACATTGCTCAGCACAACGTCATTGAGAACATTGCATGATAAAGTGGAATGGTCGGTGCTCTTACATGCTTCGCAGAACAGGGAAGTGGACTTGACTTGTTCCGGTTGTCGAGTGGGTGAACGTCCTCTTCCAATAACAGCTAAAGATGATTCAATATGGTCTTGCTTGGCAACTAAGACTTTCAAGGTTTCAGCGATAGACTTGTACTCAGGAATAGCTTCGGCCATAGCTACCTTCAAGACTCCTTTACCTACAGATCTACCCCAATTGGCTTGATTTTCTGCTCCCAGGGTGACGACTCTCCATGCGATGTCATAACTTTAACGCATGAAGTTTCCTCCAGACGAGGAATCTAGAAACCTCTTAATATCATCATCCACACCCCTATAGAAAATCTCAATGAGTTGGTTTTTGGGAATTCCATGGTGTGGACATTTGTGTAGAAGCTCTTTGTACCTATCCCATGCTTCAGCGAGAGTTTCTCCAGGGACTTGAGTGAAATTTGTTATTTGCCCTCTGATTTCATAGGTGAGAGATGGAGGGTAGAACTTTTCTAGAAACACATTTGGAGTTGTTCCCAGGTGGTGATGGGTATTTCACTTTGCAATGAATTGTACCAACTTATGGCTCTATCAGCGAGGGAATACTTGAAGAGACGAAGTCGAATAGCATCATCAGTGACTCCATTTTTCTTTGTCATAGCACATAGATCGATGAATCTCAGAAGATGTTCTTGGTTGTCTTCCGCTTGTTTGCCATAGAAAGGGTTGTTTTGAAGTAATGTGATCCAATGTGCCCTTATTTCGAAATTGGTAGCATTAATGGGAGGTGTTTGTACTGGATGATGAACATTCGCAGCTTTCGGGATTGAGAATTCTCTAAGATCCTTTTGTAGCTTGGCTGCTTGTGCTGCTGCTTGTACTGCTAGGATTTCCTGTTGAACCGCAGCCCTGGCTTCTTGCATGAGTCTCTCTCTTTGTGCATTGATGGCTTGAGCAACCCTTCGGGCTACCTCTTCTTCTTGAGCCATCCTTGCTTGATTTTCTCTGATCTGATGATGGAAAGTTCTGTCTATCTCAGGATCAAAGCTCGCTGTGAGTCCGGGACTGTCCGAACGGTGCATACACTATGCCTTGGGTTGTATCTGAAAATAGGAAGATTTTGAAAATGAGATCCACAAAGTAGAGTCAAATTCAAAAAGATGATCGATTGTTTCAAAAGAAAAAGCAAAATCCTAGATTAGTCTTAAAAGGACTAGATTTGACTGACTGATTCCGTTGTCCCCGACAACGGCACCAGAATTTGACGTGGTATTTTTGAACGCACTAACAAACTCACTCGGGGTTGAAATCCCCGAGCTTTTACCAAAACCAAAGTGCAATAATACCACCCGCAAGTGGACGAGTCTTATCGCAGTATAGTTAAGGATCGAACCCAAAGGACAACCTTTTTAAGAATCCTTGTCAGTCAAATCTAGCTTAAGTAAAACTAATATTTAAAACGATTGGTTGATTTGAGGTTAATTAGACTAATTGCAAGGAAGTAAAAGATGGACTAAAGTTGGATTTAGATCAATGATATGGAATCGCTGGGATGGTATTGGGTTTCACCACCGCTACACATGCAAACACATTCAATCATAAACAAACCATGCAAGATATAACAATCCAAATGGAACGGCTGCAGAACCCCCCGTTAGGGCGTTAGGTTCGCGTAAACATCACCTTAGGCATCAGATGTCTCGTCACCACCCGGATCACTTACTTACGGCTCTTAAGAAATCCCATTCTATTTCTAGTTTGGGAGTCAACCGCATTAATCGATAAGCGAGCAGGCGATTAATATACGAGCAAACATCGACGATTAACAAGAAGATACAAAATCCAACTAAGGTTTTGAACCCCCTGTAAAGGCGTTAGGTTCACGGAAGCGTCACCGAAGGCTAGATGGCTCGTCCCCTCGCGGATCATACAGTTACGACCTCAAGGAATCCTTTCATAAGTTATCGTCAAGGAGTCAACTTGTTAAACGACATTCTATCGTATATATATAGAAGTTCTCGCAATATAGGTAGAGCAGAGATGAAAGTGAGCAATTAATCAAACTACAAGCATAACAGTTAACCACGAAATGAAGAGTTATATTCATTTCCATGGAAAGTTTAACAAAAGAACATGGTTGCATGGGCAGCGGGGCTAGTCCCCACATCCCAGCAAAAAGGTACTACTCGCTCATGATGCGAGAAACAAGAAGAATGAGAAAGAGAGAGAAATCCGCCATGAACTCAGTGTAGAAGGTAGTCGCAGCTCAGTGAAGATGATACGACCTCCTACGTCGTGTCGGAGCAGATCTGGATGTGAACGGGAGTTGCCAAGACAGACCAGACAGTCTCCCTCACTCCGTCTTCCTTCTCTCCTCAGCCTCCTTGGTTGCAGCACGGGCAGTAGGTGAAATGGAACCGACGTAAACTGGACTGGATTTGGATCGAAACTGTGTTCGGGCAGCCTGGCAGTGTCCGGATCCGATACCAAAATGAGGACCCTTGGGGTCCTATTTATAGGCACAAATATGTTCCTCATACGTTTGGTGTGAGTCCAAACAGTTTACTCATGGTCCGGAGATATTTTTTTCACCAAACAGTTTACATGCTTAAACGGTTTCATGTGGGAAGCAGCAAACAGTTTTGACGTGCTTGCTTATTCGGTCTTCAAGCCATTGGCCATGTGGTCTTGGATTGGTAATTGGCCATGCGGTTCGCGGCTCATGCGGTCTGCATGTTTCCAGATCCAAACGGTCTTTCATTTTAGGCAAATGGTCTTCACGTATATGCAGCAAACGGTCTTCATGTAATTAAACCAAACGGTCTTCGCTGCTAAACGGTCTTCGTGGCCAAACGGTCTTGCGACCTTGGTGCCCAAATGGTCTTGATACCGCATGGGCTCAAACGGTCTTGGGACCGCATGGGCTCAAACGGTCTTGGGACCGCATGCGCTCAAACGGTCTTGAGACCGCATGGGCTCAAACGGTCTTGAGACCGCATGGGCTCAAACGGTCTTGGGACCGCATGGGCTCATGCGGTCTTGAGACCGCATGGGCTCAAACGGTCTTGGGACCGCATGCGCTCAAACGATCTTGAGACCGCATGGGATCAAACGGTCTTGGGACTGCATGGGCTCAAACGGTCTTGAGACTGCATGGGCTCAAATAGTCTTGGGACTGCATGGGCTCATGCGGTCTTGAGACCGCATGGGCTCAAACGGTCTTGGGACCGCTTGGGCTCAAACAGTCTTGGGACTGCATGGGCTCAAACGGTCTTGAGACCGCGTGGTCTCAAACGGTCTTGGGACCGCATGGGTGGAAATGCTTGGTTAGATTTCTTGACCAGAGCCAGAGATGAAGGCAGACCCTGCCTACTTGTTAAGCTTTGTCAAAACCTACATTAAATGAACAATGTTTAGTTAAAACCTTGATAATTGAATCAATTAAGTAGTTTTGTGCATTATGATTCATATAGGTATTTAATGAGTGAGAAAGTATATATATGGAGTTGAATTTGTTCCAAAGTGATAATTGGATTCCATGATGAATATGCATTCATCAGCTAGTGATCTATTAGGACTCATACATATTGATGTATGTAGACCTTTTAGAACAACAGATAGAGGTGGGTATCACTACTTCATCACCTTCACTGATGACAAGTAGGTATGGCTATGTTTGTTTAATGAAACATAAGTCAGAAACTCTTGACAGGTTCAAGGATTTTATGAATGAAGTATAAAACCAACTTGATAAAAGTATTAAGGCACTTAGTTCTGATCGAGGTGGAGGATATTTGGACCAAGAGTTTGAGAACCTTCTTAACGCCATGGGATCGTATCCCAAGGGACTCCACTTGGAACACCTCGGCATAATGGTGCATCAGAAAGAAGGAATCACACATTACTAGATATGGTGCGATCAATGATGAGTTTAGTTGAGCTTCTGACTACCTTATGGGGGTATTCTCTAGAAACTTTTATGTAAACACTAAACTGAGTACCATCTAAATTGGTCTAAAAGACACCATATAAGATATCATTTGGGAATCGTCCCAACATGTATTTTATGAGGATTTGGGGATGTGAAGCTTATGTTAGAAAAATGTTTTGTAAAAATATTTTCCCTAAGTCTGATAAATGTTACTTTGTTGGATATCCTAAGGAGATAAAAGGATATTACTTATATTCCTTTTTTGATATGTTTGTTTCCATAGATGTTGCATTCCTTGAAAAGGAATTTATTTCTAAAGGAATCAGTGGGAGGAAAGTGGAACTCGAAGAGGTTCGAGACCAACAAGACATCATTGAATCGATAGATGTACAATAAAGAAGAAAGAGAATCACAAAGTGTCGTGGAGACTCAAATTCCTCAAGTAACATAGGTACCTCATAGATCTAGTAGGACATGCCTTGAAATTGAAATACGTGGATATCTTATGACTCAAGAAGGTAGTGAATTAGTCATAGATGATGAGCTAATAACCTATCTAGATGCTACTAAGGAACCAGAGTCTGAGAAATGGCTTGAGGCCATGAGATCTGAGATGGAATCCATGTATGCCAACAAGGTATGGACCTTAGTGGATCCACCTAAAGGGGTAAAACCTATAGGGTGCAAGTGGGTCTTCAAGAAGAAGACTGACATGGATGGAAAAGTTCAAACCTATAAGTACAGATTGGTTGAAAAGGGTTTTAGGCAAGTTCAAGGTGTTGACTATGATGAAACCTTTTCTCCAGTGGACATGGTTAAGTTCATTAGGATCATGCTTGCCATTACAGCTTATCATGAATATAAAATTTGCAGATGGATGTTAAAACCATATTCCTTAACGGGAATCTTCTTGAGGATGTGTATATGACACTGCCTGAAGGTTTTATAAATCAAAAGGATGCAAATAAAGTCAGTAAACTACAAAGGTCGGTCTATGGATTGAATCAAGCATCTCAGAGCTAGAATCTTCATTTTGATGAGAGATTTTGGCTTTATTTAAAATGAAGATGAACCTTGTGTGTACAAGAAGGTTAGTGGGAGCATAGTGACATTCCTCATATTATATGTAGATGACATACTATTGATGGGAAATGACATCCCTACTTTACAAGAGGTAAAGATATGTCTTGGAAATACATTTTCTATGAAAGACTTGAGAGAAGCATCCTACATCTTGGGTATTAACATCTATAGAGATATATCTAAAAGGCTTCTTCGACTAAGTCAAAGCACATACATTGACAAAGTATTGAAGTGGTTCAACATGGAGAGCTCAAAGAGAGGAAACCTACCCATGCTACATGGAGTTACCATCTCTAAAGCTCAAAGTCCTAGTTCTTGTGAAGAAAGGGAGTGCATGAGTTTGATTTGATATGCCATAGTAATTGGATCAATCATGTATGCAATGGTGTGTACCTGTCCCGACATCTCGTATGCCTTGAGAATGACGAGTAGATGTCAGTCAGATTTAGGTGATGCTCACTAGACAATCGTGAAGAACATCCTCAAGTACTTGAGGACTAAGGATCATTTCTTAGTTTACGGCAGAGAGGAGTCTGTGTTAAAGAGTTATACTGATGCAAGATTCCAGACTGATAAAGATGATTACATGTCCCAATAAGGATTCATGTTCTGTATAAACCATAGATATGTAAGTTGGAAGAGTTCTAAGAAAGAGACAGTCAGCAATTCTATAATAGAGGCCTAGTACATTGTTGCATCTAATGCAGCAAAGGAGGTTGTATGAATCAAGAAGTTCATTTTTGAACATGGGGTCGTTCTAAGCATCAGCAATGCAATTAAGCTATAGTGTGACAACAATGGAGCTATTGCACAAGCTAAGGAACCCAGATCGCATCAATGCTCAAAGCATATACAAAGGTGGTTCCATCTCATATGAGAGATCATACAACAAGTGGATGTAAATATTTGTAGAGTACCAATTGAGAACAATGTTGTGGATCCCCTGAAAAAGGCACTTTCAAAGCAGAAGCATGATGGACATGTTAGATCACCTGGAATATGATTCGTAGGTGATTGGCTCCAAATGCAAGTGGGAGTCTATTGCTATGTATGCCCAGAGAACCAATCATATGATGATTGTAATGGCATAATGTAAATGATTTGATTATTAATAAAAGGCAAGCTTCCAATTTATTTTGTTTTATGTAAGTTATGAGATAATGAAGTAACATAAAAATGTCTAGGGGATGATATTACTTGATGGTGTATGTCTTAAGTACATGACTTGAATAATGAGATCATGCAAATGTTAAGAGCATACATTCTCATTATATCCCTATTCAGATGTTATTGTGGAAGGTTGATAGACAACAATAACACATAAGACTAGAGTGTGCGTTGGTTGATGATTAGATCTCAATATTCATGATATGGTGACATCAAATAAAGCGCACAGATACATGTTAGAGAACAGTGTATCAGACAGACCCACCATGAGAGTAACACATGGAAACCATTGTTATGGTGGTCATAGTTAGCTCTCATAGTGATGGTGGTGATTGTGATTCTTAGACCTGAAATCACTACACTTATCACATATCGTTCGGTATTCTTTGACATCATCAAACATAAACATGAATAAGGATTAACATAAAGGTGATGACTAGGTGACTGTGACACGTGGGGACTGAATGTGAGTGATGTAGATGGGATTTGTCCCTCCTATGGGAGTATGATATACTAGGCCATTTGAGTTAGCGAGACTAAGAAATGCATGGCCATGTACATGTTAGTCAATATATGATATTGAGCTTACACATATCTCATATAGTCTGCTATAGAAAGAAACATAGATTGTGTGTTTAAGAGGATGACAGATCCATGCCTCGAGTTCAATCCAGATATTAGAGATAAGGAACTATACAAACACTACAACACCAAATACAAACTGTAGGTTGAAGTTGTTCCCCAACTTTCCATTTACTTAGGTAGTAATGATGTGTGACTAGGCACCGCTCTTTGCTTGTGATTTCATAATTAGTTATGGATATTCAGTGCCAATTTAATATGGGACATATAGGGTCACACACATAGGATATGACCTAGAAGAGGAGTTTGATTTTTAATTATGATTGAATTGATTACTAAAGAGTTTAGGTATTCAATTCAAGCAACAAATCAATTGATTGGACTCCCAACTGATTGGCTCATGTGATAAAATGGTCGGTTGGAGTGTCAGGTTGATTGGATGTTATATTAGCTAAGTTCCGTATGAACTAGGTGCCAACCGACCAGCTCATTGGGTGATCCGATCGGCTGGTGGTCGTGACACGACCATCTCGCTCTGCGAGACAATCGGTTAGAGATGTAATTTTATTACATCAAGGATTAGTGCTGACATTATGTCAGGTATTAATTGGAATAGAATTTCCTAAATACATATGCAATTGGGAAACATGAAAAATTACCAGTTCACCAAGTGAACCGACCGTCTCACGTGTGAACCGACTGGTTCAATTCCCAACCAATCAGTTTGGGATTCGCAGGTTGTGAAAATTCATGATCATCCAATCCTTTCCACTCCTACACGGACTGGGAACCCTGACCCAAACCCCTCCTATAAATAAAGGGGTATTGAGGGATTCCCAACACACACACAATTGAGAATCAGTTTCTCTGACAATTATTGTCCTCTCCGGTTGTGGTAAACAAGAGAGCCAAAACAAGTTCTACCCGATGAGGGAGGGATAGAGAGGGAAAGAACAACTGAGATTCATTATGGGAGAATAGGTTGGTGACTAGTACACCAACGGGAGGGACAACTCCTTCCTATCCATTCTAATAGGACGATAGGAGTTCTATGCGGTCTATGTGGACTTCTCTAGAGGTAAGGTGGTCTTTTCTCATTATGAAGGAGGACAATGGCAGCCAACAGTCTGTGGCGAGAGGAGTTGCTTTAGATGATGACCTTTGAGTTTATTGTCCATGGAGGAGCCACAGTTGAGTTCTAGTGCAACTAGAAGACACTTGTGCATCTACAATGATGAGGAGTATATCATTGGACTTGCTCTAGGACCAGGTATATCCTCGAAATCATCCTTTCCATTATATAGTTGTTAATGTGATCCACTGATTCATGGAGAATGTGGCAATAAATTTTTTTTTCAGCTACCTATTTTGTCATCCTATTTCCCTACATGTAGTGCACATAATGATCACAAAGTTGAGTGAGCTCATGGAGATTGAGCATGACACCCCCCTCAAGTGACGGGTTAGGGAAACCCTGCATGGACTTTGATATATGTTTGATGAGACACCCACGTAAGTTGGTTTAGAACCACCATAATATCGTAAACTAACCTAACCTAGAGAAGTGAGGAATGGGTATGATAAAATGGAAGACTTAGACATGGGTTAATATGTTCTCTACTTATAATTAATTAACTATATGCATGAAGAATGACAATACAAATCAACTAGCTAACCTCATGATGAATCTTTAATAAAGAATGCAATATGATATGAGAAAGTGAAAATGGGATAACACTCATGATAAAATTGAACATGGTTGTAGTTGACATTAGGGACATGTGAAGAATAAATTAGCCTTCTTCAGAGTATGATTTACCCATTTTGGCCTACTATATGGTATGGATTAGATACTTGGCACATGACATTAGATGAAATAGTCATTTTATAGCCTTGAACACATGAGATATAATACACCAGTCCCATTATATCCAAGCGCTTCCATTTGTGGCACTAAGGTACCAATAGTGATCCAACTCTTGAGTGGTAGATCACGGGATATAATAATATAACTCTCATATAGAAAGTGTATGGATGATATAATGGAAAATATGCCTAAAGGGCATGTTCCTTTGTGATAGTATAAATCTTAGTACAATATTGTTTATGT
The DNA here is from genome assembly GCA_963693085.1 of Alisma plantago-aquatica. Taxonomy (NCBI): domain Eukaryota; kingdom Viridiplantae; phylum Streptophyta; class Magnoliopsida; order Alismatales; family Alismataceae; genus Alisma; species Alisma plantago-aquatica. The sequence continues at coordinate 671,089,057 of OY856412.1, read as the reverse complement.
TGGTTTCTAATAAATGCTAGTTTTATCTTGTCGTGGGATAGGATCTTCCCTAGAAATGGGGAATCCACAAATCAGATTAAGAATTGAAGAAACATTGAATGTCACTTAAGACTTGAGAGATTAAGTGCATGAAGCACAAAAACATATATATTGAGTATGATTCTTTGGACCCATGTGTGACCATCTCTAAGGGACATGAGGAAAAGTCACTATGAAAGTGACCAATAGAATGGGACCAGGCCTAGATGGGTAGGTCACCATGAGCCCATTAAAGGGACACAAAGAAAACTATGGGTGCCCTAAGAGATAAAGGAAATTCGGGTGATAGAATTATAAAGGATATAATGTGCTTGGATATTACCAAATAAATCTCAAGCAAAATGTGTTATTATATAAAATAAAGTTAAAACATCAAATAAAGTTATGACTTATCAATAAAACCCTTGCAAAGGGTAGGGCCACAAGTGAAACCTGAGATCTTGTAGGATGATTAAAGGTACATAAGATTTATGAAGATGGGGAAAGATCATGTGCTAAGTGCATAAGGCCCTTGGGGGTCAAGAGGAGATCATTCCAAAGGTACCTATTCCCTAGAGATCTTAAGGGGAAAGACTGAGTTTAATGACACATGAGATGTAGAGAAGGATACTGGAAGTCATGAGATGGTATTGGAATATGAATCTTAAAAAGAGAATCACATTCCATGTAATTGTATAGAAAGACAATTGTGTAACTAAAAGGTATATATGGTATGGAGTCATTGTTGAGAGTGACTCAAACAAAATTTAGAAATTTAAAAGATAATGTGTGATTACACAGTCTCTTCCTTGGAATGGAATGGACTTTGTATTTGGACTGTATCCAAATATTCATTTCATCTTATTATATGTGAGAGAGATTGGATAGACACATGTTATAAAAAAAGTGAGATATGAGAATGAATACCTAAGTTGAAATTTAATGACATGATCTAAGGTTGGAGGTGTTACCTCATCCTTAAATAGTGAATAATAGGTTGAAAACCTAGGTGAAAAGGTAATCACCGAGTGAAATTGAAATCATACATGAGAATGGAATCACTAAAAGGATGATACCATATAAATACTAAGGATGTGGATATACCTTGAATTGAATTCAAGTACCGATCTTAGCCATAATGTGAGAAATTTGCATAGTTATAAAAATTCTTAGAGAAATCTAAGTAAGATTCCTAACCCTAAGTTGTGGATGAGTTATCATTCACCTTGAGCTTATTAGGTTTGAATTTTAGGGACAAAATTCCTTTTAAGGAGGGGTGAATGTTATATCCTTAATTTTATAAAAAGAATTTACTAAGTATGAGGAATGAGTAAGTAATTCCTAAATGGTATTATTTGTGGAATAATATTGTCCTTGTGGCATGGGTTTGGCCCATGACCCAAGTGAGGCCCATGAGACTATTTGCTTTGTAAATAGGTCCTTGTGGCAAAATTAAAGAAATAAAAGGATTTAGCACATAAATAAAAGATGATGGTTCTATGAGATATTGCATAATCAATATATGAGGAAATTGTTTGGATGACTAATCAAATTTTAAGGATAAAATTCCGATAAGAGGGAAAGGATGTTATAACCTAGTTTTTCCCATGTTTTAATATATTTGTTGGCAAATAATATAATATTAAGGACACATTAGAAAGATGGTTATCTATGTGTCGTGTTTGGAAATTGTGGATTCAAAGTACAAATACTCCATATGGGATGGATTTCGTGTAATTCATTGTTTCAATAAACCATGAATAGATTTTAGATAAAGAAAGATAGGAAAATCCAATAATAAAGAAATTACTAAAGGTAATTCACAATGGATGTTTTAAATAAGGAATTGTGTAGAATATTCTAGAAAAGAGAGTTTTTGATAAAGGCTTTATGGTTTACTACATAACTGAAATATTGAATAATATGCAAGTTTCCAAAAGAAAAATAAGATATGAGATATTTGAAATAAGTAAAAGAGTAATTGTCATGCCAGATTGGTAACACATGCTTGAGACATCGATTAGTATAATTTTGATCTAACTTTTGGTATACTTGAAAATAATAAAGAAAAGAATTCAGAGAGAAAAGGATAAAAAGAGAAAGAGATATGAATATTCCTAAAAAAATGTGATGATGTATTTTTGTGATCTTTGGATCTAGAGGACTAAAAGGCAAGAGTTTTATAAAGGAATATACCCTTTATAGTTGGTAATGAATTTTTTGAATAAAAATAGGCATCCTTTTTAATCATCATGTAAAGATGGTAATGTGTGTTCCTCGTACATGGGAGAAAAAGGGGTAAAGGCATTGAGAAAGGAGGAGTTTAATGTGAATAGAACCCTTCCATATCAGTAGATTGTGACCCACAACTATCTCCATCCCCTGTGAATATACAAGGAAGGAAAGTTGGATCGTTCATAGACCACGGGGTCTCTCTCTTCCTACCTTTCTCTTTTCATGGAAGTCATTAGGGTTTCCCTAAGATCAATATATATAGGAGCCCAAGCAAGGAGCCCTGGTTAGCAAGAGAACATCTCCCCGTTCCTTTGCCTTTCAAGCCTCCTTGACGACCCTACAAGTTAGTAGTTAACGGTGCTCTTTTAAACCACCGTCAAGGGCTACTTCACTTTACCACACCTTCACTCTGATAGGCCCTATGATAGGTGGAGGAACTGTGGCAACACTAGTACCCACCGCTCTAGACTGCATTGGCAGGAGACATGACTGCAACGAAGGTCAAGGTCTCGTGGCCGACTGTGTCAGGAGGCAAGATTGTGGAGGAGGTAGATAGTGCTTGCATCTTGAAGGTAAGGGCATCTGTTGTACATCGCCAGACAGGAGAAGGAGTGCAGGCATGAAATGATGGAGGGACGGGGTTACTTCAAAGGTCCCATGACCTCCGTGATGCTTCATCGTGCCAACAGCAAGCGGAGGAGAACTCTATGTCATCAACGGTTAGGTTTTGTTTGAGGTGGGTCATTGTAGATCAGTCATGATGGAGGGGGAGAGGTTGGTGCCTTGAAACCAACTAGTCGGTCCCCAAGAAGATGGGTGAAGAAGGAGGTCGTCTTGAAAAGGTTGGGTGACGGAGGATATTGCAGCATTAGGGGGCATTTGTGACACCTCATCACGCTAAATGAGATTACTCAAAATACAAAACATGATCAACTACTAATTAGTCACATACTCAAAAATGTGGGATAATTAAAACTGATTCCAACAATGTAAATAAACTCTAGAAAATTTACAAAAGGTCCATCATTCCATTCTCATATGTTGTAACAAGTATTTACTTATGGGTCCAAAGACCTCAGTCACATCCTGCATACAAAAGATATTTCACATGTACATGTCATATATTTACAAACATTGGCATATTACCAAAATCTCGTGTCGATACAAGTATATCATCTAGAAAACACATCCCATACTCAGACCTAAGAGTACAGGGACGACACTAGGACTCTACTACTAACATCTACAACTAATCAACCTTCTGAATCTATTGATCACCAGGTTGGTTTTCTTCCACAGCACGACCTCGACCTCGTTTCCTGTGACCACCTAAAAAAATGTGGTAACCCACAGGTGAGACTCAGACCCAGTGACAGATATAACTCTCTCCAACATATATTGATTATAACATATTAATTAATAGTAAGTACATTGAGTAGTTAGGGTATTGAATAAATAATATGAATATATTGAACAGTTTAAGCATACTAAGAAGTTAAGCAAATAAGTTGTAACATCAAGTATAATTGTACAATTTTCAGAAGTCTGCATCATGTAAGAACTATGCAGTGTAAAGATAAGACAAGGTTTAATCAACCAATGTCATGCATATTAAACCCTAGCAATTATACTATATGGATGGTATCACTTCTTTTATTATTATGCCATGGGGAGTTTGAGTCGTACCACTCAAATTCCAACTGACCAATGCAAAGTGATATTCAGTTCCGTATAAGATCTAAGAGTGCGGGTATCCTAAGATATCTTCCCCTCGATCAGGATGAGTAAACTACAGTGAGATACCAGTCAAACTGCCAATAGTGACATATAGTCAACTGATAACAATTAGTCCGTACTTGGTACAAGTTTCGACACTAGAAAACAGGGTATATAAAACCCTCTAATCTGAGGTACATCCGCAGCTGTCCTCAATCACATCAAATGTCAAAGGCATGACCATATCCATCCTCCATAACCTGCAATTGTGGATGACAAGGATATATCCTCAACTTGCCACCCCCACATACTCAACAGTATGCGCTCTAAGTTTTCTTTGGGAATACTCGATTCACCATCCAGTAAGTTTTGACACTGAAGATGGCTCTACGACATAGGGCTCTACATGATTAAGGTTACACTTGATTAATTACTGCCAATTGAATGCATTAAGGCTTTATCATACAAGTGGACATTCAAAACCTATTTCTTTTCTAACAAGAGTATATGTATAACAACTTCAAAGGATATAAAAAAATTTAGATATAAATCTTAATCACATTACCACATTCTATCATTCATTGCAAATTAATGGACCACACTTATCATCATACTATTACAAGATACCAATATCTTATCACAAGTTCTAGGGTTTTAACCCTTATTGGAACATGAAGAGGATTTCACCTCAATCATGGCTTCAAACATGCCCAAAGGTCATTAAGACCATCACATTATTCATAGTAAGGTTATCATCATCATTCCATGCCTTAAACAAGGCTCAAAATATCATTAGCACATATGTGTCCATAGATATTAACATGGCAAGGCACTATGATATTCAAATAGTTCAACATTGTGGTTTCAACACAAGAAGAGTGTAATTCATTATCACATTAATCATTCAAGAGGTATGATTATAACCAATCAACATCATATAATTACATCAAGGTTAGGTATAACAAGCTAAATCACATGGGAGTTACGCATCCACTTATTATAGTGATTTATCAAATATAACTATATAATGGAAAAGGTAAGACTGCCTATTAATGGTATTGAACCATCGAAATATCATCACTAGGACCCACAAATAATACCATGTGATTTATTCTAATCCATTGGATGTTAAAGAATCCAATATTATTCATTGGATCAGGTTCATTGTTCAAGGTTATAAATTGAAGTATAGGTCTAACTATTAGATCAATTGAACCAAGGAACCATTGGTTCAAGGTTTAGTCAAATATACAATTACATTCCTAATTCATCATATATGGTGATGACATGATCCATAATTAATTGTGATCATTAGGTCACCATTGGTTGCTAGATCAGTAATACATTCAGTTAATACCATCAAATATTAAGCCAATATCATCATCGATTGATAACATCATTAGAATACTTAGTGGATGATAATTAAACATCTAATTGAGTCAAACCCTGACCTAAGGGGGTGACCATAGGTTGTCACCATACATTTGACACCCTTGATCACGAACATCAGTTGCCAAGATAGCAAAACCATTGGTTGTTGAATGGTATGTCCATCGGTTGTGTGATAGAGAAGGAAATAGCTTGAAAACCCTAATTTGAACCATTAATTATTTTGTGCTTAGCACCATTGGTTGATGCTATCAACCTGTCCCAGATAATGTTACACCTTAGAAAGGTTACACATGTTTACAAGTTCATATAGAACTAGAACAAAATAGGGAACACCACAAAAATTCGGAATTCTAAACAAGCATGGTTTCTCTATGCTTAAATCAACACATTAAGGCATAAACATGAACTAACAAGCTTCTAGTAAGCAATATAAGTGAAGAATGTTATATAACTGACCTCTATAGAGTATGTTAGATCCCAAACAGAAATAATCTCAAGAAAATAGGGTACTTAGTTATTAATCACTAGGCTTCTAATTAGGCCAAATAGGTACTTCTCTCCACAAAGAAGCAAAATCCTAGAAAAAGAATCAAGAAGGATAGATTTTTGATTTATAGAGCCACTTTCACCATGGAACAGCAGGGTTTAGACCTGGAGGAAGGTCTAAGGAAGGCGAAGAGCAAGAAAAATGAAGAAAGAAGTAAGAAAACAACTTGCCTTGGTCAAATTCCGTAGAAGATGGCCTTGGAAATCCTAGGTAGGGCTAGATGGAGCCCTAGGAGACCTTCTTCTCCGAAAAGGGGTTGTCTTCTACCTTATAGAAGTTGGTTTTGCAAAAAAACAGAGTGGATTCGTTGCTCCAGGTTAGAGGAAAGAGAAAGCAAGTATAGTTTCATATTTGGGCAAGGAAGAGGTAAATATAGCACATGGATAAGGATGGAAGCAAGCATGAGGTGTAAAAGTAGCTTCCCCATGTTTCTATGGCCTTAAACTATTAAAAATATACAAGCACACACACAAGAAGATCCCCCACCATCCTTATAGACCTTCTTAGCTTTCCTTTGTTGAATTTACCAGTCAATCATATAATTCATTAGTTGATAGCTACTAAAGGTAGCTCATCTGTGAAGGGGTAAACCCTAAAATCCCTTAGAGAAAATACCTTCAAACCATGGATTAAATAGGTGCCCCATGGCTCAAAAAGCTCAATAATGATGAGATAATATCCAAGGAACATAATGAAAGTGATAAATTGCAAATAAAACCTCTCAATCAGGTAAATTGTAGAAAAGTCCAAAATGTACATAAAATTGCATAACTTGCTCAGACAATGTCCAAATTGGACCAAATTTGAAACTTCAGCTTGTTTTATGATTTCAAAGAGTATAACAAGGTTATATTAGGGTTATAAGAATTAAATTATGATAATTAAGCTTATTCAACTCATTAAGCAAGTTTAGGGGCCTTACAGCGTCGCTTCTGCGTCTGCTCAAAGAGGGGACATGTCTGTGGAGCATGACCACTAGAGCATCCCATGTGTCGGTTCATCAGCCAAGTCATCATCCATCCAGACCAAACCATAGTTCAAGGCCCAGCCAAACTTAAGGCATGCGGGTCTCGCTCACCCAGCATGGATGTAGGCTGGATGCTCACCAACCAATCAGGAAATGGCACGTTACCTCCTGACTAAGGTATAAATCTTTTATAAAGTGTCTTTCAAAATTTATAGAAAATAATTGATAACTCGTATGGAGATATATAATATATGAAAATTGATGATAAAAATGAGAGGAATCTAAATAAAATAGTTTTAGACTCTAATTATGATTCTAATTTCAAAAGTATTTCAAAGATTGGTTTAAGTGGTGATTAAAGCATAAAACCCTAGATTTGGGTATTAGCATGTTCCATATGCTAAAAAAATATCTCTTTTATGCTACTAACTGATATTGTAGACTATCATGGTGAAGTAATTAGGTTTTCTAGAGTGGATGATCCATAACATGTGTAATTAAGATCTTGAACATCAATGATGTAACTTGATATAACCTTGGTGTGAGAAATTTGATATAAGTGTTGTAACATGATAGATTTGATGATCATGGCTACATTAAATATAAGTTGTGGTTCTTAAGTTATTAGATGGATAAACCTAGGAATCGGGGTATCAAACATAACCCTGATGATGAATCAAAACCAAGAAAGCCCTGAACCCTAGATTAGGACCAAGTAGGGCTTAATCTAATTAATGTGATGGTGACACTTTAGGATTTACATTCATACATATTTAATATGATTGCTTGGATTCATCTTTGTTGATTGGATTGCTTGAACATAATTGAAGTGTATTATGCATAATAATCTGTATGGCTCACCATCAAGGTATGTGGTAATGCCTATGACTACCCACATTAGTTTTTTGATATTTTCTAAGGTTTTTTCGAAATGATTGCAAATAAATGCTTGCTTGTTTATATTTCTAGCAACTCATAAAGTCACTATGGATATCACATTATATGAACGTAACTAGCTAGAATCCTATGCCACCTCTATATATATGGAAATATAAGGAAAATGATGATTAAGCCCATGGGGCATAGGATCATCGAAGGTCAACCCCTGGGTGGGGAAGACTGATATGTGGAAGACATATATGTCACCTAGCACCTGGGGGAGAAGATGGCCTATGTCCACTGTAGGGATGAAACCCTAGAGGGTTTTCACAGAGGTTTGATGGATCAGGGTTGAGTAGTTATGATGAAAATGATAATTTTGATTCTGTAAAAATAATTTTTATGAATATATTGTTACACCTAAATGTGAACATTTTGTTTCCCCCACATACCTATATAATTTGTTATAATGAATGTGTTTTTTATTCACGGTGTTTTAGGTACATGAAAAATATAAATATACTCAGAGGCATTATAAACCAGATGTAATGACATGAAGGCATTAATCTATGTAAAGAGGGTTATCTAGACACTTCTTCTCAATGTACAATTTAATGATAAAAATTTATGTAACTCTTTAGAAGAGCAATCTGTAAACATTATTTCAATTAATGGAAATTATTTACTATTTTATATTGTTGGTGAAATATGGATCCTTGGAAAAAATTTAGGTATTGCCTCTCAACTTTAAGGCCTTCCTTAATTGGGGGTTGTCGAAAAGTGAGGTCGTTATAGACTCCCCCTGAGTAATGAACCCAATTGGTTGTTCCATACATATTTCTTTAATATTTCTCAATGAAGGAAGCAAGTCTTGATATCTAAATGATGCAACGGCCAAGATATGTGAGCATCTAATGAGATGAAAAGAGAAACAGAGCTCTTCTTGGCCACTAGAGAAAAAGTCTCCAAATATTCTTCCCCATGGACTTTGGTGTAGCCTTTTGCAGAAAGTCTTGCTTTAAGATGATCAATAGTCGCATCTGGACCAACTTTAACTAAGTAGATCAATATGCAACCAACTACTATTTTATCTAGAGGAGTGGTCACTAGAATCCATGTGTCATTTCTAGACAAAGAATCCATCTCGTCCCTTATAAAGAGGATAGGCAATCATAAGATACAAATTTACATATAGGATGGGTAGTACATGAATGCTTCTCTTTTCTCAAGACAATACACAAATCATTGGAATTTCTAGATCCTTTAGAGGAAGCAACGATTGGAGGAGGAATGAGAGATGTCCAATATCTTTTACCTATTTTGAGTTATCTAGAGAACTTGCATGATTGGTGCTTGAACCTATTGTAGGTCACTAGAATTAGGTAGTGGATAAAGAACATGCTTCTATCCCTGATAGGATTGTTGAATGAGTTTTTCTTGATGAAGTCTCCGGAGACACACTGATATGTTTTTGCCAAAGAGGGAAGTTATGTCACTAACAAGATCTGGCTTCAAACTCCATCATATTCCTTGTGAAGGTCGGCAAGGAACTTGATGACAGCCATATGATCTCATTTCTTTTGGAGTTTGATTGGATAGAGATAGGAAGAGAATGTCTATACCTTCTGTGATGTGAGTGACCTCTCTAAAATATCATTGTAGACTCTTCTCCCCTGGTAAAGATTGTACATTCCAATTGTCATGTCATATATTTGAGAGATGTTGTTTCAGTTGGAGATGATCCCAAAAGAACTTGTTGTCAGTCAGGTGGTATGTGATGTCAGCGATATGAGGCTCCATTCAGTTCCATAGAGCGGAGTGGAGGTTGGCATCATGTTGTTCCTCACTATGGAAGATAATAATTAGCGAGAGGTCCTTCTATGAGATGTTTTTCTTTCCCTTGATGTTGAACTAGATAGTGATCTTAGCACTCCATTGATTGAATTTGTGCCAATTTAGTTTTCTTGAGGTGATGACAAAATTTTTAACAATAAGAGGTGTGTACGTAGGTTGCGGAGGCTTCTCATCTCCCATGACGTAGTGCAGGTAGGGTGAAACATGGCGTGTTTTCGTACTAAAACAACACATAAGTTGGCAGTGGGGATATAACCTACTGGTGACCTGGCATGTCGGATCTTGACATGGTGTGTAATACGACGGCGAGGAAAGAACTAGTGGTGACACGTTGTATTGGATTTTGATATGGTGTATCGTGTTTCTTCATCTGTCTAAGATGACTCCAGATCTGGAGGTCTCTTAGATATGTCTGTGTACGGATAGTGCATAAAGAACAAGGGATAAGAACGAACTATAGTAGAGATGATTTCCATGGAGATGGATCTGGGCGAAGATGATTTCCACCGTAGATATGTTTCCACCTAGATAACTTTCTATTGAGGAGTGATCAGAGAAGATATGGATCCAATTGAAGATAATTTTCACTGTAGATGTGTTTCCACTGAGATGACTTCTGTAGAAAAGTGGTCAGAGAAGATATGGATCTGGATAGCAATGATTTCCACAATGGATAAGATATGGATTCGAGTGGAGGTGATTTCCATTGTGGAGAAGAAGTGGGCGGTGAGGATGATGGAGAAGATAATGTGACTACCTATATAACTTGGCTAGTTCTTTTAAAAAAAATATCAAGATACCATGTTACCAGAGAGAAGGTGGATAATATGTTATATGTATTATAGATGAGAGGGATAAAGTTTATATAGGAATATGGGTGGCTACCAATACCTATTCACACAATGTAGGATAATCTCATTATACAAGAGTATAGACAGACTTATCACTTAACAATGCCAAACAAGCATTCCTATTTGTGTTGTGGCAAAATCATAATTGTCATGAATGGGGAGGAAGGCCCACCAAGGACATGCACTGTGATTACTCTTGGTCGATCTTACTCAATCTATACTCAGTTTGGGGAAGAGACTATTAATCATCTAACTTAAAAAATAAGAGTTATCGGTGGGACTTGACCTATGTAAAGTTGATTGTAGAGGTTCTCTTCATGACATTACTAACTAGAGGAAATGGGAGTCAAAGGAGTATTAGGGTATAACCTATGTATGGTTGACCATAGAGGTACACTTTATGGTAATGATAACAAAGATTAAAACTAGTATGGGTAGAATTGAGGACCCCATGAGATTGTGCATGCTACACGGTAATAGATTCCTAGTTTCTCCTACATCATCACCATTTTGATAGGTAACTGCCGAAAGATATCCTATCTTGTAATCGATGAACATTAGCACTGCCAAAAGATATCATGTCTTGTAATCAATGAGCATTAGCTCAGACTCACTAAATAGAACTTGAAATGGATATGACTGCCCACCTCCCCCAAAAGGGTTTCATTAGAAAGGCAACAAACAAGCCTCACTTTGCCCTCTCCTGGAAGGACTTCAAAGTGTACAAACCAAGGTTGAACAAAATTGCAAACAGTATAAGAAGTTGACATGTATCCATATTTAGGAAGTTGTCGAGAGGTATAGGCTAGATTATTTTTGTCTTGACAAAATGTAAGAGCTTGGATGTTGACATCTATCCATATTTAGGAAATTGTCGAGAGGTATAGGCTAGATAATTTTTATCTTGACAAAATATAAGAGCTTTGATGGAGCAGTCAAACTCCCCAACCTTGAAGTGTTGAAGAAATTAGCCTAGAAAATGTTGTATGCATAAATTGATATAGATTTAAGGAAACCATGGAAAATTGAAACAAAATGTTTGTGATGGACATATTTTTAAGTAATAGCTAGTTTTGATAGGATTGTGAGAAGTCAATGTACTTGGAACATTAAGCATATTCAATTTCAAGAATCAGGATTATTTTGCAAATTCAATTGGTTCATTAGAAGACCATCATGGTTGTGTTTAAAATATGAAATATAACTAGAACAAGTACACGGAAAATATCTTCAACTTGCATCGTATAATGATTCATCATTAAAAGGTTAGTTATCTTTTTTAGTGGTGAAAGTATTGATTATTGATGGTAGAAGGTTGAACTCAGTAAGCGAGAGTATGGTGTTAATACCAAGATTACATGTCCAACTTGTCCCACTTAAAGAAATCAAGCTCGGATATTTCTAAGGTCAGAAGGAAACACACCTCTTCTGTCTACCTTTAACAAGTTTGGACTCTCACATCTAACTTTATTATCAAGTTTACATATGCGATGGACTGGCAAACATTGCTACAGAAACAATCAACTCGTCAGTAACAAATGCATAGAATAACATCCTCGCAACAAGGTGAAGTGGATGATTGAAGCGTAAATGCACTACCCGTTTGTTATCATGATGCCATTTTAGTTTGCATTGTTAACAAGTGTAAAGCGCATGCCCAAACAACAATATCTTGCGTTTATATTCCAAGATTGCAATGACACTTTATAATTATCTCTCCACTAAGCTCTTGTTTGTAAAAGCTAATTCAGAAAGTGTTTACAAATCATATTTATTACCTCCATGCATCACCTTGATTCCAATAACAAATCAGAGTAACTAGCCCTCAATCTCTTATTACTTTAGTTTCTGTGCCCGCCTACGTTTACTATAGTGCGCACACCCAACCTCTCATTCATATGCCCCTCCTGTGATGAAATTTCTTTTTCACCCTCCTTCATTGTTTCCGTGCTTATTTTTACAAATTTGTTATCATTTTCTGTGCATCGTGCTTTCTCACTTTTCCTTCCCGTGTTTGTTTTAGAACTAGGAAGTGACGAGACTCAGCTTCAAGATCAGAATTAGGTGCGACTTGCATAAACTTATGGCGCTGCAAGCCTACTCCTGTCGACAGCTACATAAAACAACTATACACGACCGCGCAAGCTACTTCAGAAATTGAGGAACGGAGCAAAGCTAAAAACTGTTCAGGAATGCACCCTCCTAGGATAAGTTCATTCATTGCTACTTTGCTAGCCGGTAACATGACCTTTCAGTTGAAGGGCGCCTTATTTAACGCCAAACTAGATCAAAGGATGATGTTTAAGAATCGTTTACTATGTCTATCCTGCGAATTTGACGCCAATGTCTATCCTGCAAATTTGACGCCACAAGAAGCAGAGGCCATATTGCATGCACGCTAAGCTGGACTCCAGAAGAACGGCATAACTCTAGCATTCCAATGTGGGCAACAAACTCAACAAAGGAATTTATAGATAATCCACAATTACCATCTACAAGCGCGCATATAGTCTTATGTTCACTAGAATAATTGTTAATATGCGCATAGTCTTTATATTCTCTGGAATCATTGTTAATCTGTGCATGTAGTCATAGTTCACTGGAATCGTTGTTAATCTGTACAAACACGACAATAACAGCCACTTGTGGTTATTTTTCATTATCCAAAGCCATATAATAAAATAAATGGTACAAGACAAGCTGGTGCCAATTGCCGCCCTAAGTATTAAGAGGAAGGAGATGGATACTGCAAAATTTTGGTTGCACAGAAGACTCAAGATTCTCAGCCTTCTCCAGCAACTAGTAGGTAGGGAACCTATAATTTACTTACAAATTCATCCACTTGGGTGATGTCTGCAGAACTCGGACGCCAACAACAAAGCCTGTACAATTACTGCAAGCCAGCTCAATGCCACTTCTCCCAAATTATTCCATAAATTCCAACGGTTAAACCAGGCAACTCACAGCTTTGTAGTTGCTTACTTTGCTATATCGGAACAGATTCTCAGGGAAACGGTTCATGATAGATGCCCAAGTCATCACAATAAAAAGGTCAAATGCCCTTAACCCTGGAACATGGACCAGGTCAGCTGATGAACAAATTTAACCGAAAGCAAAAACAAGTTTTGTCAGTTTGTACTCACATGCAAAGCGCATTCTGTAAACTTCTTGTTCTGAGTTGTATCAGAGATTGCAGAGGCATTATCTGATTTGGTACCGTCACCGACCAACATGTATGATGAAAGTAATCTTCTCTGCAAAACATAATACGGAAATTAGATGCATTCTTTCAGGGGAAAAAATAACAACCAATCTAAATTCCATTATAAGGTGTGGACAAAAACAATAGCTCCTCCCAGCATTATAAACATAAGCTCATACATCCTAGAAGTGACCGGTCGGAGGTATTTGGCCCCGCTTATGTAAAGTTACCCGAAAACAGCAGTATGAAACTTTCTAGAGTGAATAAAGGTCGTAGAGAGAATAGCCTCGAAAGAAAGGCAGCAATTTTCTTGATAACATTGGGTATACGATGAGATATATAGTATAGTGTGTTCTAGGCTTTAAGCATTTGAGGTGCAATGTATTGCCAATCAATGTGCATAAAAGTTTCTTTAGAAGCCTATTATTATGCATGGACTCTTGGCAACAGCCCCACAGGAGAAAGAACAGATCACATGGAGAAGTAAATAAAAGGACCTCCATCTAAATCAGTGATTGTCTAATGTTGGAAACATTTTCTTTATAAGTAACTATTTAGTAAATCTTTCAGAAAAAATAGCAGCCCAATTAGCCTTAAATTCTCATCCCCTGGAAGGCCTAATAGATGGACTCCCAGCAACCCCCACTCAGGAAAGAACAGATAGACACATGGAAAAGTGAATAGAATGGCCCCCATCTAAATCAGCAGAGGTCTTGTGTTGGAATTATTTTGTTTCTAAGTGACGGTTCTAGTATCTTCGAAAGAAGTGGCAATCTAATCAGTCTGAAATTCCCATGCCCCTACAAATTTACATGGCCTTTGATTTCTACTCCCACTTAGTGGATCCTTCACAGATTACATTGAAATGCACGGCCAGATTGCAACATCATGTACTTCGGATACTCACAGTCATCAACTGAAAGTTATATGAAGCCAGATTTTGGAACAACCTAGGGGTTTCATGAGGCAAAAAAAAATCCCATTACAAAAGCAAACATGAGAAATTCATGCTACATATAGTATAGCTATATGGCTCCAACTATATAGAATCCTCTAGAAGCAGCAAAATGCTTTCTAGAGAAATCAAAGGCTATAAAGAGAATAGCCTAGAAAGTGGACAGAGGCAATCAATTTCTTGATGCTGCAGTCAACAGCGATGAAGTGCACACTACAAAGTGTTTCAGGTTTTGAGCATTTGAGGTGCAATACATTGCAATGAATTTGAGTATGTCTTTTAGATGTTTCTTTGGCATGGCATCTCAACGACCCCCTAGGGAGACACATTGTTATCTTTCTCAAAGTATTATGTTGTTCTGATTGCAAATCCATTGCAAACGTAATTGGATCTTTTCACTCACTTGACTATTGAGACTTGTGAGGGCCCTAGCCCGCCAAATCCAAGGGGGTGCGAGGGTGAAGCCCCCGCGGTATAGACTATAGTACAGTCTTATTTCTCACATTCCAATACGAACACGACTATGGTTCTACATGTATATGTATACTCACCCTTCTAGGGTTGATGATTGTCCTATATTTTGTATTTGAGCCTATATTATGTATTCAAGACGGCCAGCTATATGTCTAGGGTGTATTATGCCTCTTCAAAACTCCATGCATGTAGCCTTCTCTAATATAGTGAAACTTGGCATCTCCCGTAGAGTAGGGATGGCAATTGGGCAGGTATGAGAAATCCATACCCATACCTGCGATACCCATTTATGTTTTGGTCTAATTAATACCCGCCCCATTAGTAACAAAGAGGCAATAACTCCTAGCCAGCCAAATGGATCATTGGGACCCAATCCAACCCACTTGCTCACAATGACATGGAAACCAGCAAGCGCGGACACGACTCAAGTTTTGACTTTTTACATGTTGAATATGCACATCAAAATAAAACCTTATAACAAGAACCTCAAGAATTAAGTATAGTACAATTTTATTTCTCGTATCCGAATATAAATCTGATTATGCTTCTACATGTATATGTAGAATCACCCTTTCTAGGGTGGAAGATAGTCCTATATTTTGTATTGGAACCTGTATTATGTATTCAAGACGGCTGGCTATACTCCCAACTCCCAAGACATATTATGCCTCTTCAAAACTCCATGCATATAGCCTTCTCTAATATAGTGAATCTTCGCATCTCCTCCCGTACAGTAGGGATGGCAGTTGGGCGGGTATGACCAACCATACCCATAGCTGCTATACCCATTTATGTTTTGGTCAAACCAATACCGCCCCATTAGTAATAAAGATGCAATAACTCCATAACCGCCCGAATGGATCATTGGGACCCAATCCAACCCACTTGCTCACAATGACATGGAAACCAGCAAGCGCGAACACGACTCAACTCACTCAAATTTTGACTTCTTTACCTGCTAAATATGCACATCAAAATAAAACCTTATAATAAGATCAACAATTAAGTATTTAAGTTGACAATCCATCCAAGCATCAAAGACCCTGTCTATTATCTCAAAAACCCATTATCTGGTAAACTCAACAAAGGCTGAAAGTGGCATAAGATTGCGATTTGAAGAGCTTGCTGATGCTATTAAAAATGTAAATCCCAAATTCTGGATCTTTCATCTTGTTTTGTCAGAGATGCAGTAGTAACCACCATTAAACCATGGGGCATAAACTAGCTAGCTAAAAACTGATATATCTACATCTCAATTTGTTCTATCCAGGAACGCAGAAAGTATATGTTACGGTAAAAATTTAAACGTATCGATAACAACAATTAAATTCGTTGTTTATTTTCTTTCTACGAATCTGAAACAGGAGTACTGACTCTTCTGTCTGAGCGTGAAAGAAAAGGAGATCGGGGAGGGGACGTGCTCACATTCCTCTCATCTTTTTCACTCTCGTCTTTCATCCTCACCCCAGAACACATCGAAAGCAAACAACTCCGATCGCTCACAAAGCCTCATCGTTCATCAGCTGCAGCAGGCCCTCTTGGTCATCATTGCATCATGGAAACATGCTAGGGACGGTGGGTAATGGACCATGCCTTCATTGCCATGGTGAGCAGCAAGTTACTTGCACAAGCGAACTGACAGTATACTGGGAAGAGTCGAGAGACCAGCAGCAGCCAAATAGGAAGACTCAGCGACCAACAGTGACAGTGAGAGTTAGGATCCAGATATCAGATGGACTCACCTGAGATCAGCAACACTGCCCATTACGGCGGTTAGGAGCAATTTCTAGTCTCCGACAATGACGTCTCATCACGCATAGCTCACGATAAGCACTAGTAACACCTCCATCTGGGCATCTCGTCGAGGTTTCCGGAGTCCAGACAGCACTAGACTCCATCATGGCATCTCGTCGAGGTTTGAGGAATCCAGACAGAACCAGCCTCCAAAGGCATCTCGGCGAAGTTTGCAGAGTCTGGAGAGCAGCAGTAGGTCACGGTCGAGGAGATGAGAGAGGAATGGGGCTTGAGAAGAGGAGGCGGAAGAGCATCGACTGTGATTTGCAAAATCAGAAAGAGGGAGATGGTGGCAGTATGGGGGTACGTCTGAAAGAAAATTATGTATCAATGGGTCTCGGGTCTGTTACTCTTATCCCATTTCATACACTACTATTACTGAAGGCCCATTTGACCCATCATAATTGGGTCGGATCATATTTCGGTCTAATGGGCACATGTTTAATGAGGAATCCTGCCATCCCTACCGCGGAGTAGGTCATTTTGACTGAACTACGTAAATCATGTGTTCTAAGGCTATGTAGTGGCATCGCTTCTTCTTGTCCATAGTTTTTCCACAAGCTCGACATAACCTACATTCGTATTCTCAACACACACTTTAGGTTTTGCGGACTTGAGGTGCAATACATTGCAATGTGTTTAAGTACGTCTTTTTGGAAACTTCCTTTGCATCGCATCTCAACTCTCTCAGGAAGGGAGGGAATGAGGGTAGACGGGTGGGCACACATACAATGTATCGGTGCTACCAGGCAAAAAGCTTTAGATTACGAAGGGATGTGTGAGACAAATATAAATCACTAGCACGCAGGGGCATTATAGCAATTGGCATGTTTCCTCCTATGAGAAGTACAAAAGGGATAAGAGTGTTTTTTCCAAACGCCTTTTATATAGTGGAACATGAGATATAGATACATCTTTGTTAGTGTATGGATGCTAATTGATTCACAAGACTATGATAGATAAAACTACTCTAACAACTGCCTTGACATGGACTATTGACACTGATCTCCAGATGAGTGTTAGCCCAGTGCAAAGGAGCCTTAATTTATTGGAATGGAGAAACAAACTAAACTAGTAGTTTGTAACACCTCACCCTTATACAAGAGTTGCAGACATTCGGGCGAAAATGTGGGTTTCTGGTTCACTCCTGGTATTGTCTGATGCATTTTTAGGCATTGCCTAGAGATAAAATGGTTAGTGTTTAGTCATATGCTATGAAACAACCAACTCCTTAAAAAGGTTTACTAATATCAAACAAATGTTGATCTTGAGGCTGACCCTAAAGCGGGACAAATACACTCTCTCGTATTGATACCCAACTGTGTGTTGATGGTAGAAGATTATCTTGCGTTGGCAAAAAACAAATAACATCACACATGGGTCTTTGTGAAAATTTGAGGAAACTCTAGGGTTCTAAGTCTCGGCATAACTACATACATGGAATGACTCATTATGATCATACAATTTACAAGGATCCAGATCAAGGAGACTTGTGTGAAAAGCTGCATCCATAACTCAACTCATCCAATACTTGGTGGGACTCACTTCAATAAGCTAAAATATATAGTATAACGCCCTACCATCATTCTATCTACAAACCAGATGATATTGAAATGGAGAAACTGACGCAGGAGTCTTGTGCAACTGTCATCTTAACAAGCATAGACTGCCTTTTCACATGTAATCTCCGTAACTGGACAGTGTCAGTCTGTTCGATACACTGCTGTAAAGATGGCATGCCAGTAAATACAGATGCAAGTGAATACCACAATCATAATAATACAATACTGTGGATTTCTCAAGGTGGTATCTTTGACTATGCATTTCGCACAAGACAGCTATTGCGAGAAATACAGATGCAAGTGAATACCATAATCATAATAATACAACACTATGGATTTCACAAGGTGTGGTATCTTTGACTGCATTTTTGCACAAGACAGATTGATGCAAACCGTAAAGGGGAATTTGCATAAGAAGCAAGCCCAGATCAAAGACAATCCTGATTAGAGCTTATTGGGCTCAAATTGGCTTTTATTTAGTTCTTTATGCATTTAGGAAATTTACGTTTTATTTAAATCCGAACTTCTTTTTAGTTCCTTGTTTTATTTTACATAAGGATTTAATTTCCTATTTTGTTGACTTGCACGCAAGTTGTAGAGTCTTAGATAAGCCAGCCTTGGGGCCTTTGTCCAGGCAGTCGATTATGAATTAGAATTTTATTTGCCGATTGCAAATTTATTTCTCCCTTTCTTCTTCTCCGTAGCTAGGCTACATCACAGATATTGTGATTCAGACATTTTCCTATCACTGTTCTGATTCCTTGGCTCAGATGGCAAATGTACATCATGGTCAGTGCCAACCCTTCTAAATCTTTACACCATTCTGTCCAAACAAGGTTTTCGTACCCAACTCATCAAAGGGTTTACAAATATCAAAAAAATGTTGATCTTGCGGCTGACGCTAAAGCGGGATAAATACATATTCTATGGTATTGGTACCCAACTGCATGTTCATGGTAGAAGATTATCTTGTGTTGGCAAAAAACATCACACATGGCTCTTTTTGAAAATTTGAGTAAACTCTAGGGTTCTAAGTCCTCGGCACAGCTACATTACTAGTGGAATGACACATTATGGTCATATAATCTACAAGAAACCAAATCAAGGAGACCTGTTCCAAAAGCTGCATCCATAACAACTCATTCTATACTTGGTGGGGCTCACTTCAATAAGCTAAAATATATAGTATAATGCCCTACCATCATTCTGAGTCCACAACCCAGATGATATTAAAATGGAGAAAGTAACACAGGAGTCTTGTGCAACTGTCATCTTAATAATCATAGACTGCCTTTTCACATGTATAACTGGACAAAGTGTCACTCTATTCGATATACTGCTGTAAGGTGGCATGCCAGTAAATACACAGGTAAGTAAATACCAGAATCATAACAATACAACGTTGTGGTTTTCACAAGGTGGTATGACTGGTATCTCTGACTATGCAATTCACACAAGACGGCTATTGCTATTCAGACATTTTATTATCACTGTGCTGATTGCTTGGCTGAAATGGCTAATGTGCATATTGGTCAATGCCAACTCTTCTAACTGTTTACACCATTTTGTACAAACAAGGTTTCTACCGCATGCCTAGTAAGACTGATAACACTCAATTTATTATCACTTGGCTATGCGGTTGATTTAATAATAAGGAGAAAATCCTTCAAACAAACCAAACAGTAATCTTGAGAGATCTCAAAAATACAAGAAACACAATACAGAAAACGGAATAAGCTTACATGATCTTCAAATTCAGGGCTGTTCAAGTTCATTGACAAGTTTCTCATCAACAGTAGGGCCTGGAATATGGAAAATATAGCAATGTAAGCAGATCAAAATTTGATTAAGGATTCATATAGTTAAATGCAATATATAAGGAACGACACTTTAGCTTAGGATGAAAATTTATGTAAAATTTAGTGAAATATAGTATGGCTATAGATAGTTCGAAGTGGAAAATTTTTAATATGACCATGAATATGCAAAAAATGAGGGAAAAAATCACCCAATGTAGGTCCAAATAAACTTTCTAAAAAGTAGAATCAGTAATCAAGTCAAAAAGGTCGGATAAAAATCATGTAATAAACAGAGAATATTAGAAAAGGCGACCTAATGTGTCCTAGAAAAAAGGCAAACTGTTGAAGACACATAATTTTGTGTGTATGTATTTCCTTGGAAAATAATACTAATGTCATTGCTAAAAACAAATTGAAGAAGCTTTGAATTAACATACTGTCTCAACATCAATTGGATCCATTCCATTCAGTTTACCCAGATGATCAGTTGCATCAGGATCAAACACACTACCAATGAAGCTGTACACTTGAGCAAAGTTTGGCATGACTGTAAAACAAAAATGGAAACATTAGCAACATTTGAATTTGAAAGAAAAAAAACTATTTGGAGTATTCGAGATAAAACATAAACCAAAAACTAAAATGGGTTTAATTATGATACAATCAGATGGCAGATGATGACAGGGCCTAAGAAATTAGCTAATATGAAGATGTGAGTTATCCTTAACTTACAGCAATAATGGTCAAAGAATGAGATACTGTGAATGAGATGAATACTTTTTTTCTACCTTGGCATCTCAAAACAAGCTTATGTGACGTGAGACATTCTAAGATAAACCAGAAATACCACATTTTCTGTCTTACATGTATCATAGTGAGTCAATGCTTACTGAATACATCGACATAATTTTAATACAAAAAATACAAGTATAAATCTTTTCCAGCATGGCCGCAAGGGCATATGATATGCTTGGCAAAGTCTGTCTGATGACCATTGTGCAGCAAGAGGTTGTTTTTAAATCAACTACGTTTATTACAAATTTGTAACATTTTGAAACAATAATGCCAGTGGGTCAGAGTTATTATTACATTTTCCTATTCGGCTCAATCACCACCAGCTGTTTAAATCGTGTTTATAACTTGTAAGATCAAAATACAAAACAAAAACAGCAGTGCAAATAAAAATCCGTTTTTGTACCGACCAGAAAATTTAGCTTTTCATCATGTTACCATAAACGTTCTTTATGGATATTTTGGAGCCATAGGGGATTACTGAACAAATGGTAACTTCATCTATTGTGGACTATATATTACAAAAGGGTTAAATGCAAATTGCCAACTTGATGTCTGGCTCACTTGCAACACAGTCCCTTTTTGTTCTTGTTATTTCAATTCAAATCATATAATTGAGATAGCATAAACACCACATGTTAATGGCCTTTTTGACATCATCTCTTTACATCCATAAATTAGTTGGTCAACTCCAATATCGAGACACCCCATCCTCTGTCATAGGAATAACTTTAAATATCACAAGTTGGAAACAGTGTGACTCATAAAACTTGTTCAAAGTCGGGTGTAGCCATATCTGATAGAAAATAACATTTTGAGAATTCTTGGGAGGATTTAGCTTTACTTTTCACTCTAGTGCATGAAAGAAAACTAGAATGTAGCAAACTGCAAGTAGCAAATAAAACAAGAGAGTTAAAACATTAAAAATAGAGTGTGAATCGACTGAGAAGCGTGTGGTTTAACATTTTTTAACATTTCATAAACGTTATAATCAATTCAAGCAGAGTTTGAGGATAGTGATACTTCTTATTCTAAGCAGAAATGTTTCACCTATTATTTTCTACCTGTGCTACCCTTGTACCATAACAGGGCTTACCTCGATGAGAAGGTATACGCATTGGTAGATCAGATGCATAGACATGACCATCTGAAGAAGGGCCTTCTATGTTCCTACATGAACTTTTTGTTGACAAATATCCAGTTCCTGAAATCATCAGCCAAGTTGCAACAGAGCTTAATGATTAAGCTTTGTGACTAAATCTCAACCTAAACAGTGCTGAAATAGTGAAGTTGAACTAATAGCAACCTTTTGTTGTACATGAGGTGCTCGATGGAGAAAGAAGACCCTGATTCCTTGAAGTGGTGGCTGCACTTTTGGTTGAATCTTTTAGCACAGAAGATTGGCCCATCCTAGCAGCATATCCTGGTTCGACCATAAGTGAAGATGTTTGCAAAGGAGCAGGTGCTTGCGATGACGGTGGAACTGCAAGGCACACTTAATCAGAAGAGGAAAAATTCATATGATGAAATACGGACAAATAGATAATGGTTCTAACCATTTTTTGAAGCTTTGTGAGGATAAGGATGAGATGCCTTGCGCTTAGGCCTAGGAGGCGGCACGTGTTCGCTAGTGCCGTTTTTCTGAACCTTCAGAAAATACTTTTGCGCATGGCTCCTTATCTGCAATAGCAGCCATTTCAGAATCCCAAAAACAGAAACAACTACCACACCTCAACTTACTGGATTCATATATATTTAATATTGAGATTAACCCCAACTCTATAGGTGAGGAAATACCACCTGAAATGAAGCCTCAACGGATTCCCTCAAATATACAGTCGGATCCCTAAGAACAAATATTTGACGGGTGCAAGCCATAGGGTCCGACCTAGGAAGACAATACACTCCCCACTGAAGCTATGTGTTTGTGCCCAACATGTATCGTACATCGACACTTCTACGACACACCTTTTAAAGTATTAGACACTCCTAGCAATGTTCTATATGTGTCCTAGCATGTGCTACTATGTGAAGAACGGCAAAAGGTGAAAGTACACAAGTCATTCTTGTTAATCTTTTGACTATTATTTCCTCTTAATAACTAACATGGTTTAAGAGATGCTATTATCTAAAAAGTAATAGAATGACTTCACCCATGTTATTTCAAAGCTAGGTCTTACAATCAAAAGGACATTTAACCACAACATCTATCGTCATGTTAAATCTTTTGCATCTATTTTGTGTGGATAGAATCATAACGTGTAAGCCATCTCTTCCCAGTTATAGTTAGAATGGGTATTACTAAAAAACTAGGACAAAATAACATGATCAAAGAGTCATACATTTTCAAAAGTTTAAATGTAGCGTCACTAGAATTATATTTCAATATAAACATATAAAAACATGTATACTGCATATCCATCTATATTTTTCACAAGTTTATACATTTTTATCCTGCCATTGTGTCTATGTCCTATGTTCTTAGAAATTGGTACATCTCTTGCTCAAGTCTGGAATCGAGCTTGTACTTCCTAGGTGAGACTTATTGAATATATTTAGGTTTTGCATTGAAATGTCTTTAAACAAATTTGATAGGGCATTTTTGTCAGAGAAGAAACTTCCGAATAGCAGTATGTTGTGATTTGATAGAAGTTGAAGGAAAGCATACCTGTATAACCGTCTTTGATCCAACAAAGGCCTCAATCTTTTTCCAGTCACGGTCAAATCTGACATGTTTGACAAACAGAACGAGGGTTAACATGAAACAGCATAATATCATTCTAGATTTCCTATATTTCACATAACAAAATAAAGCGGAAAACTCATGGAAATCGAGTTGGCTAGTAATCGAGTGAAGTGAAGGAAGAAGTACTAGATAGAGCCTGCAAGTTTGAGATGTATCAACAAGAACAATAGGCAGATTAACGTGTAATGGAGACAAAGAAATTGAGATTTTGTTTACACAAGCCCGTTGAAAAGCAGCTGCATATAATATAGTAGTGAAGTTTTATTCCGAACTCCAAAGCGGGTTTTTCATGTCTGGGGACTCAAAATTCTCATGTACTGATCCCAGTTATGATTAGGGTGGAAGATCCAGTTCTTTGAGGTATCATAACGATCATGGAGAACATGGTGACCAGTTGTTTCAACCACTGTCACAACATACTCTGACTTTTTTTTAAAAATACAGTTTAAAACGCGAGTTTCTCCCCAGCCATATGAAACAATCGGATAACTCCCCAATTCCCAAAAATTATGTTTTATTCTCCATATTATTCTTAATTGTTCAAATTTTCCGTTTTTTCCATTATATGATTCCCGTATTTTTCCGTTTTATACTATATAAGACGCTGACTTGCTTTGTGTATATATATGTATATGTATGAATGCGATAATATATATCTTCTGACTTTTCACAAATCGTTGATACTGTTGACCATCTTCTAAACTAAATTTCCTACATAATTCTCAAATTCCACAAAACTTTTCAGCTCAATCCCACTTATCCCAAATATCGTCTTGTGATTATGGCTTCAACTAACGTAACAAACTGCTAATCAGAAACAAAACACAGGATTAACAAATTGGAACAGTAACTGATCATCAAAGCTTTACCAACACTAAAGTTTTGATTGATAAATACCAAGATTATCAAAACTGGACCGAATCTGCCGGTTCAACCGGTTGAACTGGAAACCAGTGGGTGGAATGGCCCGGGTCAGTTCCAGACCCATAAATGAGGTTGAACCAGACAAAAACCCACAAACCGGCCGGTTCAACTAGTGAACCGGTTTGATTATGCCCCAACCAGCCGGTCAGTTCTGTTCTCCTTCCCATTGCCCCACATGCACATCAGGGGTAGCAAACCCGACTTGTTCCACCAACCGCAGTTCTCAATCCACCGATACACCAATACCCCCCCCCTCCCCCCCCCCACCCCCACACTCCACCTTCGGCCCTAGAGGAAAGTCGCATCAGACTTCTGCTGCCGCCGCTGCAGGGACCTCAGCCAGCTGCCGCTACTCAAGACAAAGCAGCTGGTCACCGCCGCTCCACCAGCTACCGCCGAACGCCGCTAAAGCTAAAGATGCAGGCTCTTAATGCCAGCTGCCTCCTTGCTTGTCGATGACACCTCCAAGGTATGTATCTCCTCTTCTTCTATTCTTCCCTATCTTCCAGCCTCTATTTCTCCTTCCTAACTTTTGCTCTTCTTCCTCTTCCTGTACTCCTCCCCTTCGTATTCTTGATGTACTCTTCCCCTTCTTACTTCTCTTTTTCTTTTCCTGAAATTCAATTCTTCAATTCATTACCTTCGTCTACCCTCTTTTTGTTCATGTGCTCATCCTTAGATCATTTATTTTTTTCTCTAAATATCCTCATATCACCCCCTTGGTTGCACAGCTGTTCCTGCTGAATGCTAGCTTCATGTCGGTGCTGCAACAAGCATTTGAATGTACTGATGCTGCTGAACTTTTTACTGATTTGGCTTCTGCAGCTTGGCTGCAATTCATTTTCTACTGCTTCACTTGTAATACACTAATTTGATCGATATATTTGATTTTAAGTTGATTCTCTCTCTGGTATCTATATTCTTGAACTTATTAATTTGACTGCTATGTTTGATTTGAAGTGGACAATGATATTATTGTGAGCATCTATGCTATAACTTGAGTTTCATGTGTATAATTCCCATATGTATACTTCCCATGATTTTCATATTTATATAGATTTTTTATGCTTAATATGACATCATGATGACGTCACTGGTTGAACCGGTCCGACTCTGGTTTAGAACCAGAGGCTTCACCAGTTCAGTTATGACAATCTTGTTAAATACTTAAGCATCAACAACTCTATTCTCAAGTAGCAATATAGGATCTGCATCATTATCATCATCAACTAAGCCTCAATCCCAACCATGTTGGGGTCGGCGACATGGATCTTTCTTTTCCAATCAACTTTGTTATGGGTCATACTCTGATCAAGATGTGAAGATTCAAAATATCTCTTTATAAGCCCTTCCCAAGTTAATTTAGGTTTTCCTCTGCTTCTTTTAGTTGTGCTTGACTCAATATAGGAGCTTCACAAACAAAATAATATAGAAACACTAAAAGGAGTTGCCTGACGTGAGAATAAATATATACTTTTTGAATGACCATATAATATGTTTTATTAATCACTAATGAAATTGGTTCAAGTGTGATGGTTGTCGGGATATGAGAATTTGGAGACAAAGGGTTGTGCGACCCTCCCACTCTCTTTCTATTTAGTTGATTCCTCACTATGGGTAAAAAGTCTTCATTTCATAGCTGGTTATGAGTAATTATCTATCCCACTTCCCCCACTACTTTTAGTTGCTATCTCTACCCCCACTACTTTTAGTTGCTATCTCTGCACTACCCCCACTACTGGTGGCCATTCTCTCTACCATGGTGGTGGTGGAGGGAGGCTATAAAAAGGAAAATTATGGATGGGAATAGGGTTTTGTCATAATCTTTGCTCTCTCACCATTTAGAGATCAAGAAAGGTGAAAAAGGAAAGATTAAGGAGAATTCATGAAGAAAAACTTGATGGACAAGATAAATAGAAACATAGGCAGGAGCTGGGGAAAGAGAAGGCTTGGGAATCTAATCCTACAAAACCAGGAGTGCAAAGTTTCAGAAGGAAAGGTTCTACTCCACCCCCTACAAATCATATAGTCTCTATACATTCTGTAAATTTCAGACATAGATCAAGGCAACTATTTACGTTTTGTTCATTAAATTGGAACAAAATATTTATATGAATTAAGTAGAGTTGGAAAGATATGTTACTTAATAATAGCTAATATTTCAACATCTCAGCTTTGTTTCCGTGTAGGGCATATGGTGATGCTCAATTACATTTGCAACTAGAGGACCAGATGGAGTAAGGCGCAGACCAGTTTTAAGTGGTCTTGAGACCTATTGGCTTGTGCAACTTAGAATGAAAATATTTTGACTAGATAAAAGTACTGGACCACAACGTATCTTCTAATCCTAAACCTCTCTAGCCCCCAAGCCTCAAGTAGTACGATAAGAAAATCACATCTAAATAAATAGCTTTACCTATCAAATTAATGTAAACAAAGACTTCTGCCTACCCTTCTGGAGCTACCCCATGCGCAGATTCGGTTGCTTCCTCAAGAGTCTCATCATAACATTATCCAGCAACCTCCGTTTATGTGTGCGCCCCCTGAGAGACGAAACAATACAGTGCTCATGGGCGTGTTCCTAAAATTTCTTAGATTAAAGTAGCTTAATAGCCAGTTTCCTTCACAGCAAGTGTTGGGATTGACTAGTAATTTCGAAAATAAAGCTCGGCAGAATTTTGTGAATCTGTTCCGGTGTTTGGTCGGACATTTGGATTTCGGTTTCTAGCAACGAGTTCTGAAATCGCACAATAATGCACGCGGAGAGGTCCACTAGGCACCATTGAGGAGGCATACACCTAACAAAATGGGGCGGGATCTGGTCAGACAGCAATTGTCCGTTTTCAAGCAGCAATTTTCCATTTACGTGCGGAAATCAGCTAACTAGGTATCCAGATCTAGGAAGTTGAGACTTCAATACATTCCTAATTAAGACTACCTACCACGTGAAATTAAGACTGGCCACGGAAAACTCATTTCATAAAAGTAGTGGGAAACGACTATTTCTGGCAGGAGGAAACGGAAAGCGAGGAATTGCCAGGGCAGAGTATCGTACAGGTGTAGCGCCTCGAGGAATCGGTCATGCTCCTGCTCAGTCCAGCTCTCGCGCGACTTGGTAATCGTGTACGGCTTCCGCACCTTCTTACTAGGGTCCTCGGAGGTCGAAGGCCCAGCGCTGGATACGGTGGCGACACCTGCAACAGCGGAAACCGGCGCGAGTGGAACCTCAGCTGTCGTAGCGGTCCCGGCCGCGCCTCCTGGGTCAGCAACGCGCGGGAGCTCCTTTTGGTCACTTGTGTTGTCCTGCTGCCTAGCGCCGGCTCCGGCCGCGGGATCCGCGGCAACCATGTGGTAGACTGAAATGGGGGAAGACCCGGCGGGGCGAGAAGGGGTAGACTCCCGTTGTCGCCTTGGAGTTTCTTATAAGTCTTCTGGAGCGGTGAGAGGAGGCGTGCTGTGCGGAAGAAAGGCGTGCTGCTGTGTGCTCAAGACAGGGGTGGGAGAAGGGTGAGAGATGAGATGCTCGGAGAAGAAAGGCAAAGCAACGGGGGAAGGGGAAGAGGATGAGGAGGGCGGTGCGAATCGGGTGTTGGTGAGGAAACTAGCGACCAGAACAGACCAGAAACAACCCCTCAGCACTGCTGTGCGGAAAGGCGAAACGTGGGAAGGGAGAGTTGGGGGTTGTTGTTTCTGTGGTTGACGTGTACTGCAATATCTTTTTCCCTCCTGCTATTGCTCCCAGCGCTAGACCCTCCTGCGCCGTTCGCTGTTGGGCTACGGAAGCGAACTGGCGATGTGGCGCCTCTCCTCTCTACTTTTTGTGGTCGCTGAAGTCAAGGTGTCACGAGTGGCCTTCGGTACAGTGGGGCCGCTTGTAGACCCAAAATTCATGGTGAATTTGATGTACACAATTGTACCCTACTACACACAACTAAATTAGTCCTAAATTGAATTACCACAGCCGATAAAAAATAATTTAGGATGAAATCGAGGTCAAACAACATCAAAAACAGTAGATTTACTGTCGAGCGTATTTTACATGATTCAAAAGTAATGCAACATGTTCCTACTAGTAATTAGGAACCCGAGATCTAAAATACACGAACAGCCTAGTTGTTGTAAATGCAAAGATACTAAGGGCATGTTTGGTAAGGTGTAATTGGATGACAAAGTGTAAGTTTAATGTACATATTTATATTGCAAACTCACACAACTACACCGCTAACCCTAAGATTGATACATGGTGTGACATGTATCCTTTCTATAATAACTACTAGTGTTGACGAAATAAAGATAACGATGAAGCAAAGGTATGTGGAGACACGTGAATGTCAATGAACAAGAGACCTTTGTTTCGTCTTGTTCTTACCCCCTACGCTCCTTCACATGGAACTTATCCCACTGTAGTAACAGTGGAGAAGAGAATAACCTTGGGGGGTCAATCACAAAGTCATACATGTGCATCTTCATTGCATACACAATTGATTAAATTCAGGCAAGGGTTTTTCCAATCTGAATTCGGAACGGAGAGGAAGAATCCCAGAGTCACCAAACTTTTGCCACCTGGCGGCACGAAAGAGGAATGTATTGACCGAGAGGAGGTGAAACATATGGGACTTAAGGAATGGGTAACAATAAATGAGCCAAAATCTTAGGAAAATGATATAAAGGATCCTTTTGGCTATGAATAGCACCATTTTGACTCATAATAATGAGAAATGTCCATAAGTTATGCCTGAATCTTGATGCTTCTAGTAATAGCCTAACTTTTCATTGTCCCCCAATTAAGAAAGGACCATAAAGTCGAGAGGCATTACCTAAATTTCTAATATCTGGATTTAATAAATAATAAATAATAGCAAATAATTTTCGTTATTTTTACCAATATTGCTTACAAAATAAATAATGATGCATTTCATATATATATATATATATATATATATATATATATATAGAGAGAGAGAGAGAGAGAGAGAGTTAGACCCAAAATTCATGGTGAATTTGATGTACACAATTGCACCTTACTACACACAACTAAACTAGTCCTAAATTGAATTACCACATCCAATAAAAAATAATTTAGGATGAAATCAAGGTCAAACAACATCAAAAATAGTAGATTTACTGTCGAGCGTATTTTACATGATTCAAAAGTACTAGTAATTAGGAACCCGAGATCTAAAATACATGAACAACCTAGTTGTTGTAAATGCAAAGATATTAAGGACATGTTTGGTAAGGTATAATTGGATGATAAAGTATGAGTTTGATGTACATATTTATATTGCAAACTCACACAACTACACCCAATGACACTCAATCAAGCTAACCCTAAGATTGGTACAGGGTGTGACATGTATCCTTTCTATAATAACTACTAGTGTTGACAAAATAAAGATAACGATGAAGCAAAGGTATGTGGAGACACGTGAATGTCAATGAACAAGAGACCTTTGTTTCATCTTGTTCTTACCCCCTACGCTCCTTCACATGGAACTTATCCCACTATAGTAATAGTGGAGAAGAGAATAACCTTGGGGGGTCAATCACAAAGTCATACATGTGCATCTTCATTGCATACACAATTGATTAAACCCAGGCAAGGGTTTTTCCAATTTGAATTCAGAACGAAGAGGAAGAATCCCAGAGTCACCAAACTTTTGCCACCTGGCGGCACGAAAGAGGAATGTATTGACCGAGAGGAGGTGAAACCTATGGGAATTAAGGAATGGGTAACAATAAATGAGCCAAAATTTTAGGAAACTGATATAAAGATCCTTTTGGCTATGAATAGCACCATTTTGACTCATAATAATGAGAAATGTCCATAAGTTATGCCTAAATCTTGATGCTTCCAGTAACAACCTCACTTTTCATTGTCCCCCAATTAAGAAAGGACCATAAAGTCGAGAGGCATTACCTAAGTTCCCAAGATCCGGATTTAATAAATAATAAATAATAGCAAATAATTTTTGTTATTTTCACAAATATTATTTACAAATAAATAATGATGCATTTCCACTATATATATATATATAGAGAGAGAGAGAGAGTTAGGCTAGGATACACTTAAGTATATTGGGGCCATAATACAATCAAGTTTTAAGCCCTTGGATCTTCCCTGATTTTGATCAGTGGCTGGGAATTATCCCACCCACTAATGCAACCACAGACACTGGGTCCACCCCACCCAGTCGTTCTCTCTCCCTCTGACACTCGGCTCTCTCTCTCCCCACTCTCTCTCCCTCTTTCCCCCACTATTTTCGCTTTCCGGTGCCCTCTCTATCGAATGAGGCTCAACAGCCGAACGAGATCTGTCGGCGACCTTTTTGCTTGCACGATGAGCTGTTGCCGCATAGATCTGTCGGTGAGATGCCATTGCTGCCGGCAAGCTACTACTACTGTCGGTGAGCTGTTGCTACTGTCCTTCTGTCGATGAGAGAGCTTGGCATGCAAGGAAGTTCTTTGTTGAAGATTAGATCTATCGACGAGCTTGCTTAGAGTCCCTGAATCTCATCGGGGTCAGGCAGCATCTCATTGGGGGCAGGCGACACATCTTAGGATAACACATTATTCACATAAACATTGCTTGCAATGGAGAAACAATAATCAAAGACCCTCATTTTTGGTTTGCTGAAAGAATAATCACGTTATTCAAATCGCATGATGTAATCAGCGACTCAAAATTAGAACTGTTATCATTTTCTGCATTTTTAGGCACATAAATCTAATAAGACATGAATGTTAACTTAATGTGCATTTTTAGATACATTTTTTGCATTTTTAGGAATAGATTTCTGCATTTTTTTCATGACTGTTATGAATCTGACGACTTAAACTAACCACACCATATGCCAAAATAGTAAAATTTCTTCATTTTTTACATGACAAGAATGGGGCAAACGTTACTGAATTCCATACTAGGACCGCAACAATTTATATTTATGTTTTGGGTTGTTCAATAAGTTAATTTAATCTTATTGGATTTCTCATGATATTCAATTTTTTTTGAAGATATGGAAGGTTACATTTCAATTTGGTCTGATATGGAAGGCACTAGTGCCACACAACAACCCCTGCATGGTTAGACTTCCTTTTAACTTATTAATCTACTTTAACTTTCTATTGTTTGATAATATGAAAAAAAGGGAATGCTTATGTCTTTTTTTTTGGTAGATATGGATTTTTCTCATTATGTAGACGGCATGACAGGAATAGATTGGTTACATGAAAAAGCGGTAGTGGATGCAAATGATCAGTTTGGAGAAGAAAATGAGACCCCTATGGAGGATGAAAGGTTTGAAGTACAATCTGATTTGGAGCCCTTCATAGGTTTGCAATTTGATAACCTTGATAAGGCTGAGGAGTTTTATAATCAATATGCATATTGTATGGGATTTAGCATAAGGAAGGGGGAATCATTGTGTCTCAGCTAAAACAAAAAAAGTGATAAGTAGGGTATTCATGTGCTTTAAGGAAGGGTTATATAAACCAAAAAAGAAGGAAGACAATGGTCATAAGGGAACCCCACAAAAGGACATCATTTCTAATCGAATAGGTTGCAAGGCTCAAATGTGAGTCAAGCTAGAAGAGGATACAAAGTGGGTGGTTATGACCTTTGAGAAAGAGCACAATCATGATCTCACCAATAGTCCATCTAAAAAGAGGTTTCACCGCTCACACCGTCGCATGTCTTCTGAGGTGCAGGATTTGATCCAGGCAATGCATGACCAAAATATTTCAAGTGCACAGATAATGTCACTTATTGCTAGCCAACAACGTGGAATTCGTAATGTCACATTCACAAGAAAAGATCTAAGCAACACACTTGTTTCTTTGAGAAGGAGATACATGGGTGTTGATGTAGCATCCACATTAGAGCATTTTCTAAAGTAGCAAGCATTCTTCTACTCTGTACTATTTGATGTTGAGGGTTGTGCATGCAATATCTTTTGGGTAGATGCGAGATCAAGACTAGCATATCAAACATTTGGGGATGTGATTACATTTGACACAACTTACATGACTAATAGATACAATATGCCATTTGCACCTTTTATAGGGGCGAATCATCATAAGCAATCTACTTTGTTTGGTTGTGCTTTATTAAGATATGAGACTACTAAGTCGTTTGTTTGGGTTTTCCAAATATTTCTAGAAGCAATGTACAAAAAGCACCCAAAGGAAATTTTAAGTGATCAAGATCCAGCAATGAAAAAGGCAATTTGTATTGTGTTTCCCAATGCAGTTCATCGTTGTTGCCAATGGCATGTAATGAGAAAAGCATGTGAACATCTCTGTGTGATCTATGGGACTGTTGTTGGGTTCATTAAAGAGTTTCAATGTTGCATCAATCACCCCATCACTATTTATGAGTTTGAGCAAATATGGAATAAGATGATAACCGATTTCAATTTGAGTGACAACACACATCTAACCTTGTTGTGGAATATCAGAGAGCAATGGATTCCTATATACTTTAGAGACACATTTTTTGCCAACATGTCGACAACACAATGGAGTGAGAGCATGAATGCAATATTTAAAGACCGTGTAAATAATCATTTGCCTTTGTTTAAATTTGTCCAAGAATTTGAGAGGGTGGTTGATAACTGATATGACAAAGAAGATGAAGAAGACTACAGATCTAAGGATGGACAACCAATGTAACATACTGAAATCCAGGGTCTTTCATGCAATTTACCCACTTTTGAGCTTTTCTTTGCCTTTTAGTCCATTTGGACCTTTTTCATAAATTTCCCATCCTTTTGAATCATTTTTGAACTCTATGTGCAAATTGAGCATTAATGATGGTGAAATTCCATTTTATCCCCATGTATGATTATAAAGGGGTGTTTGCACAAATAACCCACTTAAGGAAATAATTAAGGACTAATAATGCAAAATAGAGTTTTATGAGAGATAATAAGTGGATAATGTTAATTTGGAGCTTTTATATCTTTTTGGATAAGATATGAGCAAAAATATATAATAGAATTAATTATGAGTGTAACTAACCTAATTTCCTTCTCTCTCCTAAAAAATGATAATAATATATAAAAATAGAATATTATGGTGAGTTTTGCTCTTAAAGTTAATTATGGATGGATATCTCGAATTTTACTCATATAATCCATTAAAAGAAGTCTTTTCATATAATTCATTCATTTTAATGTATTAATATACACATTAATATCCAAATGGTAATTAAGGGCCATATTATGTATAAAATGAGAAATTAATTGCATAGAATTGTTCTAGACTTTAATGTGAGCTAATGGTTCAAATTTGGTGACTTTTGGAGTTGATTTGACCCCTCAAAACTATTTTATACGCTTTTAATATAGTGTAAATTAAAATGGTGAATAATAACCCACCTTCATACCTCACTCTTATCATGGGATAATTAAGCTTGAAAATGCATGTAATAAGTGAATGGAGGACTCTTGTACTCCATATCTCAGTTTTGGAAACCAATGGTTGCATATAAAAGCTATATGTATTTATTTGCCCAAAAATCATATTAATATATGCTTTAATAAGCAATATAATTATTGGAGGCCAAAGGTTGGGTGAAACGCAAATCTAATTATATAGCATGAAACTAGACGTCATTAGCAACCTAAGGTTAAAATTTGAAGTCATTTGGAGCTTGTTTGACCTTCCAAATGCATTTAACAAGTTTTTAATAAAGTGTGACATAATAGCCATCGAAATAATGATTATTGGCATCATTTAAGCCAAAGTCCAGATATTAGGGAGTGTCACGCACGCCGGACCATGATGGTCCAAGATCGGACGGCTTAGCTTTGACTCGGACCACATCCAACGGTTGACGGATCATCTTCCACCGCCAGTTAACTGAAGCGGAACCAAGCAGCTGCCGCTCGCTTCCTCTACTCCTTTCTCCCTCATCCCTTCATCATTTCTAAAAATTTCTTCACCTACAGGTTCATGGCGACCCCCCGATTCATTTGAGCCATCACTCATCCAGTGAAGAGCAGTGTAGCCAAAATGCCAAGAGGCACCGGCCAAGGTCTCTCACGCCCACCATCGTCTCACATCCACAGACATCCCCACCTATAAATTTAACCCCCTACATGACTACGTCGCCCCCTAGCAACTTGCCTATCCCCTCAATTTTATCCAAGGATGCATGGAGCTAGAAGGAACCAGCATCCAAATTGATTGTTCTGGTGAGTTCGTCCTTCGATTCCCTACATTTTGAGTATTTGTTCGTCTTGTTTGGTGGTGAAATACAAAAACGCCCAATGTACCCAGCTACCACCTCGGCGCCATGGCGCGACAGAGCTTGAAGAAGCTCAGGTGCCTTTTTACCTTTTTGCCCCTTGTGCACCCTCCTTTCCTTGTTCTCTCACAAAGGGCAATTTCGTCATCCGAATCTTTACTTTTCGACCCATGTAGCAATTATCTAAATTCTGATTGGTCTGTTTTGTTTAATTCATAGAAAATCTCTCGGATATCAAAAAAATATAAATAAATACTCATTGGAAAGCTAAAATTATGTAGAATCCGAATTTCCAAGTTTTGAGTCCCATTTTTTATCCCAACTCTGATAATTAATTCAAACCCCAATTTAAATGTATAAAGTGTTATAAAATGATAATTAAAGTGTTTTAACTCTGTTTTTGGTAAATAAATATGTTTTATCGATCAGAATAATATTAGGAATCACTTGGTCCTGTTTCTAATTGCTTTTTCGAAGTTTTTTTTGGATACCTATTTGATTATATTAAATGATCTAAAATGTGTAATTAATCTATTTTAACTCCAAATTGGGTAATAAAATATGTTTTATTAATCAGGAGAATGTGATTAATCGATTGGACTAAGTTTTGAACCTTAAATCGTGGTTTTGGAAATAAGTTCCAAAATTAGGGTTTTTCCTATACTTTATAACTTAATACATTCTAATACATGATAATGTTTGCAACTAGGGAAAAATGGAATGGTGATACAATCAACTTGGTAAAGTTTGTGTTAATGAATCAACTAAGGTATGTGGACCCTGTTTCGTATGTGAATCCTATTATTTATCAATGAATGATGAATGTGGAATGTATATGTGCAAATGAAACCTATCCTTATGTGGGGCTTTTATCCGTCCCTACCTTCATTATATGCTAGCCTTGTTATCCTTCTACATGACTTTATTTGTCTCTTTACTTATTTAACACTTCTATCGCCTTTGTGGCTCATCCATTTGAATTATATGAATCTTGCTACTACCTATGTTGGCTCATTTACTTGGAGTTCTTGGATATTGTTGTTGCCTATGGTGGCCTATTTAATGAGATTGTTTCTTGGGTTTTACTCCCAATGCTATAATGCAAATGTTACTTTAATATTTCCACTACTGCCATGTAACATCCCTGACCTGGGTTATGAACTAACCCTAGGTGTTTTGCTTAATTATGTAATTAGATACTTGTGATTATCTTTTGGTATGTAATTAAATCTCCTAAGGAACATACATTTCCATTTCTGTCCCTTTTGAACAATGTTGTAATATTGTTTTGTAATACAGGGACCTATGTGCAAATTACCCAATTAAAAGGGGTTAACTTACAAATTGCACATGTTAAGATGTTCCTTTGGTGTTGAGACATCATAAGAATGAATATGATAAAGTATGATGGATTCTCCAAGCTTGGGCACCAAGATGCAGCTTGTGGAGCAATCCTTGTACTTAAAACTCTGGTTTTGGTGTAAAGTGCAATTTACCCAAAATATGGGGTGCAACTTGTAAAATACACCTTATAGAGTATCTTTTATGACTCTTGGCATCATTAAGAGTAAGAATGATGAAGAGGTCACTTCAATTGAATAATTAAATAAGAATGATAACCCTTATAAATTAAATGATCAAGTTATAAGTCTAATAACCCTTCTATATGTGCAACTTAGTAAGAAGTTGGCTTTCTTCACCTTTAGACCTTGGGTTTAAGATGAGTTTTGCTTAAGTATGGAAGGGAGAAACGTGGTTTATAATAAGGGAAGGACCTAGAGGAGAAATGGAGAAACAAGTTGTCCTTATGTTGAAATTTTCACCTAAAGTATATATACACCTTTTCTCACTTAGCAAGGATCGTTTCCTTCACTTCCTTTCTTATCCCCTTGCTTAGACCGACTTAGGATAGAGCTCTGGGGAAGAGGAGAACGACCAGGGAGTTCAAGGTAAGTTTGGATCATCCCTTTTGCTTGAATTCATGGAGAAAACTCGATTTCAAGGTTGAATTCATGGCTAGCTCACCTAGCTTTATCTTTCTAGCCATTCCCTTCCAACTTTTCCTTGGAGAATTCACCTTGGCCGACCTGTGGAGCTCAAAGACACCATTAAAGACCTGAAGCTTGGAAGCTTTGAGCTCAAGGAACAACCTTTAGGCGGGTTTTATAACTCTAAACCTTATGCTTTGATTATACATCTTTTTCTATGCATATAGTTGCCAGTTCTTCTTCTTCCCTATCTTCCCTTCCATTCTTGCAAGCAAATCGTGAAGAACTGCTACTGTTCTTGAGGTAGAAGATAAGGGCGTTAATTCCTATGCTTATCCACGGATTTCCACTTTACAAAACGACCTCCACCAATTGCCCATACGGTTTACACAACCGTTTGGTGGGCAAACGGTTTCAGGGTCGTATGAAGGAAAACGGCCTTCAAGACCGTTTGGTCACATTGACCAAGCGACGACTGTATGGGAATCTTGTTTATAATTATGTAGGTTAATCACTCACAAAATTTGAGGGGTTAACTCCAAAGGAATCGTGAGATATAAGCAAATCAATTAGCAAATCCAATTGAATTAAGTTCTGATTTTCAATCTGTTTAAATTGCCCTTTTTGGGCAAACGGTCTCAAGACCGTTTAAGATGGTTGACCAAGCGTTGACCGTTTGGGATTCCTGTTCATAATCATGTTGGTTAATGACCCTCCAAATTTGAGGGATTAACTCCAAAGGAATCGTGAGTTGAAGGCTAATTAATTATGTAAACCCTAATTGGATTAAGTGCTGACTTTCAACTTGATTAATTTAACTTTTTGGGTTTTCTTGCCCAAACGGTCTCGAGACTGTTTGGGGGATCATACAAACGGTCTCAAGACCGTTTGGGGGTCACCCAAGACCGTTTGGAGGTCTGGGGTCAAGTATAGTTGACCAATTGAAGGTCCAAAGGTACACAATTACAAAGCAATCAATTGCTGATTTGATGATCAACTCAATAGCTCAAACCCTAATGATTTTTCACTAGAATCCAAGGGTTGGGTGAGCCAAACGGTCTCAAGACCATTTGTAACTCATCCAAACGGTCTCAAGACCGTTTGGAGGTCACCCAAGACCGTTTGGAGGTCTAGGGGTGAGTATGGTTAAGCAATTGATGATACAATGATACTAAGTTGGAATGTAATCAATTGTTGTTTTGGTGATCAATCCAATGATCCAAACCTTAATTGGTTGACTTAGATTTTGATGATATGATGGGAAAACGGTCTCAAGACCGTTTGGAGGTCATACAAATGACCTCAAGACCGTTTGGGGTCAGGTCATGTCCCAATGTAATGATGGTTCAATAGGTTCAAATCAATTAGTCCCACATTGAAATATGTTGAAGGGTTATTGATTCCAATCCCTAATTCAATTGAGTTAAACCCTAATTGATGGTCAATTGAGGGTCAAGTGAGGGACAAATCAGTTGAAGGTTGACCTATTAAACTCAATTAAGGTATGAGTATAGGTCCAATTGATGATTGGTTCCATGAATTCAAAGATTGAAGGAATCAACATTGGAAACCCTAATTCAATTGAATACCTTATGAAGTGGAGGTCCAATGTGATTAAATCTTTGAGAATTAAGATGATGAATGTTCTATTGATCCAATAATGATTAGTAATGATAATCAATGAAGGTGTGAAGGTTGAAACCCTAATAATACCTAAGTGATTAAGAACCAATTAAAGGAAGAATTCTTAATTGTTTATAGGATTAATAGCTTGATACACTATGTTAACCATGGTAGTATGTACTTGATTGAAAGGTTTATGTGACCTAATCAACATGAAAGAATGAGAAATTAGAATACATATATATAGATAGATATAAATATGAATCATGTAATGATCTGTTGTAGAACGACCGTGCAAGGGAGCACGGCCGT
Organism: Alisma plantago-aquatica; assembly: GCA_963693085.1. Lineage (NCBI taxonomy): Eukaryota > Viridiplantae > Streptophyta > Magnoliopsida > Alismatales > Alismataceae > Alisma > Alisma plantago-aquatica. The sequence goes on along the minus strand of OY856412.1, from coordinate 671,050,178 downwards.
GGTAGCCTTAGCTTGCACGACCGTGCAAGGGAGCACGGCCGTGGTAGCCTTACTTTGCATGACCGTGCAAGGTGGAACGACCGTGGTGTCCTATATAGAAATTGAGAAGTTTTGGTATTGTGCTGACATTGTTATATATGCATGTCCTTATTTGTATAAGTCATACAGGTTGATATTATGAGGTAATCATAGCCAGGTATGAGTTATGATGTCATATTCCTTGAAAACAATTATAAGCTTTTAGATTAATGATATGTGAAAAGTATATACATTGCTTCAATCAAGGTCATGCTAATAGATGACTTGATGTTGATATGGCACTTGATAGCAAGTGTTATGATGATATAAGGGTGTGAGCACCCATGCTCTTGAATCATAGTGATAAGATGATTAAGAATTGATATCCAGTTGATAACTGATATGAGTTATACTTGTACAATTAGTATTCTTCTGTTATAGCCATGTTTAGTACTTGAATGTTTGGAAACATGTATGATGCTAAAAGAATACTGATATGTACATAATAATCAAGTATAATCATACCATGTAGAGCCATGATCATAGATCCATCATTGTCAGAATTTAAATAATAGTGAAATAGGTTTTACAAAGGGAACTCATGGATCACATACTTTAGAGTATGTGGGAGTATATGGAATAACTGATAAAAGTTAAGCTTGACAGGTTTCATATAGAGGTGATCAGATCCAGGTAAGATTTATAATGCTAATTGCATTAAGAACACTTGTTACCTATAATTCAAGAGTATAACTAAATGTCATGTTATCTGGTAAGTGATAACATATGAGCTTGATAGGTTGAATGAGCCACGAGTAAAATGATTTGTTGATCTTCAAAGGTCATATTATTTAGATAACCAGATAAAATGAGATGTTACTTGATAACAAATGCTATGATTAGTCCAGGGGTTTGAACTCCCACATTCTGGATTTCATATTAATAAGATGATTAGGGATTTATATCCCAATATTAAAAATATGAGGTATGACCTAAACCAAAGTGTTTCTATGTGAAATTCTATTACGGAATAATCCTATGAAAAGCTTAACTACAGACTAATGGGTTATGAATGTAAATAACCCTTGTATTACATAAGTAATGTTAAGTCTGATATCATATGAACAAGTTATGTAGATATGTTGTGGAGTTGGAATCCTAACACTTTGGGAGAAGGAGTATGGCTACATGCCATCCTTTCCCAAATAATAATGCCAGGAAATGGATATATGATCCAAGTCTGAAGGGAGTTAGTGATGTGATAAGTGACATGTGATTTTATCAATTTATAGTTACATTGCTTTTAGTAGAAAGAATAGTTTAATCTGTTAAACATTGTTTTAACTACTCTCAAATATACATGACTTCTTTGTGTACATTTATTCTCTTATGCTGCAATAATTATGCTTCTGGAGAAGAGTTATATCTCTCGCTGGGATGATTTTTATAATTGTCTCACCCCATAGATTTCAACCTTTAGGTGGACGTGGGCGAGGAGGCAGAAATCCTTCAATAGGTGAAGGGCAGCATCAGCAGTACCAAGGACAGCAGTGAAGCTTCAGGTGGAGGCATTGGCTGCTATGTCATGTGTAGATAGTGTTAGAGTCCTATATGTCGTCTCTGTACTCTCAGGTCCTCAGAGTAATAGTTAGTGCTTTCGAGTTTTTGGTCCAGTCCTTAGAGACTTTTGTATCTTGCCTTACAAAGTTTTACTGATGGATCAATTGTAAATAACTTATCAGGTTGCTTTATGAGAAAGCTTTACCTTTAAAGGATCTCTTTGTAAAAAGTTTAAAATTTTTAGTGATTTCTGGTAATCCGATGCTTAGTGAATGCTTCCGCATTAGTTAATCTTGTTTTCTCGAAATAGACGTTACAATTAGTGGTATCAGAGCTCTAGGTTTGCTGAGTCTACAGAGACATAAGACTTAGGATGTCGAGTCTATCCTTAGTGTTCCTTCCTTATCTAATAGAACCTTCTGCTCCTCAGGAGGAGAAGATATATAAGGATGTCTGACCCACATGAAGAGTACGTGGCAGAAAGTAGCGTTGCTGCACCACAGGGAGGTGCAAGGCACCCAGAAATGGAGCAACCCTTACCTGAACAACCCAGGGAGCCACCCCAGTTTGACCCAGCTGAGATAGAAAACCCAGCTGTCCATGCCTTATTTGATAAGTTTCTGATAGCCATAACACACATAGCAGATAGGGTGCCACCGTCTGCACCTAGGGTACCAGCCCATCAGGAAGGTTATGGAGCTGGCAAGACTTTCGAGAGACTTTGCCGGGTGGGAGCCATAGACTATGCTGGTACATCTGACCCAGCAGATGCTGATCTATGGTTGACAGAGCTGGAAAAGGCTTTCAGGATCCTTGATATTCCTGAAGCTGAAAAGGTTAAGCATGCGGTATACCTCCTAAAAGGAAGTGCTGGTAATTAGTGGATGATAGAGGAAGATAAGAGACCAGGTGAAGAAATAGGATGGGAGGTTTTCCGACAAGAATTCATCAATAGATACTTCCCTAAGACGTATCTAGATGAGAAGATCTCTCAATTTGAGAAGATCACACAAGGACTGATGAACGTTAGCGAATATGAAGCTAAGTTCATGGAGTTACTATGGTTTTGTCCACAGATGGCAGTTAGTGATGAAGAAATAATTCGGCATTTTGAGAAAGGATTGAATGTTGAACTAGCCACTCCTGTGTCTGCCTTGGAGAACAGAGAAAGGTTTTCCACCTTTGTGGAGTCAGTAAGAAGGATAGAGAGGTCAGAAACTGTGAAACAACAGACAAGTAGTAAGAAGATGTACACCCAGCCTCAAGAACAAAGGCCTGAAAGTTTTAAGAAGCCAAGATTTTCTACACCAACGGCAATATCAGAATTCCCTACCCAGACACAATGGGTGTCAAGTGGAAATAGGGACCATAGTAGTATTCCAAGAAGACACTCCGACATAGCCTCAACATCGGTAATTGGATCGTATAGACACCTTGCACCCAGGATCTGTTACTTATGTAGACAACCGGGACATCTGGCAAGGGATTGTCCAGACAGGAATGCAATAATGACTCGACCTCAAGGACAGAGTATGCAAGGCCCACAAGGGAGGCAATATAATAATAGAGGACGTGGACAAACATCCCATACATTTCAGATGAAATAAGTATTGTTTTATTATTACATATTAGGATTCTATGTGTTAAAAATATGGAAGTTAGCTGCTTTTGAATTTCTTGACTAAGTCCTAGAAGGACACGAGAAAGATAAGAATTCATATCTTACTCAATATTCTTTAAAACAATTTATAATCTCCCTTAACTGTGTATTAAAAGGATGAGATATAGATGTGATACCTGAAGAATAACCTAGAGTGATAAATTCTGCGTGTATAATGATATGAAAATCAAAGAATAGGATGATAAGTAAAATACATACTACCTAATCTCAATACTTATATACCCTGGCCAGGTATATGGTTATTGTAGATAAGGCAAGTATGAAACTCTTAGATTGTTATCTTTTGATTACTCTGATCAGGTAATTATTTTGAAACAATCTAAGGAGTATAAGAAAAATTAAATGAGAGGATCTTAGTGAATACTTAGTGAACATACTTTGTGAACATACTTAGTGAATATACTTAGTGAATTTCCTCAGTGAATACTTAGTGATCATACTCAGTGAATTTCCTCAGTGAATACTTAGTGAACATACTTTGTAAACATACTTAGTGAATATACTTAGTGAACTTCCTCAGTGAATACTTAGTGATCATACTCAGTGAATTTCCTCAGTGAATACTTAGTGAACATACTTTGTAAACATACTTAGTGAATATACTTAGTGAACTTCCTCAGTGAATACTTAGTGATCATACTCAGTGAATATACTCAGTGAATACTTAGTGAACATACTTAGTGAACATACTCAGTGAATATACTCAGTGAATACTCAGTGAACATACTTAGTGAATATATACAGTGAATACTCAGTGAACATACTCAGTGAATATACTCAGTGAATACTTAGTGAACATACTTAGTGAACATACTTAGTGAATATACTCAGTGAATACTCAGTGAACATACTTAGTGAATATACTCAGTGAACTTACTCAATGAATACTTAGTGAGCAAACTTAGTGAATGTACTTAGTGAATATACTCAGTGAACTTACTCAGTGAATACTTAGTGATAGTGAACATACTTAGTGAATATACTCAGTGAATATACTCAGTGAATACTTAGTTAACATACTTAGTGAATATACTCAGTAAACTTACTCAGTGAATACTTAGTGAGCAAACTTAGTGAATATACTTAACGAACTCTTTCAGTAAAAGCCTTTGAAACAATACACTTAGTAAATTTACTTAGTGAAATCCTCCAAGACAAATTGCTTAGTGAACCTTCTCAGTGAATGTTTCCAAATCAATTGATTAGCAAGATATGATACTTAAATAATATTTGCTTCCTTTTATCTGAGATTTCGAGGATGAAATCCTTGTTAGGGGGATATAATTTGTAACATCCCTGACCTGGGTTATGAACTAACCCTAGGTGTTTTGCTTAATTATGTAATTAGATACTTGTGATTATCTTTTGGTATGTAATTAAATCTCCTAAGGAACATACATTTCCATTTCTGTCCCTTTTGAACAATGTTGTAATATTGTTTTGTAATACAGGGACCTATGTGCAAATTACCCAATTAAAAGGGGTTAACTTACAAATTGCACATGTTAAGATGTTCCTTTGGTGTTGAGACATCATAAGAATGAATATGATAAAGTATGATGTATTCTCCAAGCTTGGGCACCAAGATGCAGCTTGTGGAGCAATCCTTGTACTTAAAACTCTAGTTTTGGTGTAAAGTGCAATTTACCCAAAATATGGGGTGCAACTTGTAAAATACACCTTCTAGAGTATCGTTTATGACTCTTGGCATCATTAAGAGTAATAATGATGAAGAGGTCACTTCAATTGAATAATTAAATAAGAATGATAACCCTTATAAATTAAATGATCAAGTTATAAGTCTAATAACCCTTCTATATGTGCAACTTAGTAAGAAGTTGGCTTTCTTCACCTTTAGACCTTGGGTTTAAGATGAGTTTTGCTTAAGTATGGAAGGGAGAAACGTGGTTTATAATAAGGGAATGACCTAGAGGGGAAATGGAGAAACAAGTTGTCCTTATGTTGAAATTTTCACCTAAAGTATATATACACCTTTTCTCACTTAGCAAGGATCGTTTCCTTCACTTCCTTTCTTATCCCCTTGCTTAGACCGACTTAGGACAGAGCTCTGGGGAAGAGGAGAACGACCAGGGAGTTCAAGGTAAGTTTGGATCATCCCTTTTGCTTGAATTCATGGAGAAAACTCGATTTCAAGGTTGAATTCATGGCTAGCTCACCTAGCTTTATCTTTCTAGCCATTCCCTTCCAACTTTTCCTTGGAGAATTCACCTTGGCCGACCTGTGGAGCTCAAAGACGCCATTAAAGACCTGAATCTTGGAAGGTTGGAGCTCAAGGAACAACCTTTAGGCGGGTTTTATAACTCTAAACCTTATGCTTTGATTATACATCTTTTGCTATGCATATAGTTGCTAGTTCTTCTTCTTCCCTATCTTCCCTTGCATTCTTGCAAGAAAATCGTGAAGAACTGCTACTGTTCTTGAGGTAGAAGATAAGGGCATTAATTCATATGCTTATCCATGGATTTCCACTTTACCAAACGACCTCCACCAATTGCCCATACGGTTTACACAACCGTTTGGTGGGCAAACGGTTTCAGGGTCGTATGAAGGAAAACGGCCTTCAAGACCGTTTGGTCACGTTGACCAAGCGACGAACGTATGGGAATCTTGTTTATAATTATGTAGGTTAATCACCCACAAAATTTGAGGGGTTAACTCCAAAGGAATCGTGATATATAAGCAAATCAATTAGCAAATCCAATTGAATTAAGTTCTGATTTTCAATCTGTTTAAATTGCCCTTTTTGGGCAAACGGTCTCAAGACCGTTTAAGATGGTTGACCAAGTGTTTACCGTTTGGGATTCCTGTTCATAATCATGTTGGTTAATGACCCTCCAAATTTGAGGGATTAACTCCAAAGTAATCGTGAGTTGAAGGCTAATTAATTATGTAAACCCTAATTGGATTAAGTGCTGACTTTCAACTTGATTAATTTGACTTTTTGGGTTTTCTTGCCCAAACGGTCTCAAGACCATTTGGGGGATCATCCAAACGGTCTCAAGACCGTTTGGGGGTCACCCAAGACCGTTTGGAGGTCTGGGGTCAAGTATAGTTGACCAATTGAAGGTCCAAAGGTACACAATTACAAAGCAATCAATTCTGATTTGATGATCAACTCAATAGCTCAAACCCTAATGATTTTTCACTAGAATCCAAGGGTTGGGTGAGCCAAACGGTCTCAAGACCATTTGGAACTCATCCAAACGGTCTCAAGACCGTTTGGAGGTCACCCAAGACCGTTTGGAGGTCTAGGGGTGAGTATGGTTAACCAATTGATGATACAATGATACTAAGTTGGAATGTAATCAATTGTTGTTTTGGTGATCAATCCAATGATCCAAACCTTAATTGGTTGACTTATATTTTGATGATATGATGGGCAAACGGTCTCAAGACCGTTTGGAGGTCATCCAAACGACCTCAAGACCGTTTGGGGTCAGGTCATGTCCCAATGTAATGATGGTTCAATAGGTTCAAATCAATTAGTCCCACATTGAAATATGTTGAAGGGTTATTGATTCCAATCCCTAATTCAATTGAGTTAAACCCTAATTGATGGTCAATTGAGGGTCAAGTGAGGGAAAAATTAGTTTAAGGTTGACCTATTAAACTCAATTAAGGTATGAGTATAAGTCCAATTTATGATTGGTTCCATGAATTCAAAGATTGAAGGAATCAACATTGGAAACCCTAATTCAATTGGATACCTTATGAAGTGGAGGTCCAATGTGATTAAATCTTTGAGAATTAAGATGATGAATGTTCTATTGATCCAATAATGATTAGTAATGATAATCAATGAAGGTGTGAAGGTTGAAACCCTAATAATACCTAAGTGATTAAGAACCAATTAAAGGAAGAATTCTTAATTGTTTATAGGATTAATAGCTTGATACACTATGTTAACCATGGTAGTATGTACTTGATTGAAGGGTCGATGTGACCTAATCAACTTGAAAGAATGAGAAATTAGAATATATATATATATATATATAGATAGAAATATGAATCATGTAATGATCTGTTGTAGCACGACCGTGCAAGGGAGCACGGTCGTGGTAGCCTTAGCTTGCACGACCGTGCAAGAAAGCACGGCCGTGGTAGCCTTACTTTGCACGACCGTGCAAGGTGGAACAGTCGTGGTGTCCTATATAGAAATTGAGAAGTTTTGGTATTGTGCTGACATTGTTATATATGCATGTCCTTATATGTATAAGTCATAAAGGTTGATATTATGAGGTAATCATAGCCAGGTATGAGTTATGATGTCATATTCCTTGAAAACAATTATAAGCTTTTAGAGTAATGATATGTGAAAAGTATATACATTGCTTCAATCAAGGTCATGCTAATAGATGACTTGATGCTGATATGGCACTTGATAGCAAGTGTTATGATGATATAAGGGTGTGAGCACCCATGTTCTTGAATCATAGTGATAAGATGATTAAGAATTGATATCCAGTTGATAACTGATATGAGTTATACTTGTACATTTAGTATTCTTCTGTTATAGCCATGTTTAGTACTTGAATGTTTGGAAACATGTATGATGCTAAAAGAATACTGATATGTACCTAATAATCAAGTATAATCATACCATGTAGAGCCCTGATCATAGATCCATCATTGTCAGAATTTAAATAATAGTGAAACAGGTTTTACAAAGGGAACTCCTGGATCACATACTTTAGAGTATGTGGGAGTATATGGAATAACTGATAAAAGTTAAGCTTGACATGTTTCATATAGAGGTGATCAGATCCAGGTAAGATTTATAATGCTAATTGCATTAAGAACACTTGTTACCTATAATTCAAGAGTATAACTAAATGTCATGTTATCTGGTAAGTGATAACATATGAGCTTGATAGGTTGAATGAGCCACGAGTAAAATGATTTGTTGATCTTCAAAGGTCATATTATTTAGATAACCAGATAAAATGAGATGTTACTTGGTAACAAATGCTATGATTAGTCCAGGGGTTTGAACTCCCACATTCCGGATTTCATATTAATAAGATGATTAGGGATTTATATCCCAATATTAAAAATATGAGGTATGACCTAAACCAAAGTGTTTCTATGTGAAATTCTATTACGGAATAATCCTATGAAAAGCTTAACTACAGACTAATGGGTTATGGATGTAAATAACCCTTGTATTACATAAGTAATGTTAAGTCTGATATCATATGAACAAGTTATGCAAATATGTTGTGGAGTTGGAATCCTAACACTTTGGGAGAAGGAGTATGGCTACAAGCCATCCTTTCCCAAATAATAATGCCAGACAATGGATATATGATCCAAGTCTGAAGGGAGTTAGTGATGTGATAAGTGACATGTGATTTTATCAATTTATAGTTGCATTGCTTTTAGTAGAAAGAATAGTTTAATCTGTTAAACATTGTTTTAACTACTCTCAAATATACATAACTTCTTTGTGTACATTTATTCTCTTATGCTGCAATAATTATGCTTCTGGCGAAGAGTTATATCTCTCGCTGGGACGATTTTTGTAATTGTCTCACCCCGTAGATTTCAACCTTTAGGTGGACGTGGGCGAGGAGGCAGAAATCCTTCAATAGGTGAAGGGCAGCATCAGCAGTACCAAGGACAACAGTGAAGCTTCAGGTGGAGGCATTGGCTGCTATGTCATGTGTAGATAGTGTTAGAGTCCTATATGTCGTCTCTGTACTCTCAGGTCCTCGGAGTAATAGTTAGTGCTTTCGAGTTTTTGGTCCAGTCCTTAGAGACTTTTGTATCTTGCCTTACAGAGTTTTACTGATGGATCAGTTGTAAACAACTTATCAGGTTGCTTTATGAGAAAGCTTTACCTTTAAAGGATCTCTTTGTAAAAGTTTAAAATTTTTAGTGATTTCTGGTAATCCGATTCTTAGTGAACTCTTCCACATTAGTTAATCTTGTTTTCTCGAAATAGACGTTACATGCCAAGTGAACTATTAAGCATGTTGTATTTTAGGCCAACTGACGATGTAGTGTACATGAGTAAAAACCACCCATAGGGCACTGACGTTTTAGTCCTCCTGTCGGGCACTGGGGTTTTAGTCCCCCTGCCATTTTATATTAGGCACTGGGGTTTTAGTCCCCCTACCATTTTATATTAGGCACTGGGGTTTTAGTCCCCCTGCCACTTTATATAGACACTGGGGTTTTAGTCCCCCTGCCACTTGGTGAGGTCCGGTAGGTGCCTCACCCTACACTGAGATGACTTTGTGTCTTAATATATTCATGCTATGCGATTATTATTGTGGTGATTGGTTATGACAAAATTTTCTCTCTCTTATTCATATACTTGCCTCATTCCTTTTGAAATATCTTAGTGTAGAGAATCTTTTATATTGCAATGCTTTAGATTATTTAATTGTGCTATTTCTCTTGAATAACACATACATTTTTATCTTTCTCTTGCTGGATGACCCCAACCATCCAGGCTAGGATCAGAGTGTGCTTGGAAGCTTGGTGAACCTTCCTAAGGCTAAGGAGATCTTGCACATCTAGATAGCTTGGACTAGTTGCACAAACTTTTGTTATGTTGTTTGTGGAGATAAGTTGTATTAGTTTAAGTCTTCCTCTACCTAGATCCTATGCTTGTATAAAGTTGTACTCCCATTTGGGAAATTTTTATAATGTACTCTTTATACATTTTGAATAAAGTCAAGTTTTATTTCTTCCACTGCCACACATTTTATGTATTTGTTTATCATGTTTAATAGTAGAGACTATGTCTTTACAACCAACACTATGGTCTTATGCTCCCATTGAGAAACATGCAAGGGATATCTACACTAAATCAGTTTTTAAGATTTTCAAAGAGCAAATGAAGTTGACCTCATGCTATGATTTAAAGGAGGTTAGTAAAGATTCTATATATCAAATTTCACGTGTTGGCAGTGAGTCACTTGCATTTATATCAAAGAATAGCTACCAAGTACATGTTAATCTAAATAATGAAGAATTCTTTTGTGAATGCAAGCTATTTCAATTTTTTGGCATCTTATGTGGGCATATAGTAAAAGTGATGCTTTATCTTAAAGTTTATAAGTTACCACCTCTATATGTTCTGAATAGATGGACTAGGAAAGCAAAAACTACAAGTACAAATCATTATGTCAAAGATACTTGTGAAGAAGTTGATGGTAGTACCCCTTTGGGTAGGTACAACTCACTTTGTAGATCGGCAATGAAGTTAGTTGGTATAGATTCTAAACATTAAGACATTTACCTTGATGTGCACGAGCTATTTGAAAAAACTTATGACAACATCATGTCCTTACAAAAAGATATGGGAATGGCTTCTTGTGAAGAAGGCATGCCATCATCTCAAACTCACATTCCAACACAAGGCAGTCAATGTGTGCTCCAGATTCAAGATGTGGAAGATGGAATGGAAGTAAGAGATCCACCTCCATCACATTGTAAAGGAAATAGGAAGCCACAAAGGTTTAAGCCACAAGCCAAGTTAAAGGAAAAAAGACAAAGGACATGCGATACATGTAACGGAAAAGGGCACAATAGTCGTACATGCAAATTCCGGGGTTAGTTGACTTAGTTGATTTTGTTCTAGTTAATTTACTTGATTTTCATTTTCCTGGTCACTCATGTTGTGAAAATTTATTCAGGTTGTCCAAGATACATATGATGCTCATGATCTTCACCAAATTTATGAGTCTGAAGAAGAATAAGATGTAGGTGGATGCTCATGATCAATTTTCCTATGGGTCTTATAACCATTTTTGTGCTGAAACTATGTATTCATGTATGCACGTTCACTACAATGTATTCGTGTATGCACATTCAGTGTTGATGTATTAATGTATGCACGCTCAGTGCTGAAACAGAAAATTCTGTTCTTACTGGATCTTTTCTATAATACTTATCCAAAATTCTGAAATGAATGGACTTGTTTTTGGATTCAGTTCAGTTCATGTTTGGCTCGAATGTTGATATTCAGGTACACGGTTGGATCTGAGTGTGTGGTTTATTCAGTGTAATTTTGTGTGGTTTATTCAGTGTAATTTTTATGGATTGAATGTGGAATATGAAATGGTTCATTAAGTGCTTTTATTATTGGTGCAAGAAAAAGCGAACTGCTGATTCAGATGGTTATAAATATAACAACAAGGTAATGTCTTAATTGAAACTAAGACGTGTTTATTGCTAAACTTGGTGTGGAGGAAGCAATGGATAAGAAAGGAATGTATATTTTAATTTTTTTTCTGTTCTCCTTGACTATATTATCTCGAAGGGTGTGTTGAATACCTAGTTGTGATAAACTGAGGTACATACAATATGGTTTTGGTATGTTTATTGTATCTCATTATCTTTTGTGCTACATGTTTACTGAAAGTACCTCACCATCTGAATATAATGTGATTTTGTTGCTGAAACATGGAGACTTAGATGTCTTCCCTTGTTTGCAACTTCCATTTTGGATATCATACCTGTTAGTGACAAAAATGGAAGCATTGGACTTGTGTCATGGTCATTTATCAACTGCAGAGTGTAATACGCTACTTTTGAGGATGAAGTGCTCAATCTCAAAGGGTGTGCAATCTGGCTAAACACAAATTGGTTTTATGGAGAGATAAATATACACTTAAGTTGGCTAAACTTTTTGTTCATTCATGCTTCAGTTAACTCTAAATGATAGCATGTTAGTCAGTAATCAGTATACTTCAAGTCTCACATATGGGGACCTGTTCAGTGATTGTCTGTATCATCATCCAGGCATGTGAGAACTCTGCTTGGAGCACTTGTTTATGTGCTCGGGTACCTCCTTTTCAGAATTGTAATGAATTGATGTATCATACTTCATAGGTTTGCAATTTGATAGCCTTGGATGAATATTTAATTGGATGAATATGTTCAGTTGTTTATGTGTCTGGTTAGTGTTTCTAGTTTAGCATCCTGGTGATTGGAGTTGTTCAGATATCCTCTGGGGTGGTTCATGCTTTAGTTCTTTTTAGATTAAATCCAATTCAGTTTGGTGGTGAATGTAATTAAGTCTTCAGTGAAAACCTTATGTTCAGTACAATGATCTTTATTGGATTGTCATTTGAGTACAATACAATAATGTGATATGTTCAGTACAACAATCTTTGCTGCATATTCAATTCATTGTTGCTTCAAGTGCACAGATGAATGCAAATCATCATTGCTGAATTAATTCATTAATTTACTTCAGTAGCATTCAATTAACCCTTAGTTAAGTTCATGATTTAGCAATTTGAAATTGGGGCGTGGTTACTTGTGCTTGGTCCTACTGATGTATTGAATCTCAACGTCCTCTTGAATTTTCATTTTGTTGTTGCTTGGCACAATGCACACAGTTTAAATAAAACATCATAAACCATTGATATAGTGGGATCCTACCATAGGTGTAATGGATCATAGCAAGAACCTCCCATATGGCATATGGTATACATTCAGATGCAAGAACAAGATCGGTAGAGCTTCATAGAGTGGATCATATCAATTTTTACATTCAGTCTGACTCATTGAGTGTCAATGGAACGCACAAGTAATGTCAATGGTGGGTAACATTCATTCATTCAGAAACTAGTACAAATATTTAGATATTACAACTCCAACCACAACTACAACAAACTTACTAAACCATAATACATAATCGTTCTTTGTTAATACCCATAACTTACTAACATGGTTCTGCATACACAACAAGAAGAAAGACCCAAGAAGCCACCAATACAGCTACACAACACCTATATTTGGTAACAACTCTTTCTTCCCTCATCTTAGACATCTTCATTCCTTCTTCAAGCCATTTCATCTTGATAATATATTCCCTAGGAATGTTCATAGGTTCATCAACCTATTGGAAGAATTGTCAATGATCAGTTCTCTGCATACAAAAATGAAAATCAATACATACGTACTGAACTCAAAATTCCTAATTGAAGATACCATTAATTTGTTGAAAATAACCTATTTGTTGAAGTTGAGACAACCAAGAAATTTCTGGCCATAATTCTTCTCAGTCCAGGTTGTCTTAGCTTGAAGTACCAGACCACAGTAACAATGTTGGCTAATGTTTCCACTCCCATTAAATGTTGTTGAACAAACAGAACCAGGGTTGCTTCTAACTCCCATCATAGTAGTTAGGGAAGAGTAGATCCAACTGAAAATAGGGGGAATTAGGATGAAATTGCAGAAAAAAGGAGGAAAGGGGGGAAGAAGATCTAAAGGGGGAAGACGACCTAAAGGGGGAAGAAGACCTAAATCGCATTGGCACATAGATGCCAAAATCGTGACAACATAGATATGAGAAAATCACAACAACACATATCTGGATTTCGCACATACAACAGTACTTAATTGGAGTGTTGTAGTATGGATGGTGGAGGTGATCGTCTCCCTATTGTCACCTTGTCACCTTGGAAGCTGGAGGATCCTAAGGTGGAGGTGGGTCGCTCCTTGTTGTGTCGATTCACCTTGTGATGACGAAGCAACCTAATTTCTATGGTGGCAGCCGAAGTGTTGGATTGGGAAACTTGCAGACAAATAATGAGCGGGGGAGCCAGAGAGATGGGTAGTGGGGAGAGGGAGAGAAGAGAGTGAGTGGGGAGAGATAGAGTGCCAAGAAATAGCTCACCGATAGATCTAGGCACCAGCAGCTCACCATGCAAGCAAGAAGGTCGCCAACAAATCTTGTTCGGCCGCTGAGCCTCAATCGACAGAGAGGGCGCTGGAAAGTAGAAATAGTGGGGGAGAGAGGGAGAGAGAGCGGGGAGAGAGAGACGGATGACAGAGGGAGAGAGAATGGATGGGTGGGGTGGACTCAGCGTTTGTGGCTGCATTAGTGGGCAGGATAATTCCCAACCACTGATCAAAATCGGGGAAGGTCCAAGGGCTTAAAACTTGATTGTATTCTGGCCCTAATACACTTAAGTGTATCCTAGCCTAACTCTCTATCTTTCTCTCTCTCTCTATCTATCTATCTATCTATCTATCTATCTATCTATATATATATATATATATATATATATCATGGTGCTCCTCTAAGGAGTTATAGAAGCTTTCAACATGAAATTTTTTACATATGAGAAGAAACATCTAACTAATCCTCCTTAGATTGAATATCTTGAATTGATTTCATTTGATTCACCATGTCCTCATATCATGATATATGACATTTACCTAAAACGCCAACAATTCAAAACACAATCAACATACTTCTATATTGTGTACGTGGTGCAAGCAAAATTTGTGCATGTAGATGAAACAACACAAATAACAATATCAACAATTATCATTAAATAATTGAACTTGTAATTTTTGCTTAACTTCTCTAACCCATAATTGCTCAATCTCCATGGTATACCCTCTCGCTGAGGGCAATTTATGTGGTGTACCCTCTTGCTGGGGGTTTTATCCCTACAATGGACTCTCATAACCTCCTCTCTCGGGCTTGTATGATATCAGTCTTCCCTTTTGGGCTTAACTTACTAGCGGCCTTCCTTTGGGGCTTGGTCACCAGTCATCACAATGACTTTCTTTTTCCCACATGTATATTAAATCCTCTAGAGATAACATATTGGGTTTCAACAAGTTATATTCATATATGGTGATACACATAGGGCCTTATAGTTTGTAGGAAGTAAATCAACAACCAAGTAGTTTACTGATAACACATTTGTGAAACTTCAGAAAACATCAGAATTTGATAAGAGTGAGTATCTATAAGTAACCATGTATCCTTTGTTTCCATGCAAAAACATGCAACATATACTTCAAGCATATACCCAAATATCCAAGCATTCAACATAATCAACCAACATTATCTGCATGTATGTATATTCTATAGTATCACTGTAACATCCCAGGATTTGAGGCCTCAGATAATATGATCTTAAAAGGAATGATTAGACGACCCATATCACCAAGGTGCATGTAAGGACCCTGACCTGCGTTTAGGGTTTACCCTGTTTGTTTTGTTTGATCTTGGTGCTTTGGTGCTTGCTAATCACCTTTAGTGGTGATTAGGGTTTGGTTGTACTTTGTTGAGAGTTCGAGGGGCTACTTGCAAATAACCCAAGTTTAGGGTTTTGTGGGCAAGTTTGCCATCTTGTGAGATGTTTTTCCTCTTTGCTTCCTCTAAGGTTGAGAGGAAGGCTTGGGCTTGTTGTTTGAGTCCTTTGGGCCTGAGTTGAGCTTGTTTGGGCCTTGGAGTTCCTTGTTTAGGCTTTCTTGAGCCTTGTGTCGCCCAGGGCAGGTGGTGTGTCGCCCACTTGCTTGGTGTGTCGCCCAGTAGCTCTTGTTGTGTCGCCCAGATGGCTTGGCTTGGTTGATGGACACATGGTGCACATCTTGGACAAGTGCCTTATGGCTTGCATGAGAGGTGGATTGAGTTGGTGGACATGTGTCCCTTGGGTGAACGACACATAGCATGGTTGTACCTTGGTTTCTCCTCCCCTTCTTCCTATATAGGTAGCTCTTCTCCTTGCCTTAGTCTCCTTTGGTCTTTTGGTCTCCCCTCCACCCTTGGTGCACGATACCCCTCTCCATCTTGCTTGTGTTGTCCGATACACTTCCTTGGAGCTGAAAGTGGTGGCCGATACACCTTCCTGGAGCAGCCTGGTGGACGATAGCTTTGGACCTTGGAGTGCTTTGGAGCTTTGGTGGCTGACAACCTTGGAGCTCAAAGTGCATCTTCTTCCTTGGAGCTTAAGGCGGGTTGCATAGTTTCTAACCCTAACTCTCTTACCTCTAGCTTTAACCTTGTTACATGTGAGTAGACTAGCTTAGTTCCTTTCTTGTACATCTTGCTTATATACCTTAGTGGCCGATATCCCTCTCTTGGGTTTAGGGTTCCTTGTATTCCATGCTTTTTAGGGTTTGTGCTCCCTTGTGTTGGAGGTTGAAGGTGACCCAGGGTTGGGTGATATCCCTTCCTTGTGGGTGTGTTGGGCGACACCCTTGTCCTTGAGTTGGACGATAGAATGGGTGCTCTTGTGTTGAGTTATCTCCTTGTCCATGTGATGGACGATAGGGCCAAGTAGTGCCATGTTGGACGATAGGCTATGTGCCCTGATGGCTGATACCATGATGGCCTATACCATGATGGCCGATACCATGTTGGGCGACATGCCTTGGGCCATGATGGCCGATAGGGTTAGTGTGGTGGCCGATACCCATGTTGGGTGATAGGCTTTAGATGAGGGTTGTGAGGTTTTAGTGAGGGTATGAGTTTCTTTGGTGACGGTCCCTTATGTGATAGAAGTGGATGTTTATACATTAACCAATAAAACGATGGTGGTGTTTGTGATATCATCAATATGTAATATGTTGCCTTGCAAATAATAAGGATGCTAATGGTAGTAATGTATATGATGATAGCCCTCATGTAATAGATGCATAATGTGACCCGTTATGCTTAATTGTTAATGATAATGAAGATGATGATAACTACTCTAGTAGTTTGTTTAATGATAATAATGTTGGTAATAATGATGCTAAGTGACATTTATGTTAAAGGTTGCTTCATGATAAAGATGACAACAGCTGATGGCAATAGTCATGACCTTGTTAATAATAGTGTTGGTTCTGTATACCCAACATGATTTCTATATACCCTGATTGTTTGTATAATCCTGAGATTTAGGGTAAGCATCAGTATAGTTTGTTAATGATGTACTTAACACACTTGGTTACCAAATAAGTGTGATATTGGTAATTTAATTATCTTGAATGATATTTCATGATAGCGAGCATATGCCTTATGTTGAATCTACAATTATTGCATACCTTAACCTTGCAGGTGATGACTTAGCCATGAAAGGGCTATGTGACATATGTAATGAGTAACATTACTTTGATAATTGCTCTATAAGATTATGTATGTGATGTGTTGGTCCCATGATGATGATGTGAGCCTTAAGAGGCAGTAACAATACATGATGAAGGGTTGAGACCCTGTGGTATGTGATGATCCTTGAGATGGATCTGGATGGTTGGCAAGAGGCCAAGTGGTAACATGTGATGTTGGATCCTTAAGATGGATCAGGTTGATATGAATAGATCATAATATAATGTTCTTTACTTTCTGTTATATCTTGCATGTTATACAACTTGGTTGAATCTTGCAATCCATCTAAAAGATACTAATTAAGCACAGTGAAATACATCATGTAGTTTGCCCTGGCCATAGATCCATCATCGTCAGGACTTGGTGATGGTGAAACGGGTTTTCCTACGGGTTAACCTGGAAGCGCATATTGTTGAATATGTGTAGGTTGCTCCTAGCCTGAAAATGAGGAGGTAAGAGTGTAACTTCGGTTGCAGACTCAGATATGTGTGTAGAGCATGGTGAACAGGCCCATGGCTCAGGATACGTGATGTTTGGAGCATGAATGCGTTCATGGCTCAGAGCACGGTGATCAGGCCCGTGGCTCAGTTTTACTAGCGCCGTGACCTGTACCAAGGCGGGCTAGAGAATGGGTAGCCTATGGAGCTAACCCTGTGGCTTAGACCACTTCAGCATGTGACTGCGGTCCTGCTTGTGTTGTACTCATGTACTGACCATGAGGTGGGAGGTCGTGGAGTCCGGCTCTTCCATTGACCGTGTATGGCACCGGCTTGGGTTTCGTAACCGAAGGTTGGATTTGAACGGTACGGTTCAAATCCTCAGGGCATAATAAAATGTAATACAGCCGTTTAGTATTTACTAGTCATATCAAATATGAAACATTGGTTGAGGCCTTGTTTGTGTAATATTCTGTTATACCTTGCAGGTCATGTGGTAATCCACCTTATCTTGATAATCAGGTTATATGGCATTATACCCTGTTCTAATAATCCTGTTACATGTTGATATATCTCATCTTGATAGTCATGTTCCTTTGAAAGACATCTGGTTTTACGCTTTAGTACAGCTGGTATGCTTGCCGGTAAGAATGATCTTGCTATATATATATATAACTGCTTCTGATATATCTGTTCATGTTATAATTGCTGTTATGGTTTATCTTGCTGAGGTTCTATGGTTGCGGTGGGGAGCTATGTTTCCCGCTGGGACAATTGTTCAATTGTCTCACTCCGCTGGTTTACACCCTTTTTAGGTGGTCGAGGTAGACGTGGTCGTGGTTGTGGTGTTGCGGACGAGCAGCTTGAGGAGCAGTAGAAGGCAAGCGATGGACATGCTGCTGTTTTGGATGTTTCGTAGTAGAGTCTAGAGTCATCCCTGTACTCTCAGGTCCTTGGCAGTGTTTTGACGATGTTTCACGAAGATCGTTCGATGATATCTGTATATCCTGCTGTTGGCCGGATGTGGGCCTTTATGTATATATGAACAGGTGGTGAACTCATATGATGGATGGACAGCTGTTCCTGAGCTGTGGACACGTGTCAGATCTTGTGTATGTACATATTTATATGACATGTTTCTGTGCAGGAAGAGGACTGGAAAGTAATAGTTTCATAGTTTATCAGTTTTCCGCAATCGGTTTTAATTAACCCGTGTTTTTGATAATCTGTGGTTATGGTGTTTTCCGCACGTTTTCGCGTAACACCTCGTTATCTGTGTGATAATGGGATGTGTTGCCACAAAGCTTGGTATCAGAGCTCTAGGTTCGCTGAGTCTATAGGGATCTAGGACTAGGTTGAGTCTGTTCTTATGAGTTTTCCAGGTTATCTTACAAAAATCTTCTGCCCTCAGCAGAAGAAAAGCCAAGATGTCTGGAAACCACGAAGAACATGCTCCTGAGCATAGTGATGCTGCATCGGTTGATGGAGCAGATGGACAGGCACATGAAGATCGGGTGCCTGAGGTCCCCCAACCAGACCCAGCCATACTTGAACACCCTGCCTACCAACAACTTATGGGGCAGTTAATGGCTACGATGAATCTCATGATTGAGCGATTACCAGTGCCTTCTCCGCGAGCACAGGTTCCCCATGGAGAAGCATCAGGTATTGGGAAGACCTTTGAGCGGCTTCGCCGAGTCGGAGCTACGGATTATGCTGGAACGGCTGATCCAGCGGATGCAGATCTGTGGCTGACGAGTCTTGAAAAGGCTTTCCGGATCCTCGACATCCCCGAAGCAGACAAAGTAAAGCATGTTGTCTACCTTTTGAAGGGTAGTGCTGGTCACTGGTGGACCATCGAGGAAGAGAAGCGGCCTGGTGAGGTGATATGTTGGGAAGTGTTTCGGTGCGAGTTCGTCACCAGATACTTTCCGAAGACGTACCTGGATGAGAAGATCAGTCAGTTTGAGAAGTTGCGGCAAGGAACGATGAACATCACCAAGTATGAAGCTAAGTTTATGGATCTGTTGAGGTTCTGTCCTCACATGGCGGCGACAGATGATGAACGGATCAGACGTTTCGAGAAGGGTTTGAGTGCTGAGTTGACAACCCCTGTGTCTGCGCTGGAAAACCGAGAGCGGTTTGCTACGTTTGTGGAATCAGTTCGACGGATCGAGAGGACAGTAAGGGAGAAAAGAGAGTCGGTGTCTCTTAAAAGACCTGCTCAGTTTCAAGGATGAAGGTTTGGTGGCTTCAAGAAACCCAGTTTTTCAGCATCGTCAGTGATGAGAAGTGCTGGTGTACCATCTCAGTGGTCTCCGAGTAAGGGAAAAGGTTATGTTTCTTCACCATCTAAGGCGCACAGCTCAGCTTCGGTGGCAGTGACAGGGCCATCTAGGCCACGAGTTGACAATAGAGCATGTCATCTCTGTGGACAAGTCGGGCATTGGAAGTTCAATTGCCCGAATAGAGATGTTGAAGTGACGCAGCAACTGAGGCAGAGTTTCCAGAAGTCTGAGAGACCACAACCCAGTGGTAGCAGAGGACGAGGACGCGGTCAAGCGTCTCAAGATGGATCATCTGTTCAAGGGAGCAGAGGTCGTGGACAGCAAGCTACGGCTCGATTCTATGCCATGAATCAGCCGGAGGCGATAGTCAACCCGCGAGTGGTGACAGGTCAGATGGAGTTATTTCATTCTGATATGTCTTCTTCTTGCTTTATATCTGTTCTGGTTGACCCGGGTGCTACACACTCTTTTATCGCCTATAGTATGCTTGAAAACTGTCATCTACCTGTTAGTT
The DNA here is from genome assembly GCA_963693085.1 of Alisma plantago-aquatica. Classification (NCBI taxonomy): domain Eukaryota; kingdom Viridiplantae; phylum Streptophyta; class Magnoliopsida; order Alismatales; family Alismataceae; genus Alisma; species Alisma plantago-aquatica. Next base: position 671,029,807 of record OY856412.1, on the reverse strand, counting down.
GTAAGAAGGATAGCTTGTTGTTAGAAACCCCTCTTGATGGTTCCTCTTTGCTTCGAGAAGAGTGTCCATCTTGTGTTTTGTCTTTTTCGGGACACAACATTCAGGTGGATCTCATACCACTTGATATGCATGGTTTCGATGTTATCCTTGGGATGGATACCTTAGAGAAGTATAAGGTTGTCTTGGACTGTGGTTCCAAGCAGGCGGTGTTTGATGTTGCTGGAGAGAAGTGGATCTTCCAGGGAGATAGGAAGATTCTTCTGACGTGTCTGGTGTCAGCTATGGTGGCAGATAGGTTGTTGCGACAAGGATGTGAGGCGTTCTTAGCTCACGTTGTGGATACCGTTGTGGATACCAAGGCAAAAGGCCTTAACCTTGAAGAAGTGTCAGTGGTCCGAGAGTTTGCAGATGTGTTTCCCGAGGAGTTTCCTGGTGTTCCTCCACCCCGAGAGATCGATTTTGAGATCAATCTGGTTCCGGGAACGCAACCGATTGCACAAACACCTTATAGGATGGCTCCAGCAGAGATGGTAGAGTTGAAGAAGCAGTTACAAAAGTTGTTGGAGAAAGGTTTCATCAGACCGAGCACGTCACCTTGGGGTGCTCCCGTGTTGTTCGTTAAGAAGAAGGATGGTTCGATGCGGTTGTGTATAGACTACCGACAGTTGAACAAGGTCACGATCAAGAATAAGTACCCGTTGCCGAGGATAGATGACCTGTTCGATCAGTTGCGTTGTGCTACAGTGTTTTCGAAGATCGATCTACGGTCTGGATATCATCAGCTGAGGATAAAGGCGGATGACATACCAAAGTCAGCCTTTAGGACGAGGTATGGTCATTTTGAGTTTTTGGTTATGCCGTTTGGATTAACCAATGCACCTGCTGCTTTCATGGACCTAATGAACAGAGTGTTTCGTCCGTTCTTAGATCAGTTTGTTGTAGTTTTTATAGACGACATCTTGATCTATAGTCGGAACCGGCTAGAGCATGAGCAACATCTTCATCAAGCGTTGACTCTCCTTCGTCAACATCAGTTGTATGCTAAGTTTAGTAAGTGTGAGTTCTGGTTGGATGAAGTGACTTTCTTAGGTCATGTGATATCTGCTGAAGGAGTCAAAGTAGATCCGAAGAAAGTGGAATCCGTTGCGGATTGGGAACAGCCGAAGACGTCGACGGAAGTTTGTAGTTTCCTTGGCCTAGCAGGATACTACCGGAGGTTTATCAAGGACTTCAGTTCGATAGCTCTACCAATGACGAAGTTGACCAGGAAGGATGTACCTTTTGTTTGGAATGATCGATCTCAGCAAGCTTTCCAAAGTTTGAAGGAAACGCTAACCAGTGCTCCAGTGTTGATCTTGCCAGAATCTGGAAAAGGCTATGTTGTTTTCTGTGATGCGTCCAAGAAAGGTTTGGGTTGTGTGCTGATGCAGGAAGATCATGTGGTTTCTTTTGCTTCGCGACAGCTTAAGAAACACGAGGAGAACTATCTGACCCATGACTTGGAGCTGGCAATAGTGGTTCATGCGTTAAAGATTTGGAGACACTATCTTTATGGGGAAGTGTGTCAGATCTTTACAGATCACAAGAATCTGAAGTACATCTTCTCACAACAAGAGTTGAACATGCGACAGCGTCGGTGGATGGAGTTGATCAATGATTATGATTGCACTATCGAGTATCATCCTGGTAAGGTGACTGTGGTAGCAGACGCGCTTAGCAGAAAGTCTTCTACTCCCAAGAAGGCACAGATGAGTTCTTTGGTATGCCATAGGTGGGACATGTTAGTCTCCTTACGACAGATGAACGTACAGATGGAGGTTTCCTCGATAGCTGGACTTTTAGCACAGATACAAATCAAGCCCACGTTGAGACAGCAGATCAAGGATGCACAGCAAACGGATGATACAGTACAGCTAATCAGATCAAAGTTTGGCAGCGAAAAGCGTGATGGGTTCCATGAGTCCGAGGATGGAGTGGTTTGCTATCATAATAGGATGGTGGTTCCAGATGCTGATAATCTGAGGAAGTTGGTGCTCGAGGAAGCACACACTTCGATGTATGCTATGCATCCACGCATCACCAAAATGTATCATAGTCTGAAGGACTTGTACTGGTGGCCCGGCTTGAAGAAAGATGTAGCTGAGTTTGTGGCTAGGTGTGCGGTGTGTCAGCAAGTCAAGGCTGAGCATCAAAAGCCGGCAGGTACGTTGCAACCTTTGCCTATACCACAGTGGAAATGGGATCATATAACTATGGATTTCATAGTTGGTCTACCCAGGACAACTAGGAATCATGATTCCATTTGGGTGATAGTGGACAGATTAACGAAGTCTGCCCATTTCATACATGTGAAGACCACATATACAGCTGAAAAGCTCGCTCGAGTATATGTGGATGAGATGATTCGTTTGCATGGTGTGCCAGCAATGATAGTTTCTGATAGAGGTCCTCAGTTTACAAGTCGTTTTTGGGAACAGTTGCACAGGGCGATGGGAACGCAGTTGAAGTGCAGTACTGCTTTCCACCCGCAGACAGATGGACAGTCTGAGAGGACTATTCAGACTTTGGAGGATCTTCTTCGTGCTTGTGTTTTGCAGTTCCTAGGAAGTTGGGACGTACATCTCAGTTTGATAGAGTTTGCCTACAACAATAGCTATCAGCGGAGCATTGACATAGCTCCCTATGAGGCTTTGTATGGGAGGAAGTGCAGATCTCCTTTGTGTTGGTATGAATCAGGTGAATATCAGCTTTTGGGCCCTGAGTTAGTACAGCAAACGACAAAAAAGATCAAGGTGATACAACAACAGTTGAAAGCGGCACAAGACAGGCAGAAGTCGTATGCAGACAATCACCGACGACCCTTGGAGTTCCAGGTGGGAGACAAGGTGTATCTTAAAGTCTCTCCGTGGAAAGGTGTGCTGAGGTTTGGTCGGAAAGGTAAGTTAGCTCCCAGATATATGGGGCCTTACTCAGTCATAGCACGTGTTGGCAAGGTGGCTTACGAGTTAGAGTTGCCTCCAGAGTTGCACAGGTTACATCCAGTGTTCCATGTCAGTATGCTGAAGAAAAGTCATCCGGATACAGGAACAGTGATACAACCAGTTGAAGTTGAGCTTGACAAAGATGTGACTTATGAAGAGGGTCCTATGATGATCCTTGACAGAAGAGTCAAGAAGCTGAAGAGAAGTTCTTGTGAAGGTCCTTTGGCATCACCGTGGCGTCGAGGAAGCCACGTGGGAGCTTGAGGAAGAGATGAGGAGGAAGTATCCCTCTCTTTTCTCTTCGGATTTCGGGGACAAAATCCTTTTGTAGAGGTTTATGGCTGTAAGGACCCTGACTTGCGTTTAGGGTTTACCCTGTTTGTTTTGCTTGATCTTGGTGCTTTGGTGCTTGCTAATCACCTTTAGTGGTGATTAGGGTTTGGTTGTGCTTTGTTGAGAGTTCGAGGGGATACTTGCAAATAACCCAAGTTTAGGGCTTTGTGGGCAAGTTTGCCATCTTGTGAGATGTTTTTCCTCTTTGCTTCCTCTAGGGTTGAGAGGAAGGCTTGGGCTTGTTGTTTGAGTCATTTGGGCCTGAGTTGAGCTTGTTTGGGCCTTGGAGTTCCTTGTTTGGGCTTGCTTGAGCCTTGTGTCGCCCAGGGCAGGTGGTGTGTCGCCCATTTGCTTGGTGTGTTGCCCAGTAGCTCTTGTTGTGTCACCCAGATGGCTTGGCTTGGTTGATGGACACATGGTGCACATCTTGGACAAGTGCCTTATGGCTTGCATGAGAGGTGGCTTGAGTTGGTGGACATGTGTCCCTTGGGTGGACGACACATAGCATGGTTGTACCTTGGTTTCTCCTCCCCTTCTTCCTATATAGGTAGCTCTTCTCCTTGCCTTAGTCTCCTTTGGTCTTTTGGTCTCCCCTCCACCCTTGGTGCACGATACCCCTCTCCATCTTGCTTGTGTTGGCCGATACACTTCCTTGGAGCTGAAAGTGGTGGCCGATACACCTTCCTGGAGCAGCCTGGTGGACGATAGCTTTGGACCTTGGAGTGCTTTGGAGCTTTGGTGGCCGACAACCTTGGAGCTCAAAGTGCATCTTCTTCCTTGGAGCTTAAGGCGGGTTGCATAGTTTCTAACCCTAACTCTCTTACCTCTAGCTTTAACCTTGTTACATGTGAGTAGACTAGCTTAGTTCCTTTCTTGTACATCTTGCTTATATACCTTAGTGGCCGATATCCCTCTCTTGGGTTTAGGGTTCCTTGTATACCTTGCTTTTTAGGGTTTGTGCTCCCTTGTGTTGGAGGTTGAAGGTGACCCAGGGTTGGGCGATATCCCTTCCTTGTGGGTGTGTTGGGCGACACCCTTGTCCTTGAGTTGGACGATAGAATGGGTGCTCTTGTGTTGAGTTATCTCCTTGTCCGTGTGATGGACGATAGGGCCAAGTAGTGCCATGTTGGACGATAGGCTATGTGCCCTGATGGCCGATACCATGATGGCCTATACCATGATGGCCGATACCATGTTGGGCGACATGCCTTGGGCCATGATGGCCGATAGGGTTAGTGTGGTGGCCGATACCCATGTTGGGTGATAGGCTTTAGATGAGGGTTGTGAGGTTTTAGTGAGGGTATGAGTTTCTTTGGTGACGGTCCCTTATGTGATAGAAGTGGATGTTTATACATTAACCAATAAAACGATGGTGGTGTTTGTGATACCATCAATATGTAATATGTTGCCTTGCAAATAATAAGGATGCTAATGGTAGTAATGTATATGATGATAGCCCTCATGTAATAGATGCATAATGTGACCCGTTATGCTTAATTGTTAATGATAATGAAGATGATGATAACTACTCTAGTAGTTTGTTTAATGATAATAATGTTGGTAATAATGATGCTAAGTGACAGTTATGTTAAAGGTTGCTTCATGATAAAGATGACAACAGCTGATGGCAATAGTAATGACCTTGTTAATAATAGTGTTGGTTCTGTATACCCAACATGATTTCTATATACCCTGATTGTTTGTATAATCCTGAGATTTAGGGTAAGCATCAGTATAGTTTGTTAATGATGTACTTAACACACTTGGTTACCAAATAAGTGTGATATTGGTAATTTAATTATCTTGAATGATATTTCATGATAGCGAGCATATGCCTTATGTTGAATCTACAATTATTGCATACCTTAACCTTGCAGGTGATGACTTAGCCATGAAAGGGCTATGTGACATATGTAATGAGTAACATTACTTTGATAATTGCTCTATAAGATTATGTATGTGATGTGTTGGTCCCATGATGATGATGTGAGCCTTAAGAGGCAGTAACAATACATGATGAAGGGTTGAGACCCTGTGGTATGTGATGATCCTTGAGATGGATCTGGATGGTTGGCAAGAGGCCAATTGGTAACATGTGATGTTGGATCCTTAAGATGGATCAGGTTGATATGAATAGATCATAATATAATGTTCTTTACTTTCTGTTATATCTTGCATGTTATACAACTTGGTTGAATCTTGCAATCCATCTAAAAGATACTAATTAAGCACAGTGAAATACATCATGTAGTTTGCCCTGGCCATAGATCCATCATCGTTAGGACTTGGTGATGGTGAAACGGGTTTTCCTACGGGTTAACCTGGAAGCGCATATTGTTGAATATGTGTAGGTTGCTCCTAGCCTGAAAATGAGGAGGTAAGAGTGTAACTTCGGTTGCAGACTCAGATATGTGTGTAGAGCATGGTGAACAGGCCCATGGCTCAGGATACGTGATGTTTGGAGCATGAATGCGTTCATGGCTCAGAGCACGGTGATCAGGCTCGTGGCTCAGTTTTACTAGCGCCGTGACCTGTACCAAGGCGGGCTAGAGAATGGGTAGCCTATGGAGCTAACCCTGTGGCTTAGACCACTTCAGCATGTGACTGCGGTCTTGCTTGTGTTGTACTCATGTACTGACCATGAGGTGGGAGGTCGTGGAGTCCGGCTCTTCCATTGACCTTGTATGGCACCGGCTTGGGTTTCGTAACCGAAGGTTGGATTTGAACGGTACGGTTCAAATACTCAGGGCATAATAAAATGTAATACATCCGTTTAGTATTTACTAGTCATATCAAATACGAAACATTGGTTGAGGCCTTGTTTGTGTAATATTCCATTATACCTTGCAGGTCATGTGGTAATCTACCTTATCTTAATAATCAGGTTATATGGCATTATACCATGTTCTAATAATCTTGTTACATGTTGATATATATCATCTTGATAGTCATGTTCCTTTGAAAGACATCTGGTTTTACGCTTTAGTACAGCTGGTATGCTTGCCGGTAAGAATGATCTTGCTATATATATATAACTGCTTCTGATATATCTGCTCATGTTATAATTGCTGTTATGGTTTATCTTGCTGAGGTTCTATGGTTGCAGTGGGAAGATATGTTTCCCGCTGGGACAATTGTTCAATTGTCTCACTCCGCTGGTTTACACCCTTTTTAGGTGCTCGAGGTAGACGTGGTCGTGGTTGTGGTGTTGCGGACAAGCAGCTTGAGGAGTAGTAGAAGGCAAGCGATGGACATGCTGCTGTTTTGGATGTTTCGTAGTAGAGTCTAGAGTCATCCCTGTACTCTCAGGTCCTTGGCAGTGTTTTGACGATGTTTCACGAAGATCATTCGATGATATCTGTATATCCTACTGTTGGCCGGATGTGGGCCTTTATGTATATATGAATAGGTGGTGAACTCATATGATGGATGGACAGCTGTTCCTGAGCTGTGGACACGTGTCAGATCTTGTGTATGTACATATTTATATGACATGTTTCTATGCAGGAAGAGGACTGGAAAGTAATAGTTTCATAGTTTATCAATTTTCCGCAATCGGTTTTAATTAACCCGTGTTTTTGATAATCTGTGGTTATGGTGTTTTCCGCACGTTTTCGCGTAACACCTCCTTATCTGTGTGATAATGGGATGTGTTGCCACAAAGCTTGGTATCAGAGCTTTAGGTTCGCTGAGTCTACATGGATCTAGGACTAGGTTGAGTCTGTTCTTATGAGTTTTCCAGGTTATCTTACAAAAATCTTCTGACCTCAGCAGAAGAAAAGCCAAGATGTCTGGAAACCACGAAGAACATGCTCCTGAGCATAGTGATGCTGCATCGGTTGATGGAGCAGATGGACGGGCACATGAAGATCGGGTGCCTGAGGTCCCCCAACCAGACCCAACCATACTTGAACACCCTGCCTACCAACAGCTTATGGGGCAGTTAATGGCTACGATGAATCTCATGATTGAGCGATTACCAGTGCCTCCTCCGCGAGCACAGGTTCCGCATGGAGAAGCATCGGGTATTGGGAAGACCTTTGAGCGGCTTTGCCGAGTCGGAGCTTCGGATTATGTTGGAACGGCTGATCCGGAGGATGCAGATCTGTGGCTGAAGAGTCTTGAAAAGGCTTTCCGGATCCTCGACATCCCCGAAGCAGACAAAGTAAAGCATGCTGTCTACCTTTTGAAGGGTAGTGCTGGTCACTGGTGGACCATCGAGGAAGAGAAGCGGCCTGGTGAGGTGATCTGTTGGGAAGTGTTTCGGTGCAAGTTCGTCACCAGATACTTTCCGAAGACGTACCTGGATGAGAAGATCAGTCAGTTTGAGAAGTTGCGGCAAGGAACGATGAACATCACCAAGTATGAAGCTAAGTTTATGGATCTGTTGAGGTTCTGTCCTCACATGGCGGCGACAGATGATGAACGGATCAGACGTTTCGAGAAGGGTTTGAGTGCTGAGTTGACAACCCATGTGTCTGCGCTGGAAAACCGAGAGCGGTTTGCTACGTTTGTGGAATTAGTTCGACGGATCGAGAGGACAGTAAGGGAGAAAAGAGAGTCGGTGTCTCTTAAAAGACCTGCTCAGTTTCAAGGACGAAGGTTTGGTGGCTTCAAGAAACCCAGGTTTTCAGCATCATTAGTGATGAGAAGTGCTGGTGTACCATCTCAGTGGTCTCCGAGTAAGGGAAAAGGTTATGTTTCTTCACCATCTAAGGCACACAGCTCAGCTTCGGTGGCAGTGACAGGGCCATCTAGGCCACGAGTTGACAATAGAGCATGTCATCTCTGTGGACAAGTCGGGCATTGGAAGTTCAATTGCTCGAATAGAGATGTTGAAGTGACGCAGCAACCGAGGCAGAGTTTCCAGAAGTCTGAGAGACCACAACCCAGTGGTAGCAGAGGATGAGGACGCGGTCAAGCGTCTCAAGCTGGATCGTCTTCTCAAGGGAGCAGAGGTCATGGACAGCAAGCTACGGCTCGATTCTATGCCATGAATCAGCCGGAGGCGATAGTCAACCCACGAGTGGTGACAGGTCAGATGGAGTTATTTCATTCTGATATGTCTTCTTCTTGCTTTATATCTGTTCTGGTTGACCTGGGTGCTACACACTCTTTTATCGCCTATAGTATGCTTGAAAACTGTCATCTACCTGTTAGTTGTAAGAAGGATAGCTTGTTGTTAGAAACCCCTCTTGATGGTTCCTCTTTGCTTCGAGAAGAGTGTCCATCTTGTGTTTTGTCTTTTTTGGGACACAACATTCAGGTGGATCTCATACCACTTGATATGCATGGTTTCGATGTTATCCTTGGGATGGATACCTTAGAGAAGTATAAGGTTGTCTTGGACTGTGGTTCCTAGCAGGCGGTGTTTGATGTTGCTGGAGAGAAGTGGATCTTCCAGGGAGATAGGAAGATTCTTCCGACGTGTCTGGTGTCAACTATGGTGGCAGATAGGTTGTTGCGACAAGGATGTGAGGCGTTCTTAGCTCACGTTGTGGATACCGTTGTGGATACCAAGGCGAAAGGCCTTAACCTTGAAGAAGTGTCAGTGGTCCGAGAGTTTGCAGATGTGTTTCCCAAGGAGTTTCCTGGTGTTCCTCCACTCCGAGAGATCGATTTTGAGATCAATCTGGTTCCGGGAACGCAGCCGATTGCACAGACACCTTATAGGATGGCTCCAGCAGAGATGGTAGAGTTGAAGAAGCAGTTACAAGAGTTGTTGGAGAAAGGTTTCATCAGACTGAGCACGTCACCTTGGGGTGCTCCTGTGTTGTTCGTTAAGAAGAAGGATGGTTCGATGCGGTTGTGTATAGACTACCGACAGTTGAACAAGGTCACGATCAAGAATAAGTACCCGTTGCCGAGGATAGATGACCTGTTCGATCAGTTGCGTTGTGCTACAGTGTTTTCAAAGATCGATCTACGGTCTGGATATCATCAGCTGAGGATAAAGGCGGATGACATACCAAAGTCAGCCTCTAGGACGAGGTATGGTCATTTTGAGTTTGTGGTTATGCCGTTTGGATTAACCAATGCACCTGCTGCTTTCATGGACCTGATGAACAGAGTGTTTCATCCATTCTTAGATCAGTTTGTTGTAGTTTTTATAGACGACATCTTAATCTATAGTCGGAACCGGCTAGAGCATGAGCAACATCTTTGTCAAGCGTTGACTCTCCTTCGTCAACATCAGTTGTATGCTAAGTTTAGTAAGTGTGAGTTCTGGTTGGATGAAGTGACTTTCTTAGGTCATGTGATATCTGCTGAAGGAGTCAAAGTAGATCCGAAGAAAGTGGACTCCATTGCAGATTGGGAACAGCCGAAGACGCCGACGGAAGTTTGTAGTTTCCTTGGCCTAGAAGGATACTACCAGAGGTTTATCAAGGACTTCAGTTCGATAGCTCTACCAATGACGAAGTTGACCAGGAAGGATGTACCTTTTGTTTGGAATGATCGATGTCAGCAAGCTTTCCAAAGTTTGAAGGAAAAGCTAACCAGAGCTCCAGTGTTGATCTTGCCAGAATCTGGAAAAGGCTATGTTGTTTTCTGTGATGCGTCCAAGAAAGGTTTGGGTTGTGTGCTAATGCTGGAAGATCATGTGGTTTCTTTTGCTTCGCGACAGCTTAAGAAACACGAGGAGAACTATCCGACCCATGACTTGGAGCTGGCAACAGTGGTTCATGCGTTAAAGATTTGGAGACACTATCTTTATGGGGAAGTGTGTCAGATCTTTACAGATCACAAGAATCTGAAGTACATCTTCTCACAGCAAGAGTTGAACATGCGACAGCGTCGGTGGATGGAGTTGATCAATGATTATGATTGCACTATCGAGTATCATCCTGGTAAGGCGAATGTGGTAGCATACGCGCTTAGCAGAAAGTCTTCTACTCCCAAGAAGGCACAGATGAGTTCTTTGGTATGCCATAGGCGGGACATGTTAGTCTCCTTACGGCAGATGAACGTACAGATGGAGGTTTCCTCGATAGCTGGACTTTTAGCACAGATACAAATCAAGCCCACGTTGAGACAGCAGATCAAGGATGCACAGCAAACGGATGATACAGTACAGCTAATCAGATCAGAGTTTGGCAGCGAAAAGCGTGATGGGTTCCATGAGTCCGAGGATGGAGTGGTTTGCTATCATAATAGGATGGTGGTTCCAGATGCTGATAATCTGAGGAAGTTGGTGCTCGAGGAAGCACACACGTTGATGTATGCTATGCATCCAGGCATCACTAAAATGTATCATAGTCTGAAGGACTTGTACTGGTGGCCCGACTTGAAGAAAGATGTAGCTGAGTTTGTGGCTAGGTGTGCGGTGTGTCAGCAAGTCAAGGCTGAGCATCAAAAGCCGGCAGGTACGTTGCAACCTTTGCCTATACCACAGTGGAAATGGGATCATATAACTATGGATTTCGTAGTTGGTCTACCCAGGACAACTAGGAATCATGATTCCATTTGGGTGATAGTGGACAGATTAACGAAGTCTGCCCATTTCATACCTGTGAAGACCACGTATACAGCTGAAAAGCTCGCTCGAGTATATGTGGATGAGATAGTTCGTTTGCATGGTGTGCCAGCAACGATATTTTCTGATAGAGGTCCTCAGTTTACAAGTCGTTTTTGGGAACAGTTGCACAGGGCGATGGGAATGCAGTTGAAGTTCAGTACCGCTTTCCACCCGTAGACAGATGGACAGTCTGAGAGGACTATTCAGACTTTGGAGGATCTTCTTCGTGCTTGTGTTTTGCAGTTCCTAGGCAGTTGGGACGTACATCTCATTTTGATAGAGTTTGCCTACAACAATAGCTATCAACGGAGCATTGACATGGCTCCCTATGAGGCTTTGTATGGGAGGAAGTGCAGATCTCCTTTGTGTTGGTATGAATCAGGTGAATATCAGCTTTTGGGCCCTGAGTTAGTACAGCAAACGACAGAAAAGATCAAGGTGATACAACAATAGTTGAAAGCGGCACAAGACAGGAAGAAGTCTTATGCAGACAATCGCCGACGACCCTTGGAGTTCCAGGTGGGAGACAAGGTGTATCTTAAAGTCTCTCCGTGGAAAGGTGTGCTGAGGTTTGGCCGGAAAGGTAAGTTAGCTCCCAAATGTATGGGGCCTTACTCAGTCATAGCACGTGTTGGCAAGGTGGCTTACGAGTTAGAGTTGCCTCCAGAGTTGCACAGGTTACATCCAGTGTTCCATGTCAGTATGCTGAAGAAAAGTCATCCGGATACAGGAACAGTGATACAACCAGTTGAAGTTGAGCTTGACAAAGATGTGACTTATGAAGAGGGTCCTATGATGATCCTTGACAGAAGAGTCAAGAAGCTGAAGAGAAGTTCTTGTGAAGGTCCTTTGGCATCACCGTGGCGTCGAGGAAGCCACGTGGGAGCTTAAGGAAGAGATGAGGAGGAAGTATCCCTCGCTTTTCTCTTCGGATTTCGGGGACGAAATCCTTTTGTAGAGGTTTATGGCTGTAAGGACCCTGACCTTCGTTTAGGGTTTACCCTGTTTGTTTTGCTTGATCTTGGTGCTTTGGTGCTTGCTAATCACCTTTAGTGGTGATTAGGGTTTGGTTGTGCTTTGTTGAGAGTTTGAGGGGCTACTTGCAAATAACCCAAGTTTAGGGTTTTGTGGGCAAGTTTGCCATCTTGTGAGATGTTTTTCCTCTTTGCTTCCTCTAAGGTTGAGAGGAAGGCTTGGGCTTGTTGTTTGAGTCCTTTGGGCCTGAGTTGAGCTTGTTTGGGCCTTGGAGTTCCTTGTTTGGGCTTGCTTGAGCCTTGTGTCGCCCAGGGCAGGTGGTGTGTCGCCCAGTTGCTTGGTGTGTCGCCCAGTAGCTCTTGTTGTGTCGCCCAGATGGCTTGGCTTGGTTGATGGACACATGGTGCACATCTTGGACAAGTGCCTTATGGCTTGCATGAGAGGTGGCTTGAGTTGGTGGACATGTGTCCCTTGGGTGGACGACACATAGCATGGTTGTACCTTGGTTTCTCCTCCCCTTCTTCCTATATAGGTAGCTCTTCTCCTTGCCTTAGTCTCCTTTGGTCTTTTGGTCTCCCCTCCACCCTTGGTGCACGATACCCCTCTCCATCTTGCTTGTGTTGGCCGATACACTTCCTTGGAGCTGAAAGTGGTGGCCGATACACCTTCCTGGAGCAGCCTGGTGGACGATAGCTTTGGACCTTGGAGTGCTTTGGAGCTTTGGTGGCCGACAACCTTGGAGCTCAAAGTGCATCTTCTTCCTTGGAGCTTAAGGCGGGTTGCATAGTTTCTAACCCTAACTCTCTTACCTCTAGCTTTAACCTTGTTACATGTGAGTAGACTAGCTTAGTTCCTTTCTTGTACATCTTGCTTATATACCTTAGTGGCCGATATCCCTCTCTTGGGTTTAGGGTTCCTTGTATACCTTGCTTTTTAGGGTTTGTGCTCCCTTGTGTTGGAGGTTGAAGGTGACCCAAGGTTGGGCGATATCCCTTCCTTGTGGGTGTGTTGGGCGACACCCTTGTCCTTGAGTTGGATGATAGAATGGGTGCTCTTGTGTTGAGTTATCTCCTTGTCCATGTGATGGACGATAGGGCCAAGTAGTGCCATGTTGGACAATAGGCTATGTGCCCTGATGGCCGATACCATGATGGCCGATACCATGATGGCCGATACCATGTTGGGCGACATGCCTTGGGCCATGATGGCCGATAGGGTTAGTGTGGTGGCCGATACCCATGTTGGGTGATAGGCTTTAGATGAGGGTTGTGAGGTTTTAGTGAGGGTATGAGTTTCTTTGGTGACGGTCCCTTATGTGATAGAAGTGGATGTTTATACATTAACCAATAAAACGATGGTGGTGTTTGTGATATCATCAATATGTAATATGTTGCCTTGCAAATAATAAGGACGCTAATGGTAGTAATGTATATGATGATAGCCCTCATGTAATAGATGCATGATGTGACCCGTTATGCTTAATTGTTAATGATAATGAAAATGATGATAACTACTCTAGTAGTTTGTTTAATGATAATAATGTTGGTAATAATGATGCTAAGTGACAGTTATGTTAAAGGTTGCTTCATGATAAAGATGACAACAACTGATGGCAATAGTAATGACCTTGTTAACAATAGTGTTGGTTCTGTATACCCAACATGATTTCTATATACCCTGATTGTTTGTATAATCCTGAGATTTAGGGTAAGCATCAGTATAGTTTGTTAATGATGTACTTAACACACTTGGTTACCAAATAAGTGTGATATTGGTAATTTAATTATCTTGAATGATATTTCATGATAGCGAGCATATGCCTTATGTTGAATCTACAATTATTGCATACCTTAACCTTGCAGGTGATGACTTAGCCATGAAAGGGCTATGTGACATATGTAATGAGTAACATTACTTTGATAATTGCTCTATAAGATTATGTATGTGATGTGTTGGTCCCATGATGATGATGTGAGCCTTAAGAGGCAGTAACAATACATGATGAAGGGTTGAGACCCTGTGGTATGTGATGATCCTTGAGATGGATCTGGATGGTTGGCAAGAGGCCAAGTGGTAACATGTGATGTTGGATCCTTAAGATGGATCAGGTTGATATGAATAGATCATAATATAATGTTCTTTACTTTCTGTTATATCTTGCATGTTATACAACTTGGTTGAATCTTGCAATCCATCTAAAAGATACTAATTAAGCACAGTGAAATACATCATGTAGTTTTCCCTGGCCATAGATCCATCATCGTCAGGACTTGGTGATAGTGAAACGGGTTTTCCTACGGGTTAACTTGGAAGCGCATATTGTTGAATATGTGTAGGTTGCTCCTAGCCTGAAAATGAGGAGGTAAGAGTGTAACTTCGGTTGCAGACTCAGATATGTGTGTAGAGCATGGTGAACAGGCCCATGGCTCAGGATACGTGATGTTTGGAGCATGAATGCGTTCATGGCTCAGAGCACGGTGATCAGGACCGTGGCTCAGTTTTACTAGCGCCGTGACCTGTACCAAGGCGGGCTAGAGAATGGGTAGCCTATGGAGCTAACCCTGTGGCTTAGACCACTTCAGCATGTGACTGCGGTCCTGCTTGTGTTGTACTCATGTACTGACCATGAGGTGGGAGGTCGTGGAGTCCGGCTCTTCCATTGACCTTGTATGGCACCGGCTTGGGTTTCGTAACCGAAGGTTGGATTTGAACGGTACGGTTCAAATCCTCAGGGCATAATAAAATGTAATACAGCCGTTTAGTATTTACTAGTCATATCAAATACGAAACATTGGTTGAGGCCTTGTTTGTGTAATATTCCGTTATACCTTGCAGGTCATGTGGTAATCTACCTTATCTTAATAATCAGGTTATATGGCATTATACCCTGTTCTAATAATCCTGTTACATGTTGATATATCTCATCTTGATAGTCATGTTCCTTTGAAAGACATCTGGTTTTACGCTTTAGTACAGCTGGTATGCTTGCCGGTAAGAATGATCTTGCTATATATATATAACTGCTTCTGATATATCTGCTCATGTTATAATTGATGTTATGGTTTATCTTGCTGAGGTTCTATGGTTGCGGTGGGGAGCTATGTTTCCCGCTGGGACAATTGTTCAATTGTCTCACTCCGCTGGTTTACACCCTTTTTAGGTGGTCGAGGTATACGTGGTTGTGGTTGTGGTGTTGCGGATGAGCAGCTTGAGGAGCAGTAGAAGGCAAGCGATGGACATGCTGCTGTTTTGGATGTTTCGTAGTAGAGTCTAGAGTCATCCCTGTACTCTCAGGTCCTTGGCAGTGTTTTGACGATGTTTCACGAAGATCGTTCGATGATATCTGTATATCCTGCTGTTGGCCGGATGTGGGCCTTTATGTATATATGAACAGGTGGTGAACTCATATGATGGATGGATAGCTGTTCCTGAGCTGTGGACACGTGTCAGATCTTGTGTATGTACATATTGATATGACATGTTTCTGTGCAGGAAGAGGACTGGAAAGTAATAGTTTCACAGTTTATCGGTTTTCTGCAATCGGTTTTAATTAACCCGTGTTTTTGATAATCTGTGGTTATGGTGTTTTCCGTACGTTTTCGCGTAACACCTCGTTATCTGTGTGATAATGGGATGTGTTGCCACAGTGCACCTCCTTTTTCAGGATCCCATCACAAAGAACTCCATAGTTAAGCGTGATCATCTTGCAGTTGTGCTAGGATGGGTGACCAGTCGAGAAGTTGACCCTGACTTGCACATGAGTGAGGACAAAGCACATAGCTAATGCTAGTGGTGGTCTGTGGGTCCCGTCGTCATTCCTGAAACTCTACATGAGCCTTGGGCAGTGGGCCCAAGCGTTACAAATGGTATCAGAGCCATCACCCCTCTAGTAGGTGGGGCCCACATGGGCATGTGGCATGCCAGTCTTGAGCCATGCAGTCTGAGCAAATTGGAAAGGGCTATCCATGGTGATATAGCCACCCTTGCACTGGTATTCTATGATTGAGAGCTGGGTTGTCTATGGGCCATCTGGGTTTACACTGAAATGGGGAAATATTATGAGGCCATACAGTTGACCCTTGATGAGGACTTTAAGAGTCCAAGTGGGGGAGACTGTGACGTCCCATGATTTGAGGCCTCAAATAATATGATCTTAAAAGGAATGATAGGACTACCCATATCACCAAGGTGCATATCCTTTTTCGGGATCCCATTACAAAGAACTCCATAGTTAAGCATGCTCAGCTTGGGGTAGTACTATGGATGGGTGACCAGTCGAGAATTTGACCCCAACTTGCACGTGAGTGAGGACAAAGTGTGCAGTTAAGGCTAGTGGTGGTCTATGGGGCCAGTCATCATTCCTGAAACTCTATAAGAGCCTTGAGCAGATTCCATCACATCATGATTCATTAGGTTTATAAACTCATATTAGTCATTTGGTGAAACCCTATTTATCAAATATATCATATCATTGTGTTATGAACACCTAGATTTGATTATGAGCATTAATAACATGGCAAGTTATAATCTTTGGTTTCAAACCCCTAATTCACCATATGTATGATTATTCACATCAGAAGCCCTAATTAGTCATTGTCATTATTATCATCATATTGGATTCCCATCATATTCAACAATATCAAACTATATCTTAAGATAAAGGGATTCAATATATTCAAGATGTTAACTATTAATTCTATGGTTCACATGTATAAACCATCGATTAATCATGTATTAGCATTACTTTTAGAGTTGGGATCAGAATCAGGACTCAATTATATTTTATTCTAATTCTACTCATTTTCCTGATCAATTTGATATAGCTATAATCTGATCTATCAATAATGAACTAGAATTAAAGAAAGATAATCATATTTGGACCAATTAATAAAAACCACGCCAGCAAGGATAATATATACACGCCAATTGTGAGGTCAGGCCTGAGCCAATGGGCTTGTGTCATCTTAGCGTTCGGCGCCTGCGTGGTCGGGTAAAAAAAAGGGGCAAAAAGGACCCTTACCTACTAACATTGCAGTCGGGGACAGAGATGTAAAAACACCACTCATCATCTTCAACCTCGCGATAGCTTCACCGTGTGTCTTTCTAAGTCAACTGATGAGTTGACTTTGTGCGCCAGGGATCCAAAGAGTTGGGTGAAGGTGCAAACCTCTCTACTGTGTGTTGTTGAAGTCGTTGGTGGTCTTAATCCCACCGGAGGGGCTTGGGAAAGGGGAAGCGAAGGTTGCTACCATCGGAGGAAAATAGGGAACCAAGGAAGCCATTATGAGAGGAATCTTATGCTCCAGGGTTATGAGAAAAGCCCTCCCATATCCGTGTGAGGATTATGAGGTTTATATAGGCAGCAGTGTCGAGGGGAGCAAGGGTTTTATCTCATCTCAGAAACTTGGTTCAATCTAAGATTGGGTGTTTTCCAAAACGGTTCTATTAGCAACAAAATAGGATCTAGATAGTTTGATATTAATCTAATGAATCAAAAGGGGTTAGTTCCATGGAGTTTTATTAAGGGGAGAAGGAGAATGAGATCTAGGATCAGGTGTGACCAATGCTTTTTTCCTAAAGAGACTTGGGATAGGAGATGATGTGGAGGACATCGATCCCAGATGGGATGGTCCTAAAGCCTCAAAAAATAAAAGGGCCATGCCTAAGTTTCCTTATCACACTAAATGTGACATATGTCACAAAAAAATAACCGTACCCTTTTGGGAAACTTGTAAAATCCAACATCTCTCATCCTTACTTCTATTGATCCTAAATTTGGATATGTTCCTTATACCCCTATAGTATCGCATATAGACAAGTTTGGTGTCAAAGGGATGCTTCTAGATATTCTCTCTCTCTCTCTCTCTTCAAAAAAAGGAACATAATTTAATTATTACAAGTAGGTCTCCTTCCTTCTTGATTTTCTATAGGCAACTAGGAACATCCTTTAGCTATGAAATTTGGAGGGTAACTCTTTAATAGATTTCCCAACTTATTTCTAATTTTTGGTATTTATTGGGATAACTTGCATATACAAAAATTGTCCTTTAAGTATTTCCTTAAAACAACTACTCACAACTCATGGGAAGTCCTTTTTCTCTCAAGTTCTAGAATTCTCTTCGTTTACTCATTATATTCAACTATTCCAAAATCCAGACCGAGATATCCTTATTCGATACTTCAAAACTTGTTTTTTAGGTCCTAGTTAGATAATTACTCCGTTAATTATCTAAATTACAAATTATCTTAGATTCTTTTGAAAACTTGCATATTATCTCATGTTTTGATTATCTAATAGTTTATAAAGTCATTATCATTTGTTTGTGTACAAAATCTCTTATTTCTTAAACTTGTGCTACCATGATCGATTTGCAAAAGATAGTATCATAGGCCTTACTTGGTCCATGAGTTGAACCCATGCCACAACGTGGATAGACTTATTATTCTATCACTTACAATCAGAAAATTTTCTTGTGAAGCCTTATATTTATAGAACTCAATTCACTAAATTTGAGGATCTTACACTTTTTGTTTTCTTATAGATCGATTGTGGAAGCCACTTTTTGCTATGAATTAGACCTTCATAGAGGTCTCCCCCAACTACTCAGTTGAAGTCGCATGTCAAGCTCATTTGGGAACTTTAAAAGCTCATGATGCCAATAGATAAGGCCCTATCATTGTTAAAGAGATCGTTGTCACTCATCATGCTACTCAACTAAGTGGGTTCTACTATACTTAGAGAACCAAAGTGTGTACCCAATCGGGCTGGGACAAGTGGATCTTGAGTAGCACAGAAAAAGCCACATGCTCAGGGTTTTGAAATCTGATTCAACTACTTTCAAGTCCATTCGGCCAGATATGATGAGCACTTCCAAAGCCATTAGCAATTCGACTTAGGGGCCTTCTAGGTATGCAAGTCTAGAAATCACAAGTCTTGGACATGACCGAAGGCTCTTCCAATCACTTCAACAAGAAAAGTGTCCTATCTTAGACTCGACTCAAGGCTCTTCCAAGCACTCATATACAGAAATGTCTAGTCTCAGACTTGACCCTAGATGCGATGAAGTGCTCGGGTTCTGAAAAGACCTCTGTTACACCCCGATCTCACAATTACCATTAATCATGATATTAGGGCATAAATTGAGGATTTAACGTAATAAAAAGATCACCCTTAACTTTTTCTTCTCTTTCAAAACTCTTTGTTTTCTTGCATTGAAATACATAAACCAAACTTTACAAGAGAATTAAACCTTGATTACTCTAATATGATCTCAACATTAATGATACACATCCATACATTCATTTTGTTTCTCACACTTCCATGTACATATGACATGATAATCAAATGCATTCTCTCTTATTAAGGAAACGAAGATACAAATATCATTTACAACTCTCTCACATCTATACAAGGACCTAGAGTGACAAGGACCGACTGAACTTAACTATACTCAGACTTAACTGTTGTGGCAGATCTACTCTGATGCAATGATATCTTCTTCAAGTCCATGTGATTTCCCTAAAAATTGTGAGTAGAGGGGTGAGCCTACTCGCTCAGTGAATGAGTACTTCAAAGAAACAGTCTAAATCACTGATATAATTACAAATATACTTTTGAGCAACTAATATCAATTATAACAGCCATAAGTTTTAAAGAGTCTAATAATTGACAATCATAAATATGGTAGGGTATTCCAGATATCTATAAGAGTGAATCAATATATGAAATGCTTATTTGATCATAAAGAGAACAAATAATTCAGAAGCATACAAAGAATAATTGAATAACTGTACACACTTATTTGCCTCTCATTCATTTTATTATGCCATGATCATATGCAGTGTACTCTACACATGAAGACTCATAGTGGACTACGATCACACCGTATAAGACTTAGCCAACACCCCGGGATAGCTAAGTCTGACTACTCTCTTGGTCTGCAATAAGGAAACTAGCTCTCTGGCCTAAACTTGACTACTCCTCTAACCTGAGCACATAGATGGAGAGTCAAGCCATGCCACCAGGACTTATGGTTGATGTTGGACATGCTTTTCTATACTCTAGTGCTACCAGGACTTCTGGTTAATGTTGGACACACTTTTCTATACTATAGTGCCACCAGGACTTCTAGTTGATGTTGAACACTAGCATATTCCGACCCCCGTATACTGGACACTGCCAGGGTTAGGTCGTTTCACCCCTAAGGTGCAGACCTCACATAGTGGTTCTACGGTGTCAGTGCCCTTAAATCTATAATTTTATTATTTCCTAGAAAATCACAACATGAATATCATTCTAGACCTGACGGAGCAGTGTACTCAAAACCATTATAATATACTGAGTAATCATTATATTATACACGCAGGAAGACTAAAATTCTTAAATAAACAGATTACATGTCCACTTGGCACATACACACTATAATCGTGCAATTTATCATCTTATTACACTGATAAGAGTTAATTACTTAACATATGAGTAATCATCAGTAGCACCCGCAACTTATATGTAATTTCTCAAAGAACGTGCATATCAACCCAAATCTTGAGTTGTTCATCTCATAACTCAATTAAGAGTTAATTACTTATCATGACAAGAATTATTCATAATAATTGAGAACATTGATATCACAATACTTGATTCATTGAACACCCTACCCTTAGGGTTTCATTTAATCACAAAAAATGCTACAAAGAAAGGTGTAATACATATATCACGTACTTTTCAAATCTTTACAACACATGATACATGGGATCTCAATCCCTATCACATATCTGGGAATTCTCATCCCTTCACATCATTATCATGATTACTGGATCTGGGTATTCAAACCCTTAGATCATCACATAGCACTGTTACCTCTGTAACAGGTAACCATTACCTCTAGGTCCTTAGACCAATGTATTCATTTCACTGGTTGTACAAGTATTCTCATGGCTCACAAGGCCATCATACATCTTGTCACCTCTCACTAGGCAACAACTTATTCACATGGCTCCCATAAAGATTTCATGCGACATAAACATTCATTGAATAAAGACTACTATCAACAAATCATATAAAATCAATATATGTATGAAACCTTGGAACTAAGTTGAATTTGGGTTTCCATGCCATTCACTAGGATATCATGCATCAATAATAACATTGAATAAATAAAGTCTATCATGTCTAGAAAATCCCTTCAAATGGATTTCACGATATCTATTCGCAAATATCCAACTTTCCAAGCATCTAGGGTTTTACCCTCTTTACTGAGATATCAAAAAAACACTATTCACTTTGAACGAAATCCAAGATAGTATCTGACATATATTTACTACGAATTTAGATAGAATATCATTCATAACCAAGGGGATCTAGATAAGCAAATTTCTCTATTTACTTATACAACAAATTTCAGTCATAGACAAATTCCCTATATTTCAGTTTATTCTTATAACCTCTGCGAATACTTAGGAAATTCTCATTAGGATGTATTTTATACATTTATAATATGATTTTATCATCTGAAGTTCATCCAAATAGAGGAAAAATCCATTTCATATCGTTTTGCAACAACTTAGAACAAATTGACAATTCAGGGTTGTAGTCGCATACTAGCAATTAAAGATTATGGATGAATTAACAAATGTTCGTGCAATATACTGTTTAAAGGAAGTTCCCACTCACCTAAGGTGTGAAAACACCTTAAAACCATAGATCATATCTGAAAATCTCGAATCCATATAAAATCCCTAGCAATTCACCCGATTCTTCTTCCTTTCAACTCGGAAACCCTAAAATGAGGGATTATGAAGAAAGAGTGAGAAAAGGGGAAATTGTGACACCATTTTGGATCAAATCAGAGGAGGGACGGAATTTTGACATGTGAGATAAGATTCACCATGAAACTATATCCAAAGAAGCTAAGCTTACATGATTTCATCATTCCTCAGACCGCAAAACCCTAGGTTAGCATCTCCATTAATTTCTCCTCTCAAACCCTAACTCTCCCTATCTCTCTAGGATTTTGTTTCTCTGGAATGAATTATGAATTATGAGAGCTACTAGTGTGTTAGATTTACCATATAGAGCAATTGATCTGCTTGGGTCAATTGCACTTTGACCCCTCACTAAACTTTTTCTTATTTCAGCAGATTTTTCTATCATAAAAAGGTTTCTGTAATTCGTGTATTTAAGAGAGAAAACCTTCTCCAAAAATTATTATAATGTATCATGTTGTGTATAATTGAGTTATTAAGCTTTAGTTAAAATTTTAGATTATTACCGGCTTCCATTAAATAACTAAAAATCGAATAGTACACTGCTATCCAGAATTTTATAGAAATGTCAGTTACTGTAATTCGTCTACTAATAAGGTCTAAATGCATCCAAAAATTATGAAAATTTTACATTTTGTTTATGATTGAGTTTTAGATATACATTTAAAATTTCATATCATTTTGAGTTATCAATAAATAACTAAAAATCAAACAATATACAGCTAAACAACATTCTGTCAGCATGGTCAGTTGAAATATATCTCGACCGAGAATGACTTTTAAAGAACATCCAAAAATTTTGAAATTTTTCACTGAAATGCACGATTGAGTTATACATATTATATATAAATTTCAATTAAATCCAAATTACATAGAAAATATGATAAATTATTTACCATACTACTATCTTGATCAAATTCCATACTCAGGTACCATCAAAACCCTAATTTCAGCCAACTAGGGTTTATATTTCTCAAACCCTAATTTCTCAAATAATAGAACACTTAACATTCTTATTAGGTTTAAAACATCATAATTGAATTATCATAATTAATTAGATTTAAGAAATGATCAATCTAATTAAGCATATAATCATCTAGGTAAACCCTAGTTTACCAATTAAGCTCAGATACGGTCATAACAATTCTTCCCCCCTTTAAAATGTTTCGTCCTCGAAACATAAACGTGTAAGAAAAGTAATTTTAAGGTTTCTTTTAAGCTTCTGAAATCTTACATGTCATTATATTCTTGTATTTCATACTTGAATGTAGTTTTCAACATTAAGTCCTTTATTTCTTTTCTAATCACAACATGTTTAAATCATGACTGCTCAATAATAACAAATGAATTCTCTATGCCACAATCAATCATAGGATAGAGAGAGAAACAACCATTTCAATATTTTCATACCCTTTAGGTGTTACCTCAACATTGATAATCCGATCCAACTATCTCAATTCATACAAATCAATATGTACTATTGTTATGTATTACCTCTAAATCACGAAAGAGAGTTCACCATGTTCTTTTGAATTTTACTATTGTGCTACTCAAATAGCAAAACAATCTTGATTTAAAAGACTAGATTCAACAACAATTGTACATTACTACTCACGACATCCCCATTGGATCATGGATGTATAAGGTGAAGCATTACCATCACATTCCACACTATTCTCAAGTATGAACCCACACATAATTCAAGGTGTAACCATCGGGTTATAACATACTAGGGTTTCAACAACAGTAACAGAGTACTCCATAATTGTATTAGTCATTCAAGGACTATTCATACCAAATTACCATCACTTAGTTATATTAAAGCTAGGTATAACAATGTGACGACACCTGCCATCATTTAAGATAACAAGTGTCATTAACAATAATAAAACATGCGGAAGCAATCGTTAGAAGCGGATTACTGAAAATCACTAAAAATTAAAACCATTTATCAAGAGATCCATTCATAGGAAAACTCTTTCATTTAGAACCAAAGTAAAACATTACATCCTGGTTCATATATATACATATCATGCCTCTTTGCACAAAATCTCAGATCGGAGAATCAAAACACTAACTCCTAGGACCCGAGAGTACATAGACGACTTATAGGACTATCTACACAAAACCAGACAGCCAATGTCTCCACCTATTGGATCACTGCTGTCCCTATGACTGCTGCTGCTGTTGCTCACCCACTGAAAGGTTTCTTCCTCTTCTTCGGCGATTACCTAAAAATTTAATCCCACGGGGGTGAGACAATTATAAAAAATTGTCCCAGCGAGAGATATAACTCTCCGCCAAAAACATTGTTATTGCTGATAATAGAATAACACTGAGCAGTAGAATTATATTTACTCAACAGCAGGTAAATCATTGAATAAGATATGTAGAGCAGTATTCTCTATGCAATCATTTCAATTATAACTTGATTAAGCAGCAAGTCATTCATTTAAGAAGGAATATGAAGAACATGTATATCATTTATCCAACTATGATATAATAGACCATGTATCATCAACCATTGATTCTCACAATTCAACCCTAAGCAAATATGATACACGGCTGATTACGTTTTACAATCATACTTATGCCCTGAGGAGATGAGGTATACCGCTCATACTCCAACCGACCACAGTTACGTAAAGCATTGGTACCACACATAGGTCAATGGAAGAGCCGGATTCCCATGACCTCAACTATCTCGGTCAGTACGAGATAACATGCAGGACATCTTGTGTCTCTGCTAGATAGCTTTCCAGGGTATACTGGCAACATCGCTATTAGAGTTATAGCCCATAGCATATACTCTCTTCAGGATATGGCCCGTAGCCAATGCCCGATATTATTTTGTGGAGTCATGGCCCGTAGCCATGCTCTTATTGGGGTATGGTCTGTAACCAATCCCGTTCATAGGACATAGCCCGTAGCAATGCCTATGGGGAATAAGGATATAATTGCCCAATTACCCCCACATATTCAAAAATATGCGTTTCGAGTAAACTCGTTTCACCATTCAACTAATTCTGACGCTGATGGATCTGTGATCAGGGCAACTACATTATATGGTATCACTTGATTAATTAAGTACATTATCATATTCTTTTAGCATCAGCCAAGTTTCCAAACATAACTTAATAAGACAAATGCTATAAAGAAAACATGTACTATTTCCATTAATCACTTCTCAGTCTTTATAAGACATGGGGATCTCAGTCCCTCATTTCAATACTGGGAATTTTCATTCCTTTGCAACTCAATGCCATAATCATATGGTTCTGGGTATTCAAACCCTTAGCTCATCATTGAGCATTATTACCACTTTTTCAGGTAATTATCACCTTCAGGTCACCTGACCAAGGTAAAAATGATGCTTATTACATAAACATCTTCTCATGGCACTTAAGGCCCATTACTTCTCTTATTACCTCATACTAGGCAATAAGGTATAGCATGGCACATAAGGCCCAATAAACAATGTCAATACATAAAATGTCATAGCTCATACCTGGCTATGTTCATCATCACATCATACCTGCATGGTTAGTACAGATGATAATACATCAATTTCATATCAGCACCATGCAAAACAATATATAACATCATTATTCAAGGGTAACACCACTATTCCCTTACCAGGGTTAGGGTTTCCCATTTCTCATTAATTCAGACCCTCTTGAGTTAACCAACTTTATCTTGTATTAAGGTATTTCCCCTCTTAATACATTCCATCACAGAATACTCACCCTTAGGATATAATGCATAGGCCACACATTAGAATTGTCCAACTATCTCACATGATATGGACTTATCTTAGTTTAAGGCATAACTTTATTATAAAGTTTCCTATAAACAATCGCAATGATACACCCTCAACTAGGGTTTCACAAGGATACACCCTCAACCAGGGTTCACAATGATACACCCTCCACTAGGGTTTCACAAGGTTACACCCTCAACCAGGGTTCACAATGATACACCCTCCACTAGGGTTTCACAAGGATACACCCTCAACTAGGGTTTACTAACATCCTAATTAGTGATTTCACATGTAGACAACCTCTTATTAAGGTTATACATTGAATCAGCCTCAATTAGGGTTTACATCATGTATTGGGTCAATGCATTTGTTATGCGTTAATGACTAGTACCATTAAAGGTATCTCCCACCTAATCACATTAGGTTTTCAAAAAGGTTTGATCAATTAGACCTTCAATAACATGAGGTATCCAATTGAATTAACCAAATTGAACCACACTCAATTCTAATCAATGGAACTTCAACCAATTGGATCATCAACTCAGTCATCATTTGAATCATGGCTCACCCCTCAATTGGGACTTCAATTATGGTCTGATCTCAATGGGATTAGGGTTTATAAACACCAATTAGAGCTTTGAAGTTGATCATCAATCATGCTACTAATTGTGTTTCAATTGATTGCATTGGACCTTCAACCATTGAATTCATGGAACCAATCATCAATTGGACCTATGCTCATACTTCAATTGAGTTTAATAGGTCAACCTTCAACTAATTTGACCCTCAATTGACCCTCAATTGGTCATCAATTAGGGCTTGATTCAATTGAATTAGGGTTTGGAATCGAAGATCCAACATCACTCATCAATGCAAGATTGGTTACTTTGAAACTATTGAACCATTATCCAAATTGGGTATGACCTGACCCCAAACGGTCTTGAGGTCGTTTGGATGACCTCCAAATGGTCTTGAGACCGTTTGCCCATCATATCACTCAAATCCAAGCCATCCAATTAAGGTTTGGATCATTGGATTGATCACCAAATCAACATTGCATTGTATAACAGCTTGGTACCTTTAGACCTTCAAACACCTAACCATACTCAACCCTAGACCTCCAAACGGTCTTGGGTGACCACCAAATGGTCTTGATACCGTTTGGATGAGCTCCAAACGGTCTTGAGACCGTTTGTCCCATCCAACCTTTGGATTCTAGTGAAAAATCATCATGGATTGGTCTATCGAGTTGATCAATAGATCAGCACTACATTGCAATATGATTAGTACCTTTGGACCTTCAATTGGTCAACTATACTTGACCCCAGACCTCCAAACGGTCTTGGGGTGATCCCCAAATGGTCTTGAGACCGTTTGGGTGATCCCTAAACGGTCTTGAAACCGTTTGGGCTAATCAACCCAAAATCTCAACTTAACTCATTGGAATTTCAGCACTGTTTTCAATTACGGTTTGCCTAATTGAATAGCCTTCAACTCATGATTCCTTGGGAATTAATCCCTCAAATTAGGTGAGTCATTATATCACATCATTAGGAACAGTAATCCCAAACGGTCAACTCTTGGTCACCGCACTCAAATGGTCTAGAGACCGTTTGCCCAAAAAGTTCAATTAAATCAGATTGAAAATCAGCACTTAATCCAATTAGGTTTCCCTAATTGATTAGGCTTCAACTCACGATTCCTTTGGAGTTAATCCCTCAAATTTGGAGGGTTATTAATAAACATAATTATGAACAGGAATCCCAAACGGCAACACTTGGTCAACCATCCCAAACGGTCTTGAAACCGTTTGCTCAACCAGGTCAAGTTAATCAGGTTGAAAATCAGCACATAATTCAATCCGATTGCCTAATTGATTGGCCTTCAACTCTCGATTCCTTTGGAGTTAATCCCTAAAATTTGGAGGGTTATCAGCCTACATAATTAGAAACAAAATTCCCAAACGGTCAATGCTTGGTCAACCATATCAAATGGTCTTGAAACCGTTTGCTCCCAAACGGTTTCAAACCGTTTGCCCTTAAACGGTTTGCTGAAACCGCATAGCCAATCAAATTAAAACGATTTGGAGTAGCTATCAAAACGGTTTTGCTTGGTAATTTTCTTTGGATAAGCATATAGGATGATTTCATCATCCCCTTCCTTCGAACAACCAAGAAAAGCAACCGTTCTTGATGGAAATTGCAGCAAAGAAACAAGAGTGTATCAAATTGAAGAAATCAATCAACAAAGCATAGAGAATTGATGCAATAGCAATGTTTAAGGGTTTGAGTTATAAAACCCACCTCCAATTGAGCTCCAAAGCTCCAATCTCACGCCATTAATGGTGGATGAAGGTCTTGCAACTCCCTCTAGGCTCGTCCTCAAGCTTTTGATTGCAAAAGTTGGCTAGGGTTGAAAAGGTGATCGAAATAAGAAGGAATCCATAATTTATTTTTGATTTCCACCATGAAATCAAGGAGAACGAAGGTCAAGAGCTTACCCACAGGTTGGGGTTCGTCCTCCTGGTCATCCCTAGCTTCCTTGGTCGGTTTCCAAGCTAAGAGAAGAAGTGGGGTCGAAATAGCCTTTCATTTGGCTAGGAAAAGGCCTTTTTATAAAAATTCAATGAAAGAGAAAATGCATTATTAAAATGCATTTAATTCCAAAATTTTTGCTGCCTCTTCCCCCTCAAATTCTCCTCAAAATCCTTAAGGACGAGGCTATATTCATTGCCTCTTATTCCTATCCATTATCCATGATTTAAAGAAAATCAAATTAAGCACCTTAATGCTTATTATATTAATATCCATATGTGAGTGGGTTTTCTTTTCCTTATAATAATGGTGAGTGGAATTTCACCTACTTAGGATATTTTCGTTCCTTATCTTGGAAAAGGAAAGTCCATCCTTATTCAAAATCAACCCAAAACATTTTGGTTAAAATCCCTTCAATTATTTTTATTCATTTTTGCCCTAAATCGAATTAGGGTTTCAATTAGGCATTAATCTTGATTATTTTAATATCAAGATTCTCTCTCCTCCAACTTAATTCAAATGAAGAACCCCTCTCATTTTATTTGCTCTACATGATGCCAAGAAACATTAGGGACCTTGTTGAAGTGGTAATTTGCATATTGAACCCTAGATTTTGGGTAAATTGCACTTTACTCCAAAACTAGGTTTTAATGCACAACATTGTCCAACAAGCTCTATCTTGGTGTCCAGGCTTATGGAAACCATACTACTACATCATATTAATCCTTATGATGTCTCAACATCAGAGGAACATCTTATAATATGCAATTTGCAAGTTAACCCCTCAACTTGGGTAATTTGCACTTTAGTCCAAAACAAGCAATCATTGCTTTAACATTGTTCAAACAGGACCAAAATTGAAACATAAGTTCCTCATGAGCCCTAATTACTTTTCACAGGATAAGTACAAGCATATAATCAACTTTTTTAAGCAAAACTCCTGGGGTTAGAACATAACCCAGGTCAGGGATGTTACAAATTATCCACCCCTTATAAGGATTTCGTCCCCGAAATCATCAACAAAACATTAAGAGAAAAGAGTAGGATATTTCCTCCTCAACTGCCGGATCTATTAACATAAATACGAAACAGGATAAAGACATATCAGAATTAAAGTAATTCCATCTGACCTGTCACAACCCAAGGGTTGACTACTGCTTCAGACTGGTTTATTGCATAGAGCCTAGCCGTTGCCTGCTGTTGGCCCTGTGCTCTATTATTGGACGCAGAAGATCCTGCCTGGGATGCTTGTCCACGTCCTCGGGTACCACTAGAAAACTGCTTTCTCTGAGAACCTTGCTGACTTTGTCTCGGGGGTTGATTCACCACAGCATTCCCCGTTGGGCAATCCCTTGCCAGATGACCTAATAGTCCACATCGATGACAAGTTCTATTCTCTTGGTGTGGTCTAGGGGGTCCAGTTACTGACATAGAAGCTGAACTATGAGCTTCCTTTGGTGGTGTAGGCACAGAATACCTTGGTTTCTTGAAACTCCCAGCACTATGCCCTTGAAACTGTGGGTATTCCTTCTTACCCTTAGTTTGTCACTTCTCAACTATAGACCTCTCTATGCGTCTTACAGACTCCACAAAAGTTGCAAACCTCTCCCGGTTCTCCAGAGCAGACACCGGAGTGGTTAATTCAGCGTTCAACCCCTTCTCGAATCGCCGAATTCTTTCCTCATCATTGGATGCCATGTGCGGACAAAACCGCAACAACTCCATGAACCTAGCCTCATACTCACTAATGTTCATAGGTCCTTGTTTAATTCTCTGAAACTGGGATATCTTCTCATCTAGAAATGTCTTAGGAAAGTATCTAGTGACAAATTCATGCCTGAATTCATCCCATCCAATCACAACTCCAGGTCTTTTGCCCTCCTCAATGGTCCACCAGTGTCCAGCACTCCCTTTCAGGAGATATACAGCATGCCAAACCCTCTCATCATCAGGTATCATGAGGATTCTGATGGCTTTCTCTAATACAGTCAACCATAGGTCAGCATCTGCTGGATCAGCTGTACCAGCATACTCTAATTGTCACACCCCGATCTCGCATTACCCACTAATAACGAGATTAGGGTGCGACGGAGGGATTATCACATAAACAAATCACTGAGAACTTTTTCTTTTTAAAACCTCGTAATGATATCCGGATTATTGCTGTAAACTAAAACATAATAAACTATTGCGGAAGCATTTCAATTAAACTGGCTAGAGAACATAAATATAGTTTGCAACATGTAACATTGTTTAACAGAAAGTAAAACATAACAGTTAATTTACATCTTTTACACATTCGCCATACATACTCTCTCTCACCCACACCATGTCCCAAGGACCGAGGGG
Source organism: Alisma plantago-aquatica (assembly GCA_963693085.1). Lineage (NCBI taxonomy): Eukaryota > Viridiplantae > Streptophyta > Magnoliopsida > Alismatales > Alismataceae > Alisma > Alisma plantago-aquatica. The sequence continues at coordinate 670,999,594 of OY856412.1, read as the reverse complement.
AAAGGACTAAGAAACCGCTATCTAACTAACTACATATACCTTCTACTGACTAGGGTGGTAAGATCTTTCAGATTCCTGGAACTGTCGCTGACCTGAAAATGTTTGAGTAGAGGGGTGAGCCTACTCGCTCAGTGAATAGTATTTCACTTAGCCATCATCGGATAACTCCATATTTTACATTTAACAGGAATATGCAAATAAAATAACAAACTGAGCAGTTCTAATTAAACCAGTGCAATTATCGCAGAAAAAGTATACTGAACATTTAAAGAACAAGTATCATAAATTCTAAATCTGAACATACACAAGTTTCATATAAATCTACTTTAATTCTAAGTGATCATCTTTTAACTTATGCCCTGATCATATGCAGTGTACTCTGCATATAAAGTCTCGTAGCGAACTACGAACCCACCGTACAAGACTTAGCGACACACCCAGGAAATGCTAAGTCTGACTGCCGTCCTGGTCTGCTTCAGGACTCTCAGGCTCACACGGCCTCACTGCACTCTCAAAGAGTGTACTCTAGACTCCTCCTCTAACCTGAGCACACAGGCGGAGAGTCTGGGTTACCACTGTGACACACACACAGATTATTGTTGAATAACCCCTATTTACTTCCAGTGCCACCGTGACACACACACGGATTATTGTTGAACACTGCCTCTCTGTCCTCGTGCCACCGTGACACACGCACGGATTATTGTTGAACACGAGCCACTGACCATCTAGACACACACTATGTAGGTCGTTTCACCCCTAAGGCACAAACCTCTCAAAGGGGTTCTACGGTGTCAGGGCATCTAAGTCTAACACATTTTATTATAACAAGAAAACTCTTATAACATTGTGTCTCTCTCTCTCACATATTCGACTACTGGAATATACTGTAATTATGCAATTCACTGGCTAAAACTAGAAATTCAACTTTCATAACATTTCTATATATAGTGCAACAACTATTCTCTTATATCGCAATAACTCATAACTCAGCTATGCTTTCATGCAAACAGATTCGTTCACTGTAAATAGATTTCATATCTATTCCACGTCTCTATACTGATTTCATATTACTGAACATTCAAATATAATGTATTGAAAGGAATACTCAACCTGAAATACTTTATCACATTTATTCACATCTTACTGAAATTACTCGTAAAGCATACACATTTATTTTACTAATCATTTCATTTTATTTGAACTATACAAATTAAAAGTCTAAGGATGCTAACTATGCTCGACATCCGGGTAATCTCTATTACCCACATATACACATAAACATCATTTGTCATCTATAAACATGACTCAGTATCAACTTATCCAGTTTCGATGCTAAACATCCATTTTATGCTCAACGTATACATTGCAGTTGTAATACAGGAAATTCTATCATTTTCATCAATCATATTACGTATTTCAAGTTCCAATGAACCATATAAATTTATTAATTCAATCCACACTGATCAGATGCTAAACTAAATCATATAACGACATAAGGAAGCAGTTTATGAAATAAAATTCGAGTAACGCCAAATACTGTCCAAAAGCCAAGTGTCAGCGAAAAATGCACAATTTACTGAAAAATTCCAACTAAGGAGTTAAATGATGATAACTAAATGAACTCCTACTCACAACGATTTGGGATGTCCGGATTCGTCCGGAAACACGTCCAGAGGGTTGTCTTCAACCTTGGATTTGCCCAATTTGAATCTACAGTAATCCAACAGTACCATGCTCACACGTACAGGTTGAAATCAAGCACCCTGGGTTGCTGATTGGGGACAGGAAGCAGCGTAATCCGGTTTGGATCTCAAGGACGAGTTCAAGGAATCGTTCCTCAGTGCTGTCTAGCGCCCATGGCTGTTCAAGATCGTAGCTGCAGCTACTGCTGCTCGGGCTAGCTGGGGCGCCGCTTCTTGCAGGCTGGGTACTGAAATTGAGTGTAGAGAAGGAAAGGATGGAAGAAGGAGGTGGAGGCAACACTTGCTGGTTCTAAGGTGATCCGGAGCCACCCTTCCCTAACCTTTGCTGTTGCTCGCACACAAAGCTGCTACAGTGCAGCAGATCGGTCGTCCTAGTTGCTGCTAGGTAGGGGCATCGTCCTAGGTGGTCATCTAGTTCATGGCTGCGGTTGCAAGCCTGGACCTCAAAAACGGAATCAAGGTGGACGTTTGGTGGTGTTGGCTGCCCCAAGAGAGCCCCTGGCCGTCGCCCTGCTGCAGCTGCAGCTTGGCCGCAACTCCGCTAGCCGGCGCCCTACCAGCTTGGCTGCTTGGATGGGGCGAAGTCGAGGAAGGAGAAGGTGGAGGAATGGAAGACAGAGGTGAAGAAAGCTCGATCGCTAGCTATCACGCCCAAACGGCCACCCCCTCCTCTGACCTAACTGCAAGTCGGGCGGGGTACAGAGTGCCGCTTGCGACTGCTCCTATTCTATTAATCGGGAAGAAATACAGGAGAAGAGGGGTAGCCGACCCTCTTAAAGAGATAAAGATAAAAAAAATGGAAAATTTGCACAATCAGCCCAAAAGACTTAAAAACATCATATCTAGTACATCGGATGCCCGATTTGGATGATTTCTCTTGCAACTTTTCAAGTACGGGATTCTCTACAACCTCGAAGTGAGAAAACATGCTAATTGGACTGCCTCACCTAATCAAATCACTAAATGCATCAGTGAGTACTTAATTCAACTTAATTAACCTAACGACCAACATTGCTATTATTATTAATTACCTCAAATGATTCAATCTCAACTATTGATTCACATGTTAGCTTATCTTAATTAACCATGATGTTAACAAGATACTTAGCACTAATGAAGATACTTACTGATTAAGTTCGGAGTGGGTCATAACAATCTCCCTCCCTTATAAGAATTTCGTCCCGAAATTCCTATAAGAGAAAAGGAAACTTATCACACGTCACTGACTCAAACTCCCACATGGTTTCACTAATGGTATCTCGTGATTCTTGAGTTTCTTGATCCTCTGATCAACTATTCGTATTGATCCCTCAACATAAGATACATCTAGTCTGAGCTGAGCAGATTATGGGTCCACTATCTCTGGCCCAAGAATCTCTTTCTCACCTACCTTGTACCAACATATGGAAGATCTACACTTTCTACCATATAGAGCTTTATACTGAGCCGTACCAAGACTAAAATGATGACTATTGTTATATGCAAACTCTATAAGGCTCAAATGTTCTTCCCAAATTCCACTGAAATGCAAGACTCATGCTCTCAGCATGTCCTCAAGAGTCTGAATGGTCCTCTCTAGCTGACCATCCGTCTGCGGGTGAAAAGTTGTATTGAATCTTAACTTTGTGCCCAAAGCACGATGCAACTGATTCCAAAAACCTGGATGTGAACTTAGGATCTCTATCAGATATAATAGAAACTGGGATACCATACAACCTGACTGTCTCATCCATGAATTTCTTAGCCAACTTCGGAACATCAGAGGTTGACTTGATATGAAGAAAGTGAGCAGACTTAGTCAGTCTATCCACAATCACCATATCGAGTCACAACCTTTAGGTGTCCGGGGTAACCCTACCATAAAATCCATTGTGATATGTTCCCATTTCCACTCTGGTATAGGAAGAGACTATAGAATACCTACAGGTTTCTGATGCTCAGCCTTATCCTATTGGCACACACTACATCTAGCCACATACTCAGCTACATCCTTTTTCATACCTGACGACCAGTACAACTCCTTGAGATTCATGTACACCTTAGTGTTACGTGGATGCATAGCGTACATCGATGCATGTGCTTCCTCAAGAATCTTTTCTTTCAAATCACTGGCTCGAGGTACACAACATATAATGCTAATACAACACACCATCATCTAAAAACCTGAACTCTGGTCTCCTTCCCTTTGTCATATTATGCATGATTTGGTGAAACTCACTGTCACTCTGCTAAAGTTCTTTAATTCGATCATAAAAAGTAGGCTTGACTTGCATTTATGCAATCAAACCACTATGTTATGTCACCCTTAAGTCTAAGTTCAACTTTCACATTTCTACTAGCATGTCTTTCTCGAAACATGCCATAGAGAATGCATCAGTTGTTGAACTTAATTTCCCACTGAGGGCATCAACTACTACATTCACCTTTCCAGGATGATTATCTATCATTATATCATAATCCTTAATCAATTCTAATCATCTCCACTGTCTAAGATTCAGATCCTTCTGGGTAAAGATATATATCAAGCTCTTATGATCTATAAACACCTGGCACACCTCACCATAAAGATAGTAACGTCATGTCTTATGAGCATGAACTACAACAACTAATTCCAGATCATGTGACGAGTAATACTCCTCATTCTATGCTACTAACTTCTTATTACTACTGTAAGAATTTATCTCAAAATTATATCTTACTCTTTTCTCCGAGTCATTTTCATATTGTGTATCTACCTTCCAGATTAGCTAACTTTAAACCCTAGATTTTATTAGTGCTAGGTTACCTTTCATAGTGCAAATCGTATGATCTTGTTTTATAAAGATACTAGTATTCAAGGTCAAATCACTAGTGACATCCCTTGAACTACTACAACTCTAAACATTCTAGGGTTTGGTCCTTATCAGTAACATAGCATTATTGTGGTGTGACTTTGCTTCCTTAGTTTGAAATCTAACTTTAGATCTCATAAGTTCATCCATCTACTTGTAATGAATACAACAGATATGAATAATCATCAATGAACTATAGATATATAACAGAAATGTAACATCAACCAAGTTCTCTAGCATAACTTATTAACACAAATGCTACAAATAAACATGATACTTGTTACCCAAGCATCACACATGGCTCACAAGGCCATTCATATCTTGTCACCTCTCACTAGGCAACAACTTATTCACATGGCTCACAAGGCCATTCACATCTTGTCACCTCTCACTAGGCAACAATTTATTCACATGGTTCATAAAATCCGTACACATTATTACTTTTATTAAACAACAACAACATCAACACACCAAAAAGCCAATCAACATTTATTATATAAATGTCACAGCCCAAACTTGGCTATATTCATCATCTCATCATACCTACATGGTTATTAGGCATGATAACAGTCATACAAGATATTTATCACATCATGTGATACAATAGTAATACCATCATTCCTTAACCAGGAATTAGGGTTCACTATCAAACAGGGCTTATCATTCCCTTTTCCCCAAATTAGGGTTAGGGTTCCCCATTTCTCATTAATTCAGACCCTCTTGAGTTAACCAACTTTATCTTGTATTAAGGTATTTCCCCTCTTATTCATTCCATCACAAAATACTCACCCTTAGCATATAATGCATAGGCCACACATTAGAATTGTCCAGCTATCTCACATGATATGGACTTATCTTAGTTTAAGGCATAACTTTATTATAAAGTTGCCTATAAACAATCGCAATGATACACCCTCAACTAGGGTTCACAATGAGACACCCTCCACTAGGGTTTACTAATCATGTATTGGATCCATGCATTTGTTATGCATTATTGATTAGTACCATTAAGGGTATTTCTCACCTAATCATTAAATTTAATCTGACCCTTGTTGTGTTCCTTTATTTCTAATTAAGGATTGCTCATATGAGGTCCCAATGTTGGGTCTCCGATATCAATTCCAACTAATTCTTAGTTGTTCTAATCTTTCTCTTATATCTCAACATCTTAGTGTATGTACATTCTTACTATGATGTGAGTCTAAATTATCCAGAGTCTACTCTTATAATACTGTTAATAGGAGTCATTAGATCTCAGTAACGCATCCTGCCAGCCAGACCAGGCCGAACCTGTAGTCCTGAAGCCAAGAGCTACTCAGGATTAACCAACTCCTATTAATCTCAAACATGTGGAAAGAATATCCACTTAGGGCAGACTCATTTAAACATAACTTCTGGTCTACTTAATACAAAGAATATAAACAATAAATAATTCACTTCATGACACTCAATCAATATAAAAGAATCATATTTATTCTACAAACTGAAAATCTAAATTCATACATATAAGAGCATTTTTAGTGATTTCCAATCAAATAAGCAATATAAGGCAAGAGTTGCATCGCATCCTATGTTTAATCTCTTACTCCTGTATTAATTTCCGATTTCTTAACCCTAAGATTTCTAGGGTTTCTCTCTAGCCTATCCTTCCTCTGCATACCTGGCCAGGGCATCCAGAGAAGAATAGACAGAGTAGCTTGATACTGGTCAATCTAAGTATTCAGACACCTGGCCAGGGTATCTAAACACTCAGACCTCCCAGAGCTAAAGACATATAACTTCTTATTTTCCTCACTTATAACTTTATCTTTTGATCCTAATGATCCCTGATGACTCAGCCTAAGCTCTCTACTTGGTTCTCGTGACCACATCCTCTTCCTGCCATCTGCAATAGTATAACAAAATACTTCCTGTTAGAAAATTGCAGTTAGAAGGAAGACACTTAAGTCTTAATCCTATTGGTCTCTTATCGTCCCCTGACCTTGACTTAGAGTATTCATATACTCAACCTATGCTCTGATACCAAGATGTCACACCCCGATCTCGCATTACCCACTAATAACGAGATTAGGGCGCGACGGAGGGATTATCACATAAACAAATCACTGAGAACTTTTTCTTTTTAAAACCTCGTAATGATATCCGGATTATTGCTGTAAACTAAAACATAATAAACTATTGCGGAAGCATTTCAATTAAACTGGCTAGAGAACATAAATAGAGTTTGCAACATGTAACATTGTTTAACAGAAAGTAAAACATAACAGTTAATTTACATCTTTTACACATTCGCCATACATACTCTCTCTCACCCACACCATGTCCCAAGGACCGAGGGGAAAGGACTAAGAAACCGCTATCTAACTAACTACATATACCTTCTACTGACTAGGGTGGTAAGATCTTTCAGATTCCTGGAACTGTCGCTGACCTGAAAATGTTTGAGTAGAGGGGTGAGCCTACTCGCTCAGTGAATAGTATTTCACTTAGCCATCATTGGATAACTCCATATTTTACATTTAACAGGAATATGCAAATAAAATAATAAACTGAGCAGTTCTAATTAAACCAGTGCAATTATCGTAGAAAAAGTATACTGAACATTTAAAGAACAAGTATCATAAATTCTAAATCTGAACATACACAAGTTTCATATAAATCTACTTTAATTCTAAGTGATCATCTTTTAACTTATGCCCTGATCATATGCAGTGTACTCTGCATATAAAGTCTCGTAGCGAACTACGAACCCACCGTACAAGACTTAGCGACACACCCGGGAAATGTTAAGTCTGACTGCCGTCCTGATCTGCGTCAGGACTCTCAGGCTCACACGGCCTCACTGCACTCTCAAAGAGTGTACTCTAGACTGCTCCTCTAACCTGAGCACACAGGCGGAGAGTCTGGGTTACCACTGTGACACACACACAGATTATTGTTGAATAACCCCTATTTACTTCCAGTGCCACCGTGACACACGCACGGATTATTGTTGAACACTGCCTCTCTGTCCTCGTGCCACCGTGACACACGCACGGATTATTGTTGAACACGAGCCACTGACCATCTAGACACACGCTATGTAGGTCGTTTCACTCCTAAGGCACAGACCTCTCAAAGGGGTTCTACGGTGTGAGGGCATCTAAGTCTAACACATTTTATTATAACAAGAAAACTCTTATAACATTGTGTCTCTCTCTCTCACATATTCGACTACTGGAATATACTGTAATTATGCAATTCACTGGCTGAAACTAGAAATTCAACTTTCATAACATTTCTATATATAGTGCAACAACTATTCTCTTATATCGCAATAACTCATACCTCAGCTATGCTTTCATGCAAACGGATTCGTTCACTGTAAATAGATTTCATATCTATTCCACGTCTCTATACTGATTTCATATTACTGAACATTCAAATATACTGTATTGAAAGGAATACTAAACCTGAAATACTTTATCACATTTATTCCCATCTTACTGAAATTACTCGTAAAGCATACACATTTATTTTACTAATCATTTCATTTTGTTTGAACTATGCCAATTAAAAGTCTAAGGATGCTAACTATGCTCGGCATCCGGGTAATCTCTATTACCCACATATACACATAAACATCATTTGTCATCTATAAACATGACTCAGTATCAACTTATCCAGTTTTGATGCTAAACATCCATTTTATGCTCAACGTATACATTGCAGTTGTAATACAGGAAATTCTATCATTTTCATCAATCATATTACGTATTTCAAGTTCCAATGAACCATATAAATTTATTAATTCAATCCACACTGATCAGATTCTAAACTAAATCATATAACGGCATAAGGAAGCAGTTTATGAAATAAAATTCGAGTAACGCCAAATACTGTCCAAAAGCCAAGTGTCAGCGAAAAATGCACAGTTTACCGAAAAATTCCAACTAAGGAGTTAAATGATGATAACTAAATGAACTCCTACTCACAACGATTTGGGATGTCCGGATTCATCCAGAAACGCGTCCAGAGGGTTGTCTTCAACCTTGGATTTGTCCAATTTGAATCTACAGTAATCCAACAGTACCATGCTCACACATACAGGTTGAAATCAAGCACCCTGGGTTGCTGATTGGGGACAAGAAGCAGCGTAATCCGGTTTGGATCTCAAGGACGAGTTCAAGGAATCGTTCCTCGGTGCTGTCTAGTGCCCATGGATGTTCAGGATTGTAGCTGCAGCTACTACTGCTCGTGCTAGCTGGGGCGCCGCCCCTTCTTCTTGGACGCCGCTTCTTGCAGGCTGGGTATTGAAATTGAGTGTAGAGAAGGAAAGGATGGAGGAAGGAGGTGGAGGCAATGCTTGCTGGTTCTAAGGTGATCTGGAGCCACCCTTCCCTAACCTTTGCTGTTGCTCGCACACACAGCTGCTATAGTGCAGCAGATCGGCCGCCCTAGTTGCTGCTAGGTAGGGGCATCGTCCTAGGTGGTCATCTCATTCATGGCTGCGGTTGCAAGCCTGGACCTCAAAAACGGAATCAAGGTGGACGTTTGGTGGTGTTGGCTGCCCCAGGAGAGCCCCTGGCCGTCGCCCTGCTGCACCTGCAGCTTGGACGCAACTCCACTAGCCAGCGCCCTACCAGCTTGGCTGCTTGGATGGGGCGAAGTCGAGGAAGGAGAAGGTGGAGGAATGGAAGACGGAGGTGAAGAAAGCTCGATCGCTAGCTATCACGCCCAAACGGCCACCCCCTCCTCTGACCTAGCTGCAAGTCGGGCGGGGTACAGAGCGCCGCTTGCGGCTGCTCCTGTTCTATTAATCGGGAAGAAATACAGGAGAAGAGGGGTAGCCGACCCTCTTAAAGAGATAAAGATAAAAAAATGGAAAATTTGCACAATCAGCCCAAAAGACTTAAAAACATCATATCTAGTACATCGGATGCCCGATTTGGATGATTTCTCTTGCAACATTTCAGGTACGGGATTCTCTACAACCTCGTAGTGAGAAAACATGCTAATTGGACTGCCTCACCTGATCAAAGCACTAAATGCATCAGTGAGTACTTAATTCAACTTAATTAACCTAACGATCAACATTACTATTATTATTAATTACCTCAAATGATTCAATCTCAATTATTGATTCACATGTTAGCTTGTCTTAACTAACCATGATGTTAACAAGATACTTAGCACTAATGAAGATACTTACTGATTAAGTTCAAAGTGGGTCATAACAATCTCCCTCCCTTATAAGAATTTCGTCCCGAAATTCCTATAAGAGAAAAGGAAACTTATCACACGTCACTGACTCAAACTCCCACATGGTTTCACTAATGGTATCTCGTGATTCTTGAGTTTCTTGATCCTCCGATCAACTATTCGTATTGATCCCTCAACATAAGATACATCTGGTCTGAGCTGAGCAGATTATGGGTCCACTATCTCTGGCCTAAGAATCTCTTTCTCACCTACCTCGTACCAACATATGGAAGATCTACACTTTCTACCATATAGAGCTTTATACTGAGCCGTACCAAGACTAAAATGATGACTATTGTTATATGCAAACTCTATAAGGCTCAAATGTTCTTCCCAAATTCCACTGAAATGCAGACACATGCTCTCAGCATGTCCTCAAGAGTCTGAATGGTCCTCTCTGACTGACCATCCGTCTGCGGGTGAAAAGTTGTATTGAATCTTAACTTTGTGCCCAAAGCACGATGCAACTGATTCCAAAAACCTGGATGTGAACTTAGGATCTCTATCAGATATAATAGAAACTGGGATACCATACAACCTGACTGTCTCATCCATGAATTTCTTAGCCAACTTCGGAACATCAGAGGTTGACTTGATATGAAGAAAGTGAGCAGACTTAGTCAGTCTATCCACAATCACCATATCGAGTCACAACCTTTAGGTGTCCGGGGTAACCCTACCATAAAATCCATTGTGATATGTTCCCATTTCCACTCTGGTATAGGAAGAGACTACAGAATACCTACAGGTTTCTGATGCTCAGCCTTATCCTATTGGCACACACTACATCTAGCCACATACTCAGCTACATCCCGTTTCATACCTGACGACCAGTACAACTCCTTGAGATTCATGTACACCTTAGTGTTACGTGGATGCATAGCGTACATCGATGCATGTGCTTCCTCAAGAATCTTTTCTTTCAAATCACTGTCTCGAGGTACACATCATATAATGCTAATACAACACACCATCATCTAAAAACCTGAACTCTGGTCTCCTTCCCTTTGTCATATTATGCATGATTTGGTGAAACTCACTGTCACTCTGCTAAAGTTCTTTAATTCGATCATAAAAAGTAGGCTTGACTTGCATTTATGCAATCAAACCACTATGTTATGTCACCCTTAAGTCTAAGTTCAACTTTCACATTTCTACTAGCATGTCTTTCTCGAAACATGCCATAGAGAATGCATCAGTTGTTGAACTTAACTTCCCGCTGAGGGCATCGGCTACTACATTCACCTTTCCAGGATGATTATCTATCACACATGATATGGACTTATCTTAGTTTAAGGCATAACTTTATTATAAAGTTGCCTATAAACAATTCAATGATACACCCTCAACTAGGGTTCACAATGAGACACCCTCCACTAGGGTTTACTAATCATGTATTGGATCCATGCATTTGTTATGCATTATTGATTAGTACCATTAAGGGTATTTCTCACCTAATCATTAAATTTAATCTGACCCTTGTTGTGTTCCTTTATTTCTAATTAAGGATTGCTCATATGAGGTCCCAATGTTGGGTCTCCGATATCAATTCCAACTAATTCTTAGTTGTTCTAATCTTTCTCTTATATCTCAACATCTCAGTGTATGTACATTCTTACTATGATGTGAGTCTAAATTATCCAGAGTCTACTCTTATAATACTATTAATAGGAGTCATTAGATCTCAGTAATGCATCCTGCCAGCCGGACCAGGCCGAACCTGTAGTCCTGAAGCCAAGAGCTACTCAGGATTAACCAACTCCTATTAATCTCAAACATGTGGAAAGAATATCCACTTAGGGCAGACTCATTTAAACATAACTTCTGGTCTACTTAATACAAAGAATATAAACAATAAATAATTCACTTCATGACACTCAATCAATATAAAAGAATCATATTTATTCTACAAACTGAAAATCTAAATTCATACATATAAGAGCATTTCTAGTGATTTCCAATCAAATAAGCAATATAAGGCAAGAGTTGCATCCCATCCTATGTTTAATCTCTTACTCCTGTATTATTTTCTGATTTCTTAACCCTAAGATTTCTAGGGTTTCTCTCTAGCCTATCCTTCCTCTGCATACCTGGCCAGGGCATCCAGAGAAGAATAGACAGAGTAGCTTGATACTGGTCAATCTAAGTATTCAGACACCTGGCCAGGGTATCTAAACACTCAGACCTCCCAGAGCTAAAGACATATCACTTCTTATTTTCCTCACTTATAACTTTATCTTTTGATCCTAATGATCCCTGATGACTCAGCCTAAGCTCTCTACTTGGTTCTCGTGACCACATCCTCTTCCTGCCATCTGCAATAGTATAACAGAATACTTCCTGTTCGAAAATTGCAGTTAGAAGGAAGACACTTAAGTCCTAATCCTATTGGTCTCTTATCGTCCCCTGACCTTGACTTAGAGTATTCATATACTCAACCTATGCTCTGATACCAAGATGTCACACCCCGATCTCGCATTACCCACTAATCACGAGATTAGGGCGTGACGGAGGGATTATCACATAAACAAATCACTGAGAACTTTATCTTTTTAAAACCTCGTAATGATATCCGGATTATTGCTGTAAACTGAAACATAATAAACTATTGCGGAAGCATTTCAATTAAACTGGCTAGAGAACATAAATAGAGTTTGCAACATGTAACATTGTTTAACAGAAAGTAAAACATAACAGTTAATTTACATCTTTTACACATTCGCCATACATACTCTCTCTCACCCACACCATGTCCCAAGGAACGAGGGGAAAGGACTAAGAAACCGCTATCTAACTAACTACATATACCTTCTACTGACTAGGGTGGTAAGATCTTTCGGATTCCTGGAACTGTCGCTGACCTGAAAATGTTCGAGTAGAGGGGTGAGCCTACTCGCTCAGTGAATAGTATTTCACTTAGCCATCATCGGATAACTCCATATTTTACATTTAACAGGAATATGCAAATAAAATAACAAACTGAGCAGTTCTAATTAAACCAGTGCAATTATCATAGAAAAAGTATACTGAACATTTAAAGAACAAGTATCATAAATTCTAAATCTGAACATACACAAGTTTCATATAAATATACTTTAATTCTAAGTGATCATCTTTTAACTTATGCCCTGATCATATGCAGTGTACTCTGCATATAAAGTCTCGTAGCGAACTACGAACCCACCGTACAAGACTTAGCGACACACCCGGGAAATGCTAAGTCTGACTGCCGTCCTGGTCTGCGTCAGGACTCTCAGGCTCACACGGCCTCACTGCACTCTCAAAGAGTGTACTCTAGACTCCTCCTCTAACCTGAGCACACAGGCGGAGAGTCTGGGTTACCACTGTGACACACGCACAGATTATTGTTGAATAACCCCTATTTACTTCTAGTGCCACCGTGACACATGCACGGATTATTGTTGAACACTGCCTCTCTGTCCTCGTGCCACCGTGAAACACGCACGAATTATTGTTGAACACGAGCCACTGACCATCTAGACACACGCTATGTAGGTCGTTTCACCCCTAAGGCACAGACCTCTCAAAGGGGTTCTACGGTGTCAGGGCATCTAAGTCTAACACATTTTATTATAACAAGAAAACTCTTATAACATTGTGTCTCTCTCTCTCACATATTCGACTACTGGAATATACTGTAATTATGAAATTCACTGGCTGAAACTAGAAACTTTCATAACATTTCTATATATAGTGCAACAACTATTCTCTTATATCGCAATAACTCATAACTCAGCTATGCTTTCATGCAAACAGATTCGTTCACTGTAAATAAATTTCATATCTATTCCACGTCTCTATACTGATTTCATATTACTGAACATTCAAATATACTGTATTGAAAGGAATACTCAACCTGAAATAATTTATCACATTTATTCGCATCTTACTGAAATTACTCGTAAAGCATACACATTTATTTTACTAATCATTTCATTTTGTTTGAACTATGCAAATTAAAAGTCTAAGGATGCTAACTATGCTCGGCATCCGGGTAATCTCTATTACCCACATATACACATAAACATCATTTGTCATCTATAAACATGACTCAGTATCAACTTATCCAGTTTCGATGCTAAACATCCATTTTATGCTCAACGTATACATTGCAGTTGTAATACAGGAAATTCTATCATTTTCATCAATCATATTACGTATTTCAAGTTCCAATGAACCATATAAATTTATTAATTCAATCCACACTGATCAGATGCTAAACTAAATCATATAACGACATAAGGAAGCAGTTTATGAAATAAAATTCGAGTAACGCCAAATACTGTCCAAAAGCCAAGTGTCAGCGAAAAATGCACAATTTACCGAAAAATTCCAACTAAGGAGTTAAATGATGATAACTAAATGAACTCCTACTCACAATGATTTGGGATGTCCGGATTCGTCCGAAAACGCGTCCAGAGGGTTGTCTTCAACCTTGGATTTTCCCAATTTGAATCTACAGTAATCCAACAGTACCATGCTCACACGTACAGGTTGAAATCAAGCACCCTGGGTTGCTGATTGGGGATAGGAAGCAGCGGAATCCGGTTTGGATCTCAAGGACGAGTTCAAGGAATCATTCCTCGGTGCTGTCTAGCGCCCATGGTTGTTCAAGATCGTAACTGCAGCTACTACTACTCGGGCTAGCTGGGGCGCCGCCCCTTCTGCTTGGGCGCCGCTTCTTGCAGGCTGGGTACTGAAATTGAGTGTAGAGAAGGAAAGGATGGAGGAAGGAGGTGGAGGCAACGCTTGCTGGTTCTAAGGTGATCCGGAGCCACCCTTCCCTAACCTTTGCTGTTGCTCGCACACACAGCTGCTATAGTGCAGCAGATCGGCCACCCTAGTTGCTGCTAGGTAGGGGCATCGTCCTAGGTGGTCATCTCGTTCATGGCTGCGGTTGCAAGCCTGGACCTCAAAAACGGAATCAAGGTGGACGTTTGGTGGTGTTGGCTGCCCCAGGAGAGCCCCTGGCCGTCGCCCTGCTGCACCTGCAGCTTGGCCGCAACTCCGCTAGCCGGTGCCCTACCAGCTTGGCTTCTTGGATGGGGCAAAGTCGAGGAAGGAGAAGGTGGAGGAATGGAAGACGGAGGTGAAGAAAGCTCGATCGCTAGCTATCACGCCCAAACGGCCACCCCCTCCTCTGACCTAGCTGCAAGTCGGGTGGGGTACAGAGCGCCGCTTGCGGCTGCTCCTGTTCTATTAATCGGGAAGAAATACAGGAGAAGAGGGGTAGCCGACCCTCTTAAAGAGATAAAGATAAAAAAAATGGAAAATTTGCACAATCAGCCCAAAAGACTTAAAAACATCATATCTAGTACATCGGATGCCCGATTTGGATGATTTCTCTTGCAACTTTTCAAGTACGGGATTCTCTACAACCTCGAAGTGAGAAAACATGCTAATTGGACTGCCTCACCTGATCAAAGCACTAAATGCATCAGTGAGTACTTAATTCAACTTAATTAACCTAACGATCAACATTGCTATTATTATTAATTACCTCAAATGATTCAATCTCAACTATTGATTCACATGTTAGCTTATCTTAATTAACCATGATGTTAACAAGATACTTAGCACTAATGAAGATACTTACTAATTAAGTTCGGAGTGGGTCATAACAATCTCCCTCCCTTATAAGAATTTCGTCCCGAAATTCCTATAAGAGAAAAGGAAACTTATCACACGTCACTAACTCAAACTCCCACATGGTTTCACTAATGGTATCTCGTGATTCTTGAGTTTCTTGATCCTCCAATCAACTATTCGTATTGATCCCTCAACATAAGATACATCTGGTCTGAGCTGAGCAGATTATGGGTCCACTATCTCTGGCCCAAGAATCTCTTTCTCACCTACCTCGTACCAACATATGGAAGATCTACACTTTCTACCATATAGAGCTTTATACTGAGCCGTACCAAGACTAAAATGATGACTATTATTATATGCAAACTCTATAAGGCTCAAATGTTCTTCCCAACTTCCACTGAAATGTAAGACACATGCTCTCAGCATGTCCTCAAGAGTCTGAATGGTCCTCTCTGACTGACCATTCGTCTACGGGTGAAAAGTTGTATTGAATCTTAACTTTGTGCCCAAAGCACGATGCAACTGATTCCAAAAACCTGGATGTGAACTTAGGATCTCTATCAGATATAATAGAAATTGGGATACCATACAACCTGACTGTCTCATCCATGAATATCTTAGCCAACTTCGGAACATCAGAGGTTGACTTGATATGAAGAAAGTGAGCAGACTTAGTCAGTCTATCCACAATCACCATATCGAGTCACAACCTTTAGGTGTCCGGGGTAACCCTACCATAAAATCCATTGTGATATGTTCCCATTTCCACTCTGGTATAGGAAGAGACTACAGAATACCTACAGGTTTCTGATGCTCAGCCTTATCCTACTGGCACACACTACATCTAGCCACGTACTCAGCTACATCCTTTTTCATACCTGACGACCAGTACAACTCCTTGAGATTCATGTACACCTTAGTGTTACGTGGATGCATAGCGTACATCGATGCATGTGCTTCCTCAAGAATCTTTTCTTTCAAATCACTGTCTCGAGGTACACAACATATCATGCTAATACAACACACCATCATCTAAAAACCTGAACTCTGGTCTCCTTCCCTTTGTCATATTATGCATGATTTGGTGAAACTCACTGTCACTCTGCTAAAGTTCTTTAATTCGATCATAAAAAGTAGGCTTGACTTGCATTTATGCAATCAAACCACTATGTTATGTCACCCTTAAGTCTAAGTTCAACTTTCACATTTCTACTAGCATGTCTTTCTCGAAACATGCCATAGAGAATTAATCAGTTGTTGAACTTAACTTCCCACTGAGGGCATCAACTACTACATTCACCTTTCCAGGATGATAATCTATCATTATATCATAATCCTTAATCAATTCTAATCATCTCCATTGTCTAAGATTCAGATCCTTCTGGGTAAAGATATATATCAAGCTCTTATGATCTATAAACACCTGGCACACCTCACCATAAAGATAGTAACGTTATGTCTTATGAGCATGAACTACAACAACTAATTCCAGATCATGTGACGAGTAATAATCCTCATTCTATGCTACTAACTTCTTATTACTACTGTAAGAATTTATCTCAAAATTATATCTTACTCTTTTCTCCGAGTCATTTTCATATTGTGTATCTACCTTCCAGATTAGCTAACTTTAAACCCTGGATTTTATTAGTGCTAGGTTACCTTTCATAGTGCAAATCGTATGATCTTGTTTTATAAAGATACTAGTATTCAAGGTCAAATCACTAGTGACATCCCTTGAACTACTACAACTCTAAACATTCTAGGGTTTGGTCCTTATCAGTAACATAGCATTATTGTGGTGTGACTTTGCTTCCTTAGTTTGAAATCTAACTTTAGATCTCATAAGTTCATCCATCTACTTGTAATGAATACAACAGATATGAATAATCATCAATGAACTATAGATATATAACAGAAATGTAACATCAGCCAAGTTCTCTAGCATAACTTATTAACAAAAATGCTACAAATAAACATGATACTTGTTACCCAAGCATCACACATGGCTCACAAGGCCATTCATATCTTGTCACCTCTCACTAGGCAACAACTTATTCACATGGCTCACAAGGCCATTCACATCTTGTCACCTCTCACTAGGCAACAATTTATTCACATGGTTCATAAAATCCGTACACATTATTACTTTTATTAAGCAACAACAACATCAACACACCAAAAAGCCAATCAACATTTATTATATAAATGTCACAGCCCAAACTTGGCTATATTCATCATCTCATCATACCTGCATGGTTATTAGGCATGATAACAGTCATACAAGATATTTATCACATCATGTGATACAATAGTAATACCATCATTCCTTAACCAGGAATTAGGGTTCACTATCAAATAGGGCTTATCATTCCCTTTTCCCCAAATTAGGGTTAGGGTTCCCCATTTCTCATTAATTCAGACCCTCTTGAGTTAACCAACTTTATCTTGTATTAAGGTATTTCCCCTCTTATGCATTCCATCATAAAATACTCACCCTTAGCATATAATGCATAGGCCACACATTAGAATTGTCTAGCTATCTCACATGATATGGACTTATCTTAGTTTAAGGTATAACTTTATTATAAATTTGCCTATAAACAATCGCAATGATACACTCTCAACTAGGGTTCACAATGAGACACCCTCCACTAGGGTTTACTAATCATGTATTGGATCCATGCATTTGTTATGCATTATTGATTAGTACCATTAAGGGTATTTCTCACCTAATCATTAAATTTAATCTGACCCTTGTTGTGTTCCTTTATTTCTAATTAAGGATTTCTCATATGAGGTCCCAATGTTGGGTCTCCGATATCAGTTGCAACTAATTATTAGTTGTTCTAATCTTTCTCTTATATCTCAACATCTTAGTCTATGTACATTCTTACTATGATGTGAGTCTAAATTATCCAGAGTCTACTCTTATAATACTGTTAATAGGAGTCATTAGATCTCAGTAACGCATCCTGCCAGCCGGACCAGGCCGAACCTGTAGTCCTGAAGCCAAGAGCTACTCAGGATTAACCAACTCCTATTAATCTCAAACATGTGGAAAGAATATCCACTTAGGGCAGACTCATTTAAACATAACTTCTGGTCTACTTAATACAAAGAATATAAACAATAAATAATTCACTTCATGACACTCAATCAATATAAAAGAATCATATTTATTCTACAAATTGAAAATCTAAATTCATACATATAAGAGCATTTCTAATGATTTCCAATCAAATAAGCAATATAAGGCAAGAGTTGCATCGCATCCTATGTTTAATCTCTTACTCCTGTATTAATTTCCGATTTCTTAACCCTAAGATTTCTAGGGTTTCTCTCTAGCCGATCCTTCCTCTGCATACCTGGCCAGGGCATCCAGAGAAGAATAGACAGAGTAGCTTGATACTGGTCAATCTAAGTATTCAGACACCTGGCCAGGGTATCTAAACACTCAGACCTCCCAGAGCTAAAGACATATCACTTCTTATTTTCCTCACTTATAACTTTATCTTTTGATCCTAATGATCCCTGATGACTCAGCCTAAGCTCTCTACTTGGTTCTCGTGACCACATCCTCTTCCTGCCATCTGCAATAGTATAACAGAATACTTCCTGTTAGAAAATTGCAGTTAGAAGGAAGACACTTAAGTCTTAATCCTATTGGTCTCTTATCGTCCCCTGACCTTGACTTAGAGTATTCATATACTCAACCTATGCTCTGATACCAAGATGTCACACCCCGATCTCGCATTACCCACTAATCACGAGATTAGGGCGTGATGGAGGGATTATCACATAAACAAATCACTGAGAACTTTTTCTTTTTAAAACCTTGTAATGATATCCGGATTATTGCTGTAAACTAAAACATAATAAACTATTGCGGAAGCATTTCAATTAAACTGGCTAGAGAACATAAATAGAGTTTGCAACATGTAACATTGTTTAACAGAAAGTAAAACATAACAATTAATTTACATCTTTTACACATTCGCCATACATACTCTCTCTCACCCACACCATGTCCCAAGGACCGAGGGGAAAGGACTAAGAAACCGCTATCTAACTAACTACATATACCTTCTACTGACTAGGGTGGTAAGATCTTTCAGATTCCTGGAACTGTCGCTGACCTGAAAATGTTTGAGTAGAGGGGTGAGCCTACTCGCTCAGTGAATAGTATTTCACTTAGCCATCATCGGATAACTCCATATTTTACATTTAATAGGAATATGCAAATAAAATAACAAACTGAGCAGTTCTAATTAAACCAGTGCAATTATCGTAGAAAAAGTATACTGAACATTTAAAGAACAAGTATTATAAATTGTAAATCTGAACATACACAAGTTTCATATAAATCTACTTTAATTCTAAGTGATCATCTTTTAACTTATGCCCTGATCATATGCAGTGTACTCTGCATATAAAGTCTCGTAGCGAACTACGAACCCACCGTACAAGACTTAGCGACACACCCGGGAAATGCTAAGTCTGACTGCCGTCCTGGTCTGCGTCAGGACTCTCAGGCTCACACGGACTCACTGCACTCTCAAAGAGTGTACTCTAGACTCCTCCTCTAACCTGAGCACACAGGCGGAGAGTCTGGGTTACCACTGTGACACACGCACAGATTATTGTTGAATAACCCCTATTTACTTCCAGTGCCACCGTGACACACGCACAAATTATTGTTGAACACTGCCTCTCTGTCCTCGTGCCACCGTGACACACGCACGGATTATTGTTGAACATGAGCCACTGACCATCTAGACACACGCTATGTAGGTCGTTTCACCCCTAAGGCACATACCTCTCAAAGGGGTTCTACGGTGTCAGGGCATCTAAGTCTAACACATTTTATTATAACAAGAAAACTCTTATAACATTGTGTCTCTCTCTCTCACATATTCGACTACTGGAATATACTGTAATTATGCAATTCACTGGCTGAAACTAGAAATTCAACTTTCATAACATTTCTATATATAGTGCAACAACTATTCTCTTATATCGCAATAACTCATAACTCAGCTATGCTTTCATGCAAACAGATTCGTTCACTGTAAATAGATTTCATATCTATTCCACGTCTCTATACTGATTTCATATTACTGAACATTCAAATATACTGTATTGAAAGGAATACTCAACCTGAAATACTTTATCACATTTATTCGCATCTTACTGAAATTACTCGTAAAGCATACACATTTATTTTACTAATCATTTCATTTTGTTTGAACTATGCAAATTAAAAGTCTAAGGATGCTAACTATGCTCGGCATCCGGGTAATCTCTATTACCCACATATACACATAAACATCATTTGTCATCTATAAACATGACTCAGTATCAACTTATCCAGTTTCGATGCTAAACATCCATTTTATGCTCAACGTATACATTGCAGTTGTAATATAAGAAATTCTATCATTTTCATCAATCATATTACGTATTTCAAGTTCCAATGAACCATATAAATTTATTAATTCAATCCACACTGATCAGATGCTAAACTAAATCATATGACGACATAAGGAAGCAGTTTATGAAATAAAATTCGAGTAACGCCAAATACTGTCCAAAAGCCAAGTGTCAGCGAAAAATGCACAATTTACCGAAAAATTCCAACTAAGGAGTTAAATGATGATAACTAAATGAACTCCTACTCACAACGATTTGGGATGTCCAGATTCGTCCGAAAACGCGTCCAGAGGGTTGTCTTCAACCTTGGATTTGCCCAATTTGAATCTACAGTAATCCAACAGTACCATGCTCACACGTACATGTTGAAATCAAGCACCCTAGGTTGCTGATTGGGGATAGGAAGCAGCGGAATCCGGTTTGGATCTCAAGGATGAGTTCAAGGAATCATTCCTCGGTGCTGTCTAGCGCCCATGGCTGTTCAAGATCGTAGCTGCAGCTACTGCTGCTCGGGCTAGCTGGGGCGCCGCCCCTTCTGCTTGGGCGCCGCTTCTTGCAGGCTGGGTACTGAAATTGAGTGTAGAGAAGGAAAGGATGGAGGAAGGAGGTGGAGGCAATGCTTGCTGGTTCTAAGGTGATCCGGAGCCACCCTTCCCTAACCTTTGCTGTTGCTCGCACACACAGCTGCTATAGTGCAGCAGATCGGCCACCCTAGTTGCTGCTAGGTAGGGGCATCGTCCTAGGTGGTCATCTCATTCATGGCTGCGGTTGCAAGCCTGGACCTCAAAAACGGAATCAAGGTGGACGTTTGGTGGTGTTGGCTGCCCCAGGAGAGCCCCTGGCCGTCGCCCTGCTGCACCTGCAGCTTGGCCGCAACTCCACTAGCCGGTGCCCTACCAGCTTGGCTGCTTGGATGGGGCAAAGTCGAGGAAGGAGAAGGTGGAGGAATGGAAGACGGAGGTGAAGAAAGCTCGATCGCTAGCTATCACGCCCAAACGGCCACCCCCTCCTCTGACCTAGCTGCAAGTCGGGTGGGGTATAGAGCGCCGCTTGCGGCTGCTCCTATTCTATTAATCGGGAAGAAATACAGGAGAAGAGGGGTAGCCGACCCTCTTAAAGAGATAAAGATAAAAAAATGGAAAATTTGCACAATCAGCCCAAAAGACTTAAAAACATCATATCTAGTACATCGGATGCCCGATTTGGATGATTTCTCTTGCAACTTTTCAAGTACGGGATTCTCTACAACCTCGAAGTGAGAAAACATGCTAATTGGACTGCCTCACCTGATCAAAGCACTAAATGCATTAGTGAGTACTTAATTCAACTTAATTAACCTAACGATCAACATTGCTATTATTATTAATTACCTCAAATGATTCAATCTCAACTATTGATTCACATGTTAGCTTATCTTAATTAACCATGATGTTAACAAGATACTTAGCACTAATGAAGATACTTACTGATTAAGTTCGGAGTGGGTCATAACAATCTCCCTCCCTTATAAGAATTTCGTCCCGAAATTCCTATAAGAGAAAAGGAAACTTATCACACGTCACTGACTCAAACTCCCACATGGTTTCACTAATGGTATCTCGTGATTCTTGAGTTTCTTGATCCTCCGATCAACTATTCGTATTGATCCCTCAACATAAGATACATCTGGTCTGAGCTGAGCAGATTATGGGTCCACTATCTCTGGCCCAAGAATCTCTTTCTCACCTACCTCGTACCAACATATGGAAGATCTACACTTTCTACCATATAGAGCTTTATACTGAGCCGTACCAAGACTAAAATGATGACTATTATTATATGCAAACTCTATAAGGCTCAAATGTTCTTCCCAACTTCCACTGAAATGTAAGACACATGCTCTCAGCATGTCCTCAAGAGTCTGAATGGTCCTCTCTGACTGACCATTCGTCTGCGGGTGAAAAGTTGTATTGAATCTTAACTTTGTGCCCAAAGCACGATGCAACTGATTCCAAAAACCTGGATGTGAACTTAGGATCTCTATCAGATATAATAGAAATTGGGATACCATACAACCTGACTGTCTCATCCATGAATATCTTAGCCAACTTCGGAACATCAGAGGTTGACTTGATATGAAGAAAGTGAGCAGACTTAGTCAGTCTATCCACAATCACCATATCGAGTCACAACCTTTAGGTGTCCGCGGTAACCCTACCATAAAATCCATTGTGATATGTTCCCATTTCCACTCTGGTATAGGAAGAGACTACAGAATACCTACAGGTTTCTGATGCTCAACCTTATCCTACTGGCACACACTACATCTAGCCACGTACTCAGCTACATCCTTTTTCATACCTGACGACCAGTACAACTCCTTGAGATTCATGTACACCTTAGTGTTACGTGGATGCATAGCGTACATCGATGCATGTGCTTCCTCAAGAATCTTTTCTTTCAAATCACTGTCTCGAGGTACACAACATATCATGCTAATACAACACACCATCATCTAAAAACCTGAACTCTGGTCTCCTTCCCTTTGTCATATTATGCATGATTTGGTGAAACTCACTGTCACTCTGCTAAAGTTCTTTAATTCGATCATAAAAAGTAGGCTTGACTTGCATTTATGCAATCAAACCACTATGTTATGTCACCCTTAAGTCTAAGTTCAACTTTCACATTTCTACTAGCATGTCTTTCTCGAAACATGCCATAGAGAATGCATCAGTTGTTGAACTTAACTTCCCGCTGAGGGCATCAACTACTACATTCACCTTTCCAGGATGATAATCTATCATTATATCATAATCCTTAATCAATTCTAATCATCTCCATTATCTAAGATTCAGATCCTTCTGGGTATATATCAAGCTCTTATGATCTATAAACACCTGGCACACCTCACCATAAAGATAGTAACGTCATGTCTTATGAGCATGAACTACAACAACTAATTCCAGATCATGTGACGAGTAATAATCCTCATTCTATGCTACTAACTTCTTATTACTATTGTAAGAATTTATCTCAAAATTATATCTTACTCTTTTCTCCGAGTCATTTTCATATTGTGTATCTACCTTCCAGATTAGCTAACTTTAAACCCTGGATTTTATTAGTGCTAGGTTACCTTTCATAGTGCAAATCGTATGATATTGTTTTATAAAGATACTAGTATTCAAGGTCAAATCACTAGTGACATCCCTTGAACTACTACAACTCTAAACATTCTAGGGTTTGGTCCTTATCAGTAACATAGCATTATTGTGGTGTGACTTTGCTTCCTTAGTTTGAAATCTAACTTTAGATCTCATAAGTTCATCCATCTACTTGTAATGAATACAACAGATATGAATAATCATCAATGAACTATAGATATATAACAGAAATGTAACATCAGCCAAGTTCTCTAGCATAACTTATTAACACAAATGCTACAAATAAACATGATACTTGTTACCGAAGCATCACACATGGCTCACAAGGCCATTCATATCTTGTCACCTCTCACTAGGCAACAACTTATTCACATGGCTCACAAGGCCATTCACATCTTGTCACCTCTCACTAGGCAACAATTTATTCACATGGTTCATAAAATCCGTACACATTATTACTTTTATTAAGCAACAACAACATCAACACACCAAAAAGCCAATCAACATTTATTATATAAATGTCACAGCCCAAACTTGGCTATATTCATCATCTCATCATACCTGCATGGTTATTAGGCATGATAACAGTCATACAAGATATTTATCACATCATGTGATACAATAGTAATACCATCATTCCTTAACCAGGAATTAGGGTTCACTATCAAATAGGGCTTATCATTCCCTTTTCCCCAAATTAGGGTTAGGGTTCCCCATTTCTCATTAATTCAGACCCTCTTGAGTTAACCAACTTTATCTTGTATTAAGGTATTTCCCCTCTTATGCATTCCATCACAAAATACTCACCCTTAGCATATAATGCATAGGCCACACATTAGAATTGTCCAGCTATCTCACATGATATGGACTTATCTTAGTTTAAGGCATAACTTTATTATAAAGTTGCCTATAAACAATCGCAATGATACACTCTCAACTAGGGTTCACAATGAGACACCCTTCACTAGGGTTTACTAATCATGTATTGGATCCATGCATTTGTTATGCATTATTGATTAGTACCATTAAGGATATTTCTCACCTAATCATTAAATTTAATCTGACCCTTGTTGTGTTCCTTTATTTCTAATTAAGGATTTCTCATATGAGGTCCCAATGTTGGGTCTCCGATATCAGTTGCAACTAATTCTTAGTTGTTCTAATCTTTCTCTTATATCTCAACATCTTAGTGTATGTACATTCTTACTATGATGTGAGTCTAAATTATCCAGAGTCTACTCTTATAATACTGTTAATAGGAGTCATTAGATCTCAGTAACGCATCCTGCCAGCCGGACCAGGCCGAACCTGTAGTCCTAAAGCCAAGAGCTACTCAGGATTAACCAACTCCTATTAATCTCAAACATGTGGAAAGAATATCCACTTAGGGCAGACTCATTTAAACATAACTTCTGGTCTACTTAATACAAAGAATATAAACAATAAATAATTCACTTCATGACACTCAATCAATATAAAAGAATCATATTTATTCTACAAACTAAAAATCTAAATTCATACATATAAGAGCATTTCTAGTGATTTCCAATCAAATAAGCAATATAAGGCAAGAGTTGCATCGCATCCTATGTTTAATCTCTTACTCCTGTATTAATTTCCGATTTCTTAACCCTAAGATTTCTAGGGTTTCTCTCTAGCCTATCCTTCCTATGCATACCTGGCCAGGGCATCCAGAGAAGAATAGACAGAGTAGCTTGATACTGGTCAATCTAAGTATTCAGACACCTGGCCAGGGTATCTAAACACTCAGACCTCCCAGAGCTAAAGACATATCACTTCTTATTTTCCTCACTTATAACTTTATCTTTTGATCCTAATGATCCCTGATGACTCAGCCTAAGCTCTCTACTTGGTTCTCGTGACCAAATCCTCTTCCTGCCATCTGCAATAGTATAACAGAATACTTCCTGTTAGAAAATTGTAGTTAGAAGGAAGACACTTAAGTCCTAATCCTATTGGTCTGTTATCGTCCCCTGACCTTGACTTAGAGTATTCATATACTCAACCTATGCTCTGATACCAAGATGTCACACCCCGATCTCGCATTACCCACTAATCACGAGATTAGGGCGCGACGGAGGGATTATCACATAAACAAATCACTGAGAACTTTTTCTTTTTAAAACCTCGTAATGATATCCGGATTATTGCTGTAAACTAAAACATAATAAACTATTGCGGAAGCATTTCAATTAAACTGGCTAGAGAACATAAATAGAGTTTGCAACATGTAACATTGTTTAACAGAAAGTAAAACATAACAGTTAATTTACATCTTTTACACATTCGCCATACATACTCTCTCTCACCCACACCATGTCCCAAGGACCGAGGGGAAAGGACTAAGAAACCGCTATCTAACTAACTACATATACCTTCTACTGACTAGGGTGGTAAGATCTTTCAGATTCCTGGAACTGTCGCTGACCTGAAAATGTTTGAGTAGAGGGGTGAGCCTACTCGCTCAGTGAATAGTATTTCACTTAGCCATCATCGGATAACTCCATATTTTACATTTAACAGGAATATGCAAATAAAACAACAAACTGAGCAGTTCTAATTAAACCAGTGCAATTATCGCAGAAAAAGTATACTGAACATTTAAAGAACAAGTATCATAAATTCTAAATCTGAACATACACAAGTTTCATATAAATCTACTTTAATTCTAAGTGATCATATTTTAACTTATGCTCTGATCATATGCAGTGTACTCTGCATATAAAGTCTCGTAGCGAACTAAGAACCCACCATACAAGACTTAGCGACACACCCGGGAAATGCTAAGTCTGACTGCCGTCCTGGTCTGCGTCAGGACTCTCAGGCTCACACGCCCTCACTGCACTCTCAAAGAGTGTACTCTAGACTCCTCCTCTAACCTGAGCACACAGGCGGAGAGTCTGGGTTACCACTGTGACACACACACAGATTATTGTTGAATAACCCCTATTTACTTCCAGTGCCACCGTGACACACACACGGATTATTGTTGAACACTGCCTCTCTGTGCTCGTGCCACCGTGACACACGCACGGATTATTGTTGAACACGAGCCACTGACCATCTAGACACACGCTATGTAGGTCATTTCACCCCATAGACCTCTCAAAGGGGTTCTACGGTGTCAGGGCATCTAAGTCTAATACATTTTATTATAATAAGAAAACTCTTATAACATTGTGTCTCTCTCTCACATATTCGACTACTGGAATATATTGTAATTATGCAATTCACTGGCTGAAACTAGAAATTCAACTTTCATAACATTTCTATATATAGTGCAACAACTATTCTCTTATATCGCAATAACTCATAACTCAGCTATGCTTTCATGCAAACAGATTCGTTCACTGTAAATAGATTTCATATCTATTCCACGTCTCTATACTGATATCATATTACTGAACATTCAAATATACTGTATTGAAAGGAATACTCAACCTGAAATACTTTATCACATTTATTCGCATCTTACTGAAATTACTTGTAAAGCATACACATTTATTTTACTAATCATTTCATTTCGTTTGAACTATGCAAATTAAAAGTCTAAGGATGCTAACTATGCTCGGCATCCGGGTAATCTCTATTACCCACATATACACATAAACATCATTTGTCATCTATAAACATGACTCAGTATCAACTTATCCAGTTTCGATGCTAAACATCCATTTTATGCTCAACGTATACATTGCAGTTGTAATACAGGAAATTCTATCATTTTCATCAATCATATTACGTATTTCAAGTTCCAATGAACCATATAAATTTATTAATTCAATCCACACTGATCATATGCTAAACTAAATCATATAACGGCATAAGGAAGCAGTTTATGAAATAAAATTCGAGTAACGCAAAATACTGTCCAAAAGCCAAGTGTCAGCAAAAAAAGCACAGTTTACCGAAAAATTCCAACTAAGGAGTTAAATGATGATAACTAAATGAATCCTACTCACAACGATTTGGGATGTCCGGATTCGTCCGGAAACGCGTCCAGAGGGTTGTCTTCAACCTTGGATTTGCCCAATTTGAATCTACAGTAATCCAACAGTACCATGCTCACACGTACAGGTTGAAATCAAGCACCCTGGGTTGGTGATTGGGGATAGGAAGCAGCGGAATCCGGTTTGGATCTCAAGGAAGAGTTCAAGGAATCGTTCCTCAGTGCTGTCTAGCGCCCATGGCTGTTCAAGATTGTAGCTGCAGCTACTGCTGCTCGGGCTAGCTGGGGCGCCGCCCGTTCTGCTTAGGCACCGCTTCTTGCAGGCTGGGTACTGAAATTGAGTGTAGAGAAGGAAAGGATGGAGGAAGGAGGTGGAGGCAACGCTTGCTGGTTCTAAGGTGATCCGGAGCCACCCTTCCCTAACCTTTGCTGTTGCTCGCACACACAGCTGCTATAGTACAGCAGATCGGCCGCCCTAGTTGCTTCTAGGTAGGGGCATCGTCCTAGGTGGTCATCTCGTTCATGGCTGCGGTTGCAAGCCTGGACCTCAAAAACGGAATCAAGGTGGACGTTTGGTGGTGTTGGTTGCCCCAGGAGAGCCCCTGGCCATCACCCTGCTGCACCTGCAGCTTGGCCGCAACTCCGCTAGCCGGCACCCTACCAGCTTGGCTGCTTGGATGGGGCGAAGTAGAGGAAGGAGAAGGTGGAGGAATGGAAGACGGAGGTGAAGAAAGCTCGATCGCTAGCTATCACGCCCAAACGGCCACCCCCTCCTCTGACCTAGCTGCAAGTTGGGCGGGGTACAGAGCGCCGCTTGCGGCTGCTCCTGTTCTATTAATCGGGAAGAAATACAGGAGAAGAGGGGTAGCCGACCCTCTTAAAGAGATAAGATAAAAAAAAATGGAAAATTTGCACAATCATCCCAAAAGACTTAAAAACATCATATCTAGTACATCGGATGCCCGATTTGGATGATTTCTCTTGCAACTTTTCAAGTACGGGATTCTCTACAACCTCGAAGTGAGAAAACATGCTAATTGGACTGCCTCACCTGATCAAAGCACTAAATGCATCAGTGAGTACTTAATTCAACTTAATTAACCTAACGATCAACATTGCTATTATTATTAATTACCTCAAATGATTCAATCTCAACTATTGATTCACATGTTAGCTTATCTTAATTAACCATGATGTTAACAAGATACTTAGCACTAATGAAGATACTTACTGATTAAGTTCGGAGTGGGTCATAACAATCTCCCTCCCTTATAAGAATTTCATCCCGAAATTACTATAAGAGAAAAGGAAACTTATCACACGTCACTGACTCAAACTCCCACATGGTTTCACTAATGGTATCTCGTGATTCTTGAGTTTCTTGATCCTCCGATCAACTATTTGTATTGATCCCTCAACATAAGATACATCTGGTCTGAGCTGAGCAGATTATGGGTCCACTATCTCTGGCCCAAGAATCTCTTTCTCACCTACCTCGTACCAACATATGGAAGATCTACACTTTCTACCATATAGAGCTTTATACTGAGCCATACCAAGACTAAAATGATGACTATTATTATATGCAAACTCTATAAGGCTCAAATGTTCTTCCCAACTTCCACTGAAATGTAAGACACATGCTCTCAGCATGTCCTCAAGAGTCTGAATGGTCCTCTCTGACTGACCATCCGTCTGCGGGTGAAAAGTTGTATTGAATCTTAACTTTGTGCCCAAAGCACGATGCAACTGATTCCAAAAACCTGGATGTGAACTTAGGATCTCTATCAGATATAATAGAAATTGGGATACCATACAACCTGACTGTCTCATCCGTGAATATCTTAGCCAACTTCGGAACATCAGAGGTTGACTTGATATGAAGAAAGTGAGCAGACTTATTCAGTCTATCCACAATCACCATATCGAGTCACAACCTTTAGGTGTCCGGGGTAACCCTACCATAAAATCCACTGTGATATGTTCCCATTTCCACTCTGGTATAGGAAGAGACTACAGAATACCTACAGGTTTCTGATGCTCAGCCTTATCCTACTGGCACACACTACATCTAGCCACGTACTTAGCTACATCCTTTTTCATACCTGACGACCAGTACAACTCCTTGAGATTCATGTACACCTTAGTGTTACGTGGATGCATAGCGTACATCGATGCATGTGCTTCCTCAAGAATCTTTTCTTTCAAATCACTATCTCGAGGTACACAACATATCATGCTAATACAACACACCATCATCTAAAAACCTGAACTCTAGTCTCCTTCCCTTTGTCATATTATGCATGATTTGGTGAAACTCACTGTCACCCTGCTAAAGTTCTTTAATTTGATCATAAAAAGTAGGCTTGACTTGCATTTATGCAATCAAACCACTATGTTATGTCACCCTTAAGTCTAAGTTCAACTTTCACATTTCTACTAGCATGTCTTTCTCGAAACATGCCATAGAGAATGCATCAGTTGTTGAACTTAACTTCCCGCTGAGGGCATCAACTACTACATTCACCTTTCCAGGATGATAATCTATCATTATATCATAATCCTTAATCAATTCTAATCATCTCCACTGTCTAAGATTCAGATCCTTCTGGGTAAAGATATATATCAAGCTCTTATGATCTATAAACACCTGGCACACCTCACCATAAAGATAGTAACGTCATGTCTTATGAGCATGAACTACAACAACTAATTCCAGATCATGTGACGAGTAATAATCCTCATTCTATGCTACTAACTTCTTATTACTACCTGTAAGAATTTATCTCAAAATTATATCTTACTCTTTTCTCCGAGTCATTTTCATATTGTGTATCTACCTTCCAGATTAGCTAACTTTAAACCCTGGATTTTATTAGTGCTAGGTTACCTTTCATAGTGCAAATCGTATGATCTTGTTTTATAAAGATACTAGTATTCAAGGTCAAATCACTAGTGACATCCCTTGAACTACTACAACTCTAAACATTCTAGGGTTTGGTCCTTATCAGTAACATAGCATTATTGTGGTGTGACTTTGCTTCCTTAGTTTGAAATCTAACTTTAGATCTCATAAGTTCATCCATCTACTTGTAATGAATACAACAGATATGAATAATCATCAATGAACTATAGATATATAACAGAAATGTAACATCAGCCAAGTTCTCTAGCATAACTTATTAACACAAATGCTACAAATAAACATGATACTTGTTACCCAAGCATCACACATGGCTCACAAGGCCATTCATATCTTGTCACCTCTCACTAGGCAACAACTTATTCACATGGCTCACAAGGCCATTCACATCTTGTCACCTCTCACTAGGCAACAATTTATTCACATGGTTCATAAAATCCGTACACATTATTACTTTTATTAAGCAACAACAACATCAACACACCAAAAAGCCAATCAACATTTATTATATAAATGTCACAGCCCAAACTTGGATATATTCATCATCTCATCATACCTGCATGGTTATTAGGCATGATAACAGTCATACAAGATATTTATCACATCATGTGATACAATAGTAATACCATCATTCCTTAACCAGGAATTAGGGTTCACTATCAAACAGGGCTTATCATTCCCTTTTCCCCAAATTAGGGTTAGGGTTCCCCATTTCTCATTAATTCAGACCCTCTTGAGTTAACCAACTTTATCTTGTATTAAGGTATTTCCCCTCTTATGCATTCCATCACAAATACTCACCCTTAGCATATAATGCATAGGCCACACATTAGAATTGTCCAGCTATCTCACATGATATGGACTTATCTTAGTTTAAGGCATAACTTTATTATAAAGTTGCCTATAAACAATCACAATGATACCCCTCAACTAGGGTTCACAATGAGACACCCTCCACTAGGGTTTACTAATCATGTATTGGATCCATGCATTTGTTATGCATTATTGATTAGTACCATTAAGGGTATTTCTCACCTAATCATTAAATTTAATCTGACCCTTGTTGTGTTCCTTTATTTCTAATTAAGGATTGCTCATATGAGGTCCCAATGTTGGGTCACCGATATCAGTTCCAACTAATTCTTAGTTGTTCTAATCTTTCTCTTATATCTCAACATCTTAGTGTATGTACATTCTTACTATGATGTGAGTCTAAATTATCCAGAGTCTACTCTTATAATATTGTTAATAGGAGTCATTAGATCTCAGTAACGCATCCTGCCAGCCGGACCAGGCCGAACCTGTAGTCCTGAAGCCAAGAGCTACTCAGGATTAACCAACTCCTATTAATCTCAAACATGTGGAAAGAATATCCACTTAGGGCAGACTCATTTAAACATAACTTCTGGTCTACTTAATACAAAGAATATAAACAATAAATAATTCACTTCATGACATTCAATCAATATAAAAGAATCATATTTATTCTGCAAACTGAAAATCTAAATTCATACAAATAAGAGCATTTCTAGTGATTTCCAATCAAATAAGCAATATAAGGCACGAGTTGCATCGCATCCTATGTTTAATCTCTTACTCCTGTATTAATTTCCGATTTCTTAACCCTAAGATTTCTAGGGTTTCTCTCTAGCCTATCCTTCCTCTGCATACCTGGCCAGGGCATCCAGAGAAGAATAGACAGAGTAGCTTGATACTGGTCAATCTAAGTATTCAGACACCTGGCCAGGGTATCTAAACACTCAGACCTCCCAGAGCTAAAGACATATCACTTCTTATTTTCCTCACTTATAACTTTATCTTTTGATCCTAATGATCCCTGATGACTCAGCCTAAGCTCTCTACTTGGTTCTCGTGACCACATCCTCTTCCTGCCATCTGCAATAGTATAACAAAATACTTCCTGTTAGAAAATTGCAGTTAGAAGGAAGACACTTAAGTCCTAATCCTATTGGTCTGTTATCGTCCCCTGACCTTGACTTAGAGTATTCATATACTCAACCTATGCTCTGATACCAAGATGTCACACCCCGATCTCGCATTACCCACTAATCACGAGATTAGGGCGCGACGGAGGGATTATCACATAAAAAAATCACTGAGAACTTTTTCTTTTTAAAACCTCGTAATGATATCCGGATTATTGCTGTAAACTAAAACATAATAAACTATTGCGGAAGCATTTCAATTAAACTGGCTAGAGAACATAAATAGAGTTTGCAACATGTAACATTGTTTAACAGAAAGTAAAACATAACCGTTAATTTACATCTTTTACACATTCGCCATACATACTCTCTCTCACCCACACCATGTCCCAAGGACCAAGGGGAAAGGACTAAGAAACCGCTATCTAACTAACTACATATACCTTCTACTGACTAGGGTGGTAAGATCTTTCAGATTCCTGGAACTGTCGCTGACCTGAAAATGTTTGAGTAGAGGGGTGAGCCTACTCGCTCAGTGAATAGTATTTCACTTAGCCATCATCGGATAACTCCATATTTTACATTTAACAGGAATATGCAAATAAAATAACAAACTGAGTAGTTCTAATTAAACCAGTGCAATTATCGCAGAAAAAGTATACTGAACATTTAAAGAACAAGTATCATAAATTCTAAATCTGAACATACACAAGTTTCATATAAATCTACTTTAATTCTAAGTGATCATCTTTTAACTTATGCCCTGATCATATGCAGTGTACTCTGCATATAAAGTCTCGTAGCGAACTACGAACCCACCATACAAGACTTAGCGACACACCCGGGAAATGCTAAGTCTGACTGCTGTCCTGGTCTGCGTCAGGACTCTCAAGCTCACACGACCTCACTGCACTCTCAAAGAGTGTACTCTAGACTACTCCTCTAACCTGAGCACACAAGCAGAGAGTCTGGGTTACCACTGTGACACACACACAGATTATTGTTGAATAACCCCTATTTACTTCCAGTGCCACCGTGACACACACACAGATTATTGTTGAACACTGCCTCTCTGTCCTCGTGCCACCATGACACACGCACAAATTATTGTTGAACACGAGCCACCGACCATCTAGACACACGCTAGGTAGGTCGTTTCACCCCTAAGGCACAGACCTCTCAAAGGGGTTCTACGGTGTCAGGGCATCTAAGTCTAACACATTTTATTATAATAAGAAAACTCTTATAACATTTTGTCTCTCTCTCACATATTCGACTATTGGAATATACTGTAATTCTGCAATTCACTGGCTGAAACTAGAAATTCAACTTTCATAACATTTCTATATATAGTGCAACAACTATTCTCTTATATCGCAATAACTCATAACTCAGCTATGCTTTCATGCAAACAGATTCGTTCACTGTAAATAGATTTCATATCTATTCCACGTCTCTATACTGATTTCATATTACTGAACATTCAAATATACTGTATTGAAAGGAATACTCAACCTGAAATACTTTATCACATTTATCCGCATCTTACTGAAATTACTCGTAAAGCATACACATTTATTTTACTAATCATTTCATTTCGTTTGAACTATGCAAATCAAAAGTCTAAGGATGCTAACTATGCTCGGCATCCGGGTAATCTCTATTACCCACATATACACATAAACATCATTTGTCATCTATAAACATGACTCAGTATCAACTTATCCAGTTTTGATGCTAAACATCCATTTTATGCTCAACGTATACATTGCAGTTGTAATACAAGAAATTCTATCATTTTCATCAATCATATTACATATTTCAAGTTCCAATGAACCATATAAATTTATTAATTCAATCCACACTGATCAGATGCTAAACTAAATCATATAACGGCATAAGGAAGCAGTTTATGAAATAAAATTCGAGTAACGCCAAATACTATCCAAAAGCCAAGTGTCAGTGAAAAATGCACAGTTTACCAAAAAATTCCAACTAAGGAGTTAAATGATGATAACTAAATGAACTCCTACTCACAGTGATTTGGGATGTCCGGATTCGTCCGGAAACGCGTCTAGAGGGTTGTCTTCAACCTTGGATTTGCCCAATTTGAATCTACAGTAATCCAACAGTACCATGCTCACACGTACATGTTGAAATCAAGCACCCTGGGTTGCTGATTGGGGACAGGAAGCAGCAGAATCCGGTATTGATCTCAAGGACGAGTTCAAGGAATCGTTTCTCGGTGCTGTCTAGTGCCCATGGCTTTTCAAGATCGTAGCTACAACTACTGCTGCTCGGGCTAGCTGGGGCGCCGCCCCTTCTGCTTGGGCGCCGCTTCTTGCAGGCTGGGTACTGAAATTGAGTGTAGAGAAGGAAAGGATGGAGGAAGGAGGTGGAGGCAACGCTTGCTGGTTCTAAGGTGATCCGGAGCCACCCTTCCCTAACCTTTGCTGTTGCTCGCACACACAGCTTCTATAGTGCAGCAGATCGGCCGCCCTAGTTGCTGCTAGGTAGGGGCATCATCCTAGGTGGTCATCTCGTTCGTGGCTGCGATTGCAAGCCTGGACCTCAAAAACGGAATCAAGGTGGACGTTTGGTGGTGTTGGCTGCCCCAGGAGAGCCCCTGGCCGTCGCCCTGCTGCAGCTACAACTTGGCCGCAACTCCGCTAGCCGGCGCCCTACTAGCTTGGCTGCTTGGATGGGGCGAAGTCGAGGAAAGAGAAGGTGGAGGAATGGAAGACGGAGGTGAAGAAAGCTCGATCGCTAGCTATCACGCCCAAATGGCCACCCCCTCCTCTGACCTAGCTGCAAGTCGGGCGGGGTATAGAGCGCCACTTGCGGCTGCTCCTGTTCTATTAATCGGGAAGAAATACAGGAGAAGAAGGGTAGCCGACCCTCTTAAAGAGATAAAGATAAAAAAATGGAAAATTTGCACAATCATCCCAAAAGACTTAAAAACATCATATCTAGTACATCGGATGCCCGATTTGGATGATTTCTCTTGCAACTTTTCAAGTACGGGATTCTCTACAACCTCGAAGTGATAAAACATGCTAATTGGACTGCCTCACCTGATCAAAGCACTAAATGCATCAGTGAGTACTTAATTCAACTTAATTAACCTAACGATCAACATTTCTATTATTATTAATTACCTCAAATGATTCAATATCAACTATTGATTCACATGTTAGCTTATCTTAATTAACCATGATGTTAACAAGATACTTAGCACTAATGAAGATACTTACTGATTAAGTTCGGAGTGGGTCATAACACTAATGATCCTACCCTCTTCAGCCTTTCAAAGGTCTTTCCGGCACCATGTCTTTCATCATGGGGTGGTGCCCTGGGTACAGGTACTGGCATTCTATCCATCATGTGGGTCATAGCTGCCATAAACTGCCCGAACATAGTCTGAAAGGCTGGGTTCCCCATATCAGTTGGGTTGAACTGGGGTTGATCAGGTACAAGTTCCTCCCTGTCCTGGTCTCTTGCACCTCTTCCCGGTGCAGCTACACTGCTCTCAGCAGCGTGTTCATCGTGTGATCCAGACATATTTAGTTCTTCTTCTCCTATATGAGCAGAAGACACTTAGAACAGAATCAACTACCTTAATCCTATGTCTTTGTAGACTCAGCGAACCTAGAGCTCTGATACCACTAAACTGTGACGACACCCGCCATCATTTAAGATAACAAGTGTCATTAACAATAATAAAACATGCAGAAGCGATCGTTAGCAGCGGATTACTGAAAATCACTAAAAATTAAAACCATTTATCAAGAGATCCATTCATAGGAAAACTCTTTCATTTAGAACCAAAGTAAAACATTACATCCTGGTTCATATATATACATATCATGCCTGTTTGCACAAAATCTCAGATTGGAGAATCAAAACACTAACTCCTAAGACCCGAGAGTACAGAGACGACTCATAGGACTATCTACACAAAACCAGACAGCCAATGTCTCCACCTGTTGGATCACTGCTGTCCCTATGACTGCTGCTGCTGTTGCTCACCCACTGAAAGGTTTCTTCCTCTTCTTCGGCGATTACCTAAAAATTTAATCCCACGGGGGTGAGACAATTATTAAAAATTGTCCCAGCGAGAGATATAACTCTCCGCCAGAAACATTGTTATTGCTGATAATAGAATAACACTGAGCAGTAGAATTATATTTACTCAACAATAGGTAAATCATTGAATAAGATATGCAGAGCAGTATTCTCTATGCAATCATTTCAATTATAACTTGATTAAGCAGCAAGTCATTCATTTAAGAAGGAATATGAAGAACATGTATATCATTTATCCAACTATGATATAATAGACCATGTATCATCAACCATTGATTCTCGCAATTCAACCCTAAGCAAATATGCTACATGGCTGATTACGTTTTACAATCATACTAATGCCCTGAGGAGATGAGGTATACCGCTCATACTCCAACCGACCACAGTTACGTAAAGCATCGGTACCACACATAGGTCAATGGAAGAGCCGGATTCCCATGACCTCAACTATCTCGGTCAGTACGAGATAACATGCAGGACATCTTGTGTCTCTGCTAGATAGCTTTCCAGGGTATACTGGCAACATCGCTATTAGAGTTATAGCCCATAGCATATACTCTCTTCAGGATATGGCCCGTAGCCAATGCCCGGTATTATTTTGTGGAGTCATGGCCCGTAGCCATGCTCTTATTGGGGTATGGTCCGTAACCAATCCTGTTCATAGGACATAACCCGTAGCAATGCCTATGGGGCATAAGGATATAATTGCCCAATTACCCCCACATATTCAAAAATATGCGTTCCGAGTAAACTCGTTTCACCATTCAACTAATTCTGACGCCGATGGATCTGTGATCAGGGCAACTACATTATATGGTATCACTTGATTAATTAAGTACATTATCATATTCTTTTAGCATCAGCCAAGTTTCCAAACATAACTTAATAAGACAAATGCTATAAAGAAAACATGTACTATTTCCATTAATCACTTCTCAGTCTTTATAAGACATGGGGATCTCAGTCCCTCATTTCAATACTGGGAATTTTCATTCCTTTGCAACTCAATGCCATAATCATATGGTTCTGGGTATTCAAACCCTTAGCTCATCATTGAGCATTATTACCACTTTTTCAGGTAATTATCACCTTCAGGTCACCTGACCAAGGTAAAAATGATGCTTATTACATAAACATCTTCTCATGGCACTTAAGGCCCATTACTTCTCTTATTACCTCATACTAGGCAATAAGGTATAGCATGGCACATAAGGCCCAATAAACAATGTCAATACATAAAATGTCATAGCTCATACCTGGCTATGTTCATCATCACATCATACCTGCATGGTTAGTACAGATGATAATACATCAATTTCATATCAGCACCATGCAAAAAATATATAACATCATTATTCAAGGGTAACGCCACTATTCCCTTACCAGGGTTAGGGTTTCCCATTTCTCATTAATTCAGACCCTCTTGAGTTAACCAACTTTATCTTGTATTAAGGTATTTCCCCTCTTAATACATTCCATCACAGAATACTCACCCTTAGCATATAATGCATAGGCCACACATTAGAATTGTCCAGCTATCTCACATGATATGGACTTATCTTAGTTTAAGGCATAACTTTATTATAAAGCTGCCTCTAAACAATCGCAATGATACACCCTCAACTAGGGTTTCACAAGGATACACCCTCAACCAGGGTTCACAATGATACACCCTCCACTAGGGTTTCACAAGGTTACACCCTCAACCAGGGTTCACAATGATACACCCTCCACTAGGGTTTCACAAGGATACACCCTCAACTAGGGTTTACAAACATCCTAATTAGTGATTTCACATGTAGACAACCTCTTATTAAGGTTATACATTGAATCAACCTCAATTAGGGTTTACATCATGTATTGGGTCCATGCATTTGTTATGCATTAATGACTAGTACCATAAAAGGTATCTCCCACCTAATCACATTAGGTTTTCATAAAGGTTTGATCAATTAGACCTTCAATAACATGAGGTATCCAATTGAATTAACCAAATTGAACCACACTCAATTCTAATTAATGGAACTTCAACCAATTGGATCATCAACTCAGTCATCATTTGAATCATGGCTCACCCCTCAATTGGGACTTCAATTATGGTCTGATCTCAATGGGATTAGGGTTTATAAACACCAATTAGAGCTTTGAAGTTGATCATCAATCATGCTACTAATTGTGTTTCAATTGATTGCATTGGACCTTCAACCATTGAATTCATGGAACCAATCATCAATTGGACCTATGATCATACTTCAATTGAGTTTAATAGGTCAACCTTCAACTAATTTGACCCTCAATTGACCCTCAATTGGTCATCAATTAGGTCTTGATTCAATTGAATTAGGGTTTGGAATCGAAGATCCAACAACACTCATCAATGCAAGATTGGTTACTTTGAAACTATTGAACCATTATCCAAATTGGGTATGACCTGACGCCAAACGGTCTTGAGGTCGTTTGGATGACCTCCAAACGGTCTTGAGACCATTTGCCCATCATATCATTCAAATCCAAGCCATCCAATTAAGGTTTGGATCATTGGATTGATCACCAAATCAGCATTGCATTGTATAACAACTTGGTACCTTTAGACCTTCAAACACCTAACCATACTCAACCCTAGACCTCCAAATGGTCTTGAGACCGTTTGGATGAGCTCAAAACGGTCTTGATACCGTTTGGCCCATCCAACCTTTGGATTCTAGTGAAAAATCATCATGGATTGGTCTATCGAGTTGATCAACAGATCAGCACTACATTGCAATATGATTAGTACCTTTGGACCTTCAATTGGTCAACTATACTTGACCCCAGACCTCCAAAAGGTCTTGGGGTGATCCCCAAACGGTCTTGAGACCGTTTGGGTGATCCCCAAACGGTCGTGAAACCGTTTGGGCTAATCAACCCAAAATCTCAACTTAACTCATTGGAATTTCAGCACTGTTTTCAATTAGGGTTTTCCTAATTAAATAGCCTTCAGCTCATGATTCCTTGGGAGTTAATCCCTCAAATTCGGTGAGTCATTAGATCACATCATTAGGAACAGTAATCCCAAACTTTCAACGCTTGGTCAACGCACTCAAACGGTCTTGAGACCGTTTGCCCAAAAAGTTCAATTAAATCAGATTGAAAATCAGCACTTAATCCAATTAGGTTTCCCTAATTGATTAGGCTTCAACTCACGATTCCTTTGGAGTTAATCCCTCAAATTTGGAGGGTTATTAATAAACATAATTATGAACAGTAATACCAAACGGTCAACGCTTGGTCAACCATCTCAAACGGTCTTGAAACCGTTTTCTCAACCAGGTCAAGTTAATCAGGTTGAAAATCAGCACATAATTCAATCCGATTGCCTAATTGATTGGCCTTCAACTCTCGATTCCTTTGGAGTTAATCCCTAAAATTTGGAGGGTTATCAGCCTACATAATTAGAAACAAAATTCCCAAACGGTCAATGCTTGGTCAACCATATCAAATGGTCTTGAAACCGTTTGCTCCCAAACGGTTTCAAACCGTTTGCCCTTAAACGGTTTGCTGAAACCGCATAGCCAATCAAATTAAAACGATTTGGAGTAGCTATCAAAACGGTTTTGCTTGGTAATTTTCTTTGGATAAGCATATAGGATGATTTCATCATCCCCTTCCTTCGAACAACCAAGAAAAGCAACCGTTCTTGATGGAAATTGCAGCAAAGAAACAAGAGTGTATCAAATTGAAGAAATCAATCAACAAAGCATAGAGAATTGATGCAATAGCAATGTTTAAGGGTTTGAGTTATAAAACCCACCTCCAATTGAGCTCCAAAGCTCCAATCTCACGCCATTAATGGTGGATGAAGGTCTTGCAACTCCCTCTAGGCTCGTCCTCAAGCTTTTGATTGCAAAAGTTGGCTAGGGTTGAAAAGGTGATCGAAATAAGAAGGAATCCATAATTTATTTTTGATTTCCACCATGAAATCAAGGAGAACGAAGGTCAAGAGCTTACCCACAGGTTGGGGTTCGTCCTCCTGGTCATCCCTAGCTTCCTTGGTCGGTTTCCAAGCTAAGAGAAGAAGTGGGGTCGAAATAGCCTTTCATTTGGCTAGGAAAAGGCCTTTTTATAAAAATTCAATGAAAGAGAAAATGCATTATTAAAATGCATTTAATTCCAAAATTTTTGCTGCCTCTTCCCCCTCAAATTCTCCTCAAAATCCTTAAGGACGAGGCTATATTCATTGCCTCTTATTCCTATCCATTATCCATGATTTAAAGAAAATCAAATTAAGCACCTTAATGCTTATTATATTAATATCCATATGTGAGTGGGTTTTCTTTTCCTTATAATAATGGTGAGTGGAATTTCACCTACTTAGGATATTTTCGTTCCTTATCTTGGAAAAGGAAAGTCCATCCTTATTCAAAATCAACCCAAAACATTTTGGTTAAAAGCCCTTCAATTATTTTTATTCATTTTTGCCCTAAATCGAATTAGGGTTTCAATTAGGCATTAATCTTGATTATTTTAATATCAAGATTCTCTCTCCTCCAACTTAATTCAAATGAAG
Organism: Alisma plantago-aquatica; assembly: GCA_963693085.1. Taxonomy (NCBI): domain Eukaryota; kingdom Viridiplantae; phylum Streptophyta; class Magnoliopsida; order Alismatales; family Alismataceae; genus Alisma; species Alisma plantago-aquatica. The sequence continues at coordinate 670,958,153 of OY856412.1, read as the reverse complement.
CACCCCTCTCATTTTATTTGCTCTACATGATGCCAAGAAACATTAGGGACCTTTTTGAAGTGGTAATTTGCATATTGAACCCTAGATTTTGGGTAAATTGCACTTTACTCCAAAACTAGGTTTTAATGCACAACATTGTCCAACAAGCTCTATCTTGGTGTCCAGGCTTGTGGAAACCATACTACTACATCATATTCATCCTTATGATGTCTCAACATCAGAGGAACATCTTATCATATGCAATTTGCAAGTTAACCCCTCAACTTGGGTAATTTGCACTTTAGTCCAAAACAAGCAATCATTGCTTTAACATTGTTCAAACAGGACCAAAATTGAAACATAAGTTCCTCATGAGCCCTAATTACTTTTCACAGGATAAGTACAAGCATATAATCAACTTTTTAAAGCAAAACTCCTGGGGTTAGAACATAACCCAGGTCAGGGATGTTACAAACAAGCTACACCTCATTAGGGTTACATATCAATACAATATGGTTATCATCCCTTCTATTCATAAGAGTGAATAGGTAAGACTACCTTATTCAGGGTAACCCTCCATTTGTTCCATCATCATTCAACCCATATAACCATACCACAATTGTACAATACTAAGATGGATTACTAGTATGAATGACTTAAACTACCAGACACCTTTCATTAACATATTGCTTGCACATGTACACTGAAATCATAAGTAGAAGAAATTTACATTCCTTAATATACCTTCAACAAATTGTACTTCTAAAAACAAATTCACATATTACTAAAATCCATTATTTTCTCTTATATCTCTCCTCATTCATTACTACCTACTTTTTGCTACTTATCCTTCTCATTTTAATCATGTAGATTAAACATCCCTAAAATTGAAACATACAAGGTATGAATAGATTATTCATCATTCTTGCTATTACTGCAAGAATTTATTTCATATCACACTTCACTCATATTGTATTTATCCTTTTGTTCAAAACACACTTGTTACATTCCAAATTTATTTCTTACCCTTTGCTCTGAATCATTTCCATATTGTTTATCTACCTTTCATATTAGCTACCTTTTAACCCTGGATTACTATCAGTGCTAGTTTACTTCTCATAGTGCAAATCTCATGATCTTGCTTTATAGAGATGCTAGTATTCAAGGTCAAATCACTATTGACATCCCTTGAACTACTACAACTCTAAACATTCTAGGGTTTGGTCCTTATCAGAAGCATGACGTTATTATGATGTGACTTATCTCCCTTAATTTGAAGTTCAAAATTTGGATCTCACAAGTTTTACTAAGGTCTTTGTTATCTTATCAATTGAGTTTTCTTTCTCTTACTTGACCTATTCAGATAGATTACATTCTCAATTTACCCCACTAGAGTTTCATCATCATATTGTATGTCATTATTACATTCACTAGATGCCTCTACCATGGTGGTTATGCATCAGATATGATTCATTTTTTATCACTTCATTCCCAAATTGCTTTCATTAAGGAAGATATGAAAGAGAAGATGATTTTGAGACTTAGAATTCTTATCTTCAAACATCCCATTAATACTATCACGACAGTCGACAAAACCATTATTGATTAAGCAAAATTAAATATTAGCAGCGGATTACTAAAAAATCACTAAAAATTAAAACCTTTTTGCAAGAAGATCCATTTCCAAAAAACTCTTATAACAAGAACCAAAATATTATGTATACATTTTGGTCCACCAAGTACATACCATGTACCTTTTCTTCTCGAGGATTACATACAACAGTTGCTCTATTAAATCTACACACAAGCAACATAAAACCTCGAGGCATTCAATGCCAAAATCTCATATCGATCATTAAAGCACTAACTACTGACTCCAAGGACCTGAGAGTACAGAGACGACACATATGACACGTATCTACAAGACATGATAATCAATATCTCCACCTGAGATATCACTATTGTCCCTGATGCGGCTGTCCATCCCCTAGTGTATGGTTCTTGTCTCCTCATCCTCGTCCACCTAAAAAGGTTGGATCCCACGGGGGTGAGATATAACTCTTTGCCAGAAACATTATTATTGCATATAAACAGTAATAAACTAAACATAAGAATCTTTATTGAATCAGTAGGATTTAATCATTATTAAGCAGAATAGAGCAATATTATCTCTTAAAGCATTATAGCTATAAATGATAAAGTAATAGACCATCTATTCATTTTAATAAGGAATATGAAGAACATGTATAATATTTATCCACTTTAGAATACAATAAGAAATGTAACATCAACCAATAGTTTCTGTAATTTGTCCTTAAGCAGATATGCTACACAGCTGATTACATTTTACAATCATTCTTATGCCCTGAGGAAGTGAGCCGTATCGCTCAAATCCAACCTTCGGTTGCGAAACCCAAAACTGGTGCCATACAAGATCAAAGGAAGAGCAAGACTCCTCAATCTCATCCATCTCGGTCAGTACGAGACCACAAGCAGGACCACCGTCTCTTGCTTAAGTGACCTCAGTCACAGGGTTAGCTTCCATAGGCTACCCTTTCTCTAGCCCGCCTTGGTACAGGTCCCGACGCTAGTAAATATGAGCCACGGGCCAGTTCACCATGCTCCCTGAGCCATGAACGCATTCATGCTCCATCACATTGAGCCATGGGCATGTGCACCATGCTCTTAAACATATATCGAGTCTACAACTGAAGTTGCACTCTAATCCTCCTATTTTCAGCTAGGAGAAACCCCGCATATTCAACAATATACACTCCGGATTAACCAGTAGGAGAACCCGTTTCACCATCACCATCTACTGACGATGATGGATCTATGGGCAGGGCTCTACATGATAATATTCCACTTGATTATTTAAGTACATTACCATATTCTTTTAGAATCAGTTAAGTTTTCAAACAAGAATTATTATGATAAATGCTACAAAGAAACAATACTCCTATTAAGTACTTTTAAAAACTTTATAAAACATTGGGATCTCAATCCCTTATCTCATTACTGGGAATTCACATCCCTCAACAACACCATCATAATGTTTGCTGGATCTGGGTATTCAAACCCTTAGTTCATCATTGAACATGGTTACCACTATCAGGTAACTATTACCTCTAGGTCATCTGACCAAGGTACTCATGATACTTGTTACACAAGCATCTCACATAGTTCACCAGGCATATTCAACTTCTTGTCACCTCTCACTAGGCAACAAATAAAATAATGGCTCACAAGGCCCATTAACATCATAGCTCATACCTGATTATGTTCATCATCTCATGAAACCTGCATGGTTAGTATACTTGATAACAACCATATCAATTACATATCAACATTATGCAACACAAAGATAACATCACTATTCCCTCATTAGGGTTAGGGTTTCCCATCTTTATCAATTAGGGTTTCACATAACATCACCTAATATTAGGGTTTCACATAACATCACCCTATATTAGGGTTTCACATAACATCACCTTATATTAGGGTTTCACATCTTTATATTAATTAGGGTTTTATGTCTACCTCATTAATCCAAACCCTAAGTCAGTGCTTCCACATATCTTGGAGCTCATAGCATTATATAAGTATTAAATCATACTTATCATTGTTCCATGTACTAGGAATACACATCACCATCATACCTTATTTAGTTGACTTAACCTTTCACTAAGTTCATGCACCTATGCTTATCATAGTGTATTGAATTAATTACTTTCATAGGCATCAAGTGATAATCACTCTACTTATACTAATCACCTAAGTATTTTAGAGGTACTTCCATTGAAATCAACCTTGAGATACTCTTCAACCACTTATGGGGTTATTAGTACTTGCATGATTTAAATCAATTGGACCTTCAAACGGTCTTGGTCCTAACCTCCAAATGATTTGAGTCCGTTTAGACCTTCAAACGGTCTTGGTCCTAACCTCCAAATAGTTTGAGACCGTTTAGAACTTCAAACGGTCTTGGTCTAATCCTCCAAATAGTTTGAGACCGTTTAGACCTTCAAACGGTCTTGGTCTAATTGAATCCTTCAAATAGTTTGAAGAACGTTAGACCTTAAATGGTCTTGAGGTCACTTGACCTTCAAACGATCTTGAGGTCACTGAATCTTCAAATGGTTTCCTTTACCTCAATATCCTCTCAATTATCCTTGAATTAAAAGCAACCACTTAAGCACCTTAGTTATTATAATACTATTATCCATTTTTAGTGGACATTACTTTTTAATTAACAAATGTGAGTGTGTTTCTTCACCTACTTAGGATATTTCGGTGCTACTCAAGGCATTTGGAAGTCCTCCCATTATAGGATTTCAACTAGCCTTTTAGTTGATGGGCACTTCAATTAATATATTTATTTTTGCTACAAAATAAATTAGGGTTTCAATTATGCTTAAATCTTGATTATTTTATTATCAAGATTATATCTCCTCAAAAGTAGTTCAAACAAGATGCCCCATTCTTTTTATTTTCTATAAATGATACCAAGAAATAGTAGGGACACAATAGAGGTGGTAATTTACATATCCAACCCTATATTTTGGGTAATTTGCAAATTACACCAAAACTAGTTATTTAATGCACATACATTATTCAAACAAGCTCCTTCTTGGAACTTAGGCTTCCACAAGCCATACCTCAGCATTATTCTCATTCTTATGATGCTCTAACACTTGAGGAACATTTATCATGTAACATTTGTAAGTTAACCCCTTAAATTGGGTAAATTGCACTTTAGTCCAAACAGGTAAAACATTGTTTCAACATTATTCAAATAGGATCAAAATTGAAACATAAGCTCCCCTTTTGTCTTATTTACTTTTCAAAAGATAAAGACAAGAATCTAAATGACTTTCTTAAGCAAAACTTCTAGGGTTAAGGCATAACCCAGGTAAGGGATGTTACAATTATCCACCCCTAACAGGGATTTCGTCCCCGAAATCATCAAGAGAAAAGAGTAGGGTACTTCCTCCTCATCTCTTCATCCAGATCCCATGTAGCTTCTTCAATGCCATGACGATTCCAAAGAACTTTCATAAGAACTATGTCTTTCTTTTTCAACTTTTTGATCCTCCTGTCAAGAATCAACACTGGTCCTTCTACATAGGATATATCTTCATTTAACTCTACCTCCACAGGTTGCAATACTAACTTCATATCAGGGTGACACTTTCTCAGCATGGATATATGGAATACTGGATGCAATCTGTGTAGTTCAGGTGGCAACTCCAACTTATAGGCTACCTTTCCAATCTGTTCAGTGTTTGGATAAGGCCTCATAAATCTAGGAGCTAACTTACCCTTTTTCCCAAATCTAAGAACACCTTTCCAAGGTGAGACTTTGATATATACTCTGTCTCCAACTTGGAGTTCTAAAGGTCTTCGCCATTTATCAGCGTATGACTTCTATCTATCTTATGCAACCTTCAACTGTTGCTGTATAACTTTAATCTTTTCAGTTGTCTGTTGCACTAACTCAGGACCCAAAAGTTGGTATTCTCCTGTTTCATACCAGCACAATGGAGATCTACAACGTCTACCATATAATGCTTCATATGGTGCCATATCAATACTGTGCTCATAACTATTGTTGTAAGCAGATTCTATTAAGCTCAAGTGTATATCCCAACTTCCTACAAACTGAAGGACACATGCCCTAAGCAAATCCTCCAAAGTTTGTATAGTCCTCTCAGATTGTCCATCTATCTGTGGGTGAAAGGCGGTACTAAACCTTAAATGCGTACCCAAAGCTTTATGTAGTCGTTCCCAAAAATGACTCGTGAACTGGGGACCTCTATTAGAAACAATTGTAGCTAGAACCCCGTGTAAACACACTATCTCATCTATATAGATCTGTGCAAGTTTCTCAGCAGTATAGGTTGTTCTGATAGGAAGAAAATGTGCTGACTTAGTCAACCTATCAACTATCACCCAAATGGAATCATTACTTTTGTCTATTCTTGGCAAACCAACCACAAAGTCCATGGTCACGTGATCCCATTTCCACTGTGGTATAGGTAAAGGTTGCATTGTTCCTGCAGGCTTTTGATGTTCAGCTTTAACCTACTGACATACTGGACACCGCATGACAAATTCAACTACATTTTTCTTCAAACCAGGCTACCAATACATATCTTTCAAGTTATGATACATTTTGGTGCTCCCTGGATGCATTGCATACATAGATGAATGAGCTTCCTCCAGACTAACTTTCTTAAGTCATTGGCATCATGTACTACCATCCTACCATGGTAACAGACTACCTCATCATCTGACTCATGAAAACCATCCTATTTCTCACTACCAACCTCTGACCTAATTTGCTGAATCATAGTATTAGCCTATTGTGCCTCTTAGATATGTTGTTTCAGAGTAGGTTTTATGTGCATCTCAGCTAATAGTCCAGCTAACAAGGATACTTTAAGCTGTACATTGTTTTGCCTCAAAGAAACAAGCATGTCTCGTTTAAAGCACACTAGAGAGTTCAACTATGCTTTGTCCATGGTTGGTGATGATGATTTTCTACTTAGTGCATCAGCCACTACATTAGCCTTTCCAGGATGATAATCAATTATACAATCGTAGTCCTTGATTAACTCCATCCAGCAGCGTTGTCTCATGTTCAACTCATGTTGTGAAAAGATGTATTTTAGGTTCTTATGGTCTGTGAAAATCTGGAATGTCTCTCCATAGAGATAATGTCTCCAGATCTTCAACACATGAACCACTGAAACTAATTCTAGATCATGTGTTGGATAATTTTCCTCGTGTTTCTTAAGCTGTCGAGAAGCAAAAGAAATCACTTGTTTATCCTGCATCAACACACATCCTATACCATTCTTAGAAGGATCACAGAAAACAATATACCCCTTTCCCTGCTCAGGTAACACTAATACAGGTGCACTGGTTAACCTTTCTTTCAACAACTGGAAAGAATGTTGACACTTGTCATTCCAAACAAAAGGAACCTCCTTCCTGGTCAACTTGGTTAGGGGTAATGCTACAAAACTGAAGTTTTTAATGAACCTCCTATAGTAGCCTGCCAGTCCTAGAAAACTACATATTTCCATTGGTGTCTTCGGCTGTTCCCATTCCAAGACAGATTCTACCGTTTTAGGATCAACACAGATACCTGAGGCAGATATTACATGTCCTAGGAAAGACACTTCTGATAACCAAAACTCACACTTACTGAATTTGGCATATAGCTTGTGCTCTCTCAATAAAGTCAGTGCCTGGCGGAGGTGTTGCTCATGCTATCAAGCATCTCTACTGTAAATCAGGATGTCATCTATAAAGACTACTATGAATTGATCAAGGAATGGCCGGAAGATTATATTCATGAGTTCCATGAATGCAGCTGGTGCATTAGTTAGTGACTCCAAACGACATAACCATGAACTCATAGTGACCATACCTTGTTCTGAAGGCTGATTTAGGTATGTCACTCTCGTTGATGCGTAACTGATGGTATCCTAACCTTAGATCTATTTTAGAAAAGATAGTTTCACCACGCAACTGGTCAAACAAGTCATCTATCCTTGGTAGAGGATATATATTTATTCTTTATGGTTACTTTGTTTAGCTGTCTGTAGTCGATGCATAATCACATAGACCAGTCCTTCTTTTTCACAAAGAGAACCGGAGCAACCCATGGTGAAGTACTCGGTCGAATAAAACCCTTTTCAAGCAACTCCTGTAACTGTTTCTTGAGTTCTGCCATCTCAGCAGGTGCCATTCTATAAGGTGTTTGAGCTATTGGTTGTGTACTCAGGATTAGATTAATCTTAAAATCAATCTCTCAGGGTGGAGGAACACCTGAAAGTTCCTCAAGAAACACATCCTCAAACTCCCTAACAATCAGAACTTCAGAAAGACTAGGACTCTCTGCCTTGGTATCTACCACATGTGCCAAGAATGCAAAGTATCCTTGTCTTATCAACTTCTCAGCTACCATAGCCGATACTAGACAAGTTGGAAGAATCTTTCTGTCCCCCTGAAAGATCCATGTATCACCATTGTCTAAGAACATGGCCTGCTTGGAACCACAATCCAAGACAACCTTATACTTTTCTAAGGTGTCCATTCCAAGAATTATATCGAACCCATGCATCTCAAGTGGTATAAGATGCACCTGAATGCTATGTTCTAAAAAAGAAAGAATACAGGGAGAACATACCTCCCGCAACACTGGAGATCCAACTAATAGATTATCTACTCTATGACTGACATTCATATTGCAGTCATGAATCACTTCTCGAGTGATAAAGGAATGTGTAGCACCCGGATCAATCAAAACAGATACAAAGCATGATGAAGACATATCGGAATGAAATAATTCCATATGACCTGTCATGACTCGTGGATTGACCACTGCCCCGACTGATTCATAGCATAGAATCTTGTCGTTGCTGGTTGTTGACCACTTGCCCTGTTGTTGGATGTAGATGAGCCAGCTTGGGACGCCTGCCCATGTCCTCGAGTGCCACTGCTAAAATGTCACCTCTGAGAGCCTTGTTGACTCTACCTCAGTGGTTGGGTTACACTCACGTCTCTACCTAGACAATCTTTCATCAGATGTCCCATCTTCCCGCATTTATAACAAACTATGTTCTCCCGTTGTGGTTTAGATGGTCCTATTATTGACATTGATGATGAGCTGTGGGCTCCCTCTGGTGGTAAACTATGACCTCTACCCTTGCTGGATGTCCACTATGTCTGAGTATTAAACCTTGGTGGTGCTGTTGGTGTAGAAAACCTTGATTTTCTTAAAGCTTTCAAACCTCTGTCCTTGGAACTGGGTATATACTTTCTTACTGTTGACCTGACGCTTCTCAGTCATGAACCTTTCTATCCGCCTAACTGACTCCACAAAGGTGGCAAACCTCTCTCTATTCTCTAGAGCAGATACTGGTGTGGTTAAATCAGCATTCAAACCCTTCTCAAAATGCCGAATCCTCTCCTCATCTGTAGCAGCCATGTGTGGACAGAACCGTAGAAGCTCCATGAACTTAGCTTCATACTCACTAATGTTCATTTGTCCTTGCCTTATTCGTTCAAACTGGGAGATATTCTCATGCAGGTAAGTCTTGGGAAAATATCTACTAATGTATTCACGTCAGAATTCTTCCCATACGACTTCAACACCTAGACTTTTGCCTTCTTCTATGGCCCACCAATGGCTAGCACTCCCCTTCAACATGTACACCGCATGCCTAACCTTCTCAGCTTCTGGGATATTAATAATTCTGAAGGCATTTTCTAGCTCAGTCAGCCACAAGTCCGCATCTGCTAGGTCAACTGTACCAACATATTCAATGGCTCCTACCCGGCGAAGCCGTTCAAAAGTCTTACCAGCTCCATGTCCCTCATTATGAGCTGGTGCCCTAGGTGCAGGTGGTGACATCCTATCTGCCATATGTGCCATAGTCATCATGAACTGCCCAAATAGAGCATGGAAAGTTGGGTTTTCTAGTGTAGCTTGGTCAAGCTGGGGATGTTCACGTACTAGTTCTTCTCTATCCTGATCCCTTGCACCTCCTCCTGGTGCAGTAACACTACTTTCAACAGCATGTTCTTCATGTGATCCAGCCATCTTCAAGCTTTACTTCTTCTCCTGAGAGCAGAAGTCACTATCAGATAAATTGGAAGACACTAGAACAGACTCAACGACCTTAATCCAATGTCTCTGTAGACTCAACAAACCTAGAGCTCTGATACCACTAAACTTGTCATGACAGTCGATAAAACCGTTACTGATTAAGTGGAATTAAATATTAGCACCGGATTACTGAAAAATCACAAAAAATTAAAACCTTTTTGCAAAGAGATCCATTTCCAGGAAACTCTTATAACAAGAACTAAAATATTATGTATACATTATGGTCCACCAAGTACATACCATATGCCTTTTCTTCTCGAGAATTACATACAACAATTGCTCTGTTAAATCTACACACAAGCAACATAAAATCTCGAGGCATTCAATGCCAAAATCTCAGATCGATCATTAAATTACTGACTACTGACTCCAAGGACATGAGAGTACAGAGACGACAAATAGGACACATATCTACAAAACATGACAGTCAGTATCTCCACCTGAGATATCACTGTTGTTCCTGATGCTACTGTCCTTCCCCTAGTTTATGGTTCCTGTCTCCTCGTCCTCGTCCACCTAAAAAGGTTGGATCCCACGGGGGTGAGACAATTGAAATTGTCCCAGTGAGAGATATAACTCTCTGCCAGAAACATTATTATTGCAGATAAATAGTAATAAACTAAACAGAGGAATATTTATTGAATCAGTAGGATTTAATCATTATTAAGCAGAATAGAGCAATATCATCTCTTAAAGCATTACAGCTATAAATGATAAAGCAGTAGATCATCTATTCATTTTAATAAGGAATATGAAGAACATGTATAATATTTATCCACTTTAGAATATAATAAGCAATGTAACATCAACCAATAGTTTCCATAATTTGTCCTTAAGCAGATATGCTACACGAATGATTACATTTTACAATCATTTTTATGCCCTGAGGAAGTGAGCTGTACCGCTCAAATCCAACCTTCAGTTGTGAAACCCAAAGCCAGTGCCATACAAGATCAAAGGAAGAGCCGAACTCCTCGATCTCATCTGTCTCTGTCAGTGCGAGAGAACAAGCATGACTGCATTCTCTTGCGTAAGTGGCCTCAGTCACAGGGTTAGCTCCCATAGGCTACCTTTTCTCAAGCCCACCTTGGTACAGGTCCCGACGCTAGTAAATATGAGCCAAGGGCCAGTTCACCGTGCTCCTTGATCCATGAATGCATTCATGCTCCATCACATTGAGCCATAGGCCTGTTCACCATGCTCTTAAACATATCTTGAGTCTACAACCGAAGTTGCACTCTAATCTTCCTATTATTGGCTAGGAGAAACCTCGCATATTCAACAATATACGCTCCAGATTAACTAGCAGGAGAACCCGTTTCACCATCACCAGCTACTGATGATGATGGATCTATGGCCAGGGCTCTACATGATAATATTCCACTTGATTATTTAAGTACATTACCATATTCTTTTAGCATCAGTCAAGTTTTCAAACAAGAATTATAATGATAAATGCTACAAAGAAACAATACTCCTATCAAGTACTTTTCAAAACTTTATAAAACATTGGGATCTCAATCCCTTGTCTCTTACCACTATCAGGTAACTATTACCTCTAGGTCATCTGGCCAAGGTACTCATGATACTTGTTACACAAGCATCTCACATAGTTCACCATGCATATTCAACTTCTTATCCCCTCTCACTAGGCAACAAATAAAATAATGGCTCACAATGCCCATTAACATCATAGCTCATACCTGATTATGCTCATCATCTCATGATACCTACATGGTTAGTATACTTGATAACAACCATATCAATTACATATCGACATTATGCAATGCAAAGATAACATCACTATTCCCTCATTAGTGTTAGGGTTTCCCATCTTTATCAATTAGGGTTTCACATAACATCACCTTATATTAGGGTTTCACATAACATCACCCTATATTAGGGTTTCACATAACATCACCCTATATTAGGGTTTCACATAACATCACCCTATATTAGGGTTTCACATAACATCACCCTATATTAGGGTTTTACGTCTACCTCATTAATCCAAACCCTAAGTTAGTGCTTCCACATATCTTGGAGCTCATAGCATTATATAAGTATTAAATCATACTTATCATTGTTCCATGTACTAGGAATACACATCGCCATCATACCTTATTCAGTTGACTTAACCTTTCACCAAGTTCATGCACCTATGCTTATCATAGTGTATTGAATTAATTACTTTCATAGGCATCAAGTGATAATCACTCTAATTATACTAATCACCTAAGTATTTTAGAGGTACTTCCATTGAAATCAACCTTGAGATACTCTTCAACCACTTATAGGGTTATTAGTACTTGCATGATTTAAATCAATTGGACCTTCAAACGGTCTTGGTCCTAACCTCCAAACGGTTTGAGACCATTTAGACCTTCAAACAGTCTTGGTCCTAACCTCCAAACGGTTTGAGACCGTTTAGACCTTCAAACGGTCTTGGTCTAATCCTCCAAACAGTTTGAGACCGTTTAGACTTTCAAACAGTCTTGGTCTAATTGAATCCTTCAAACGGTTTGAAGACCGTTAGACCTTAAACGGTCTTGAGGTCACTTGACCTTCAAACGATCTTGAAATCACTGAATCTTCAAACGGTTTTGACCCCTTTGATCTTCAATCAGTTTTGAAACTGTTTGATCTTATTAGGGTTTGAAACCGTTTGACCCTTGAATGGTTTGAAACCTTTTGATCAAAACAACTTTGAGATCATTTAACCCTAAACGGTTTGAGACCATTTGGTCCATTCAGAGTTGAAACCGTTTAAACCTTAAATTAGGGTTTTGACATCAATTTATCTAGGGTTTTGAAACCAATTGAGTTCTAATTGTTTGGTAATCCAAGGTTGAGACCATGTAAACTAGATTAGGTTAAAACCATTAGACCTTTACACATTCTTGAAACCGTTTAGCCTCTAACGGTTTGAAACTGTTTGACCTCTAACGGTTTTAAAACCGTTCGGTCACCAAACAGTTTGAAACCGTTTGGTCTCTAACGGTTTGAAACTGTTTGACCAACAAAAATTGAAATCGTTTGACAATGATATTCTTGAGGTGTGTGGTAAGATGATGTCATCATCATCAAGCTTCATACCTCCGATTTATTTTGTCATATATATGATGAATTCATCAATTATTCAAGAAGAAAATAAAAGATCAACATATGATGAGAAATTGAAATAAATAATAATATTGATGGGTTCAAGTTATATAACCCGCCTTCAAAGTAGCTTCAAAGCTTCAATCTTATCATCTCTAATGGTGAAAGAATCTCCTTCAACTATCCAAGGTTCATTTCCAACTCTTTAGATGCAAAAGATGGCCAAGGTTGAGCATTGGATGGAAAAGTGAAGAAAATCAATGTTGAAATCCGATTTCAACCATCAATTCAAGGTTGAAGATGATCATGGAGCTTACCTTCAGCTTGGGGAACGTTTTACTCCTACTCCTAAGCTCCTTGGTCTTCGGCCAAAGAAAGGGAATAAAGTGGTTTGCAAAAATAGCCTTTCAAGTAAGTGAAAAATGGAGTATATGTAATTGATTTTCTAGGAGAGAGAAAGTAGGGGAAAATTCATCCACTTTCTTGCCACATGCCCCCTCCCTTCCTTGCCTCCAAATCAAACTTCCTTACCCTCAATATACTCTCAATTATTCTTGAATTAAAAGCAACCACTTAAGCACCTTAATTATTATAATACTATTATCCATTTTTAGTGGACATTACTTTTTAATTAACAAATGTGAGTGGGTTTCTTCACCTACTTAGGATATTTCGGTGCTACTCAAGGAATTTGGACGTCCTCCCATTATAGGATTTCAACTACAGCCTTTTCGTTGATGGGCACTTCAATTAATATATTTATTTTTGCTACAAAATAAATTAGGGTTTCAATTATGCTTAAATCTTGATTATTTTATTATCAAGATTATCTCTCCTCAAAAGTAGTTCAAACAAGACGCCCCATTCTTTTTATTTTCTCTAAATGATATCAAGAAATAGTAGGGACACAATAGAGGTGGTATTTTACATATCCAACCCTATATTTTGGGTAATTTGCAAATTACACCAAAACTAGTTATTTAATGCACAAACATTATTCAAACAAACTACTTCTTGGAACTTAGGCTTCCACAAGCCATACCTCAACATCATTCTCATTATTATGATGCTCTAACACTTTAGGAACATTTATCATGTAACATTTGCAAGGTAACCCCTTAAATTGGGTAAATTGCACTTTAGTCCAAAACAGGTAAAACATTGTTTCAACATTATTCAAATAGGATCAAAATTGAAACATAAGCTCCCCTTTAGTCTGATTTACTTTTAAAAAAATAAAGACAAGAATCTAAATGACTTTCTTAAGCAAAACTTCTAAGGTTAAGGCATAACCCAGGTCAGGGATGTTACAAATACATTTGTCGTATGTAGGTTTAATTAGTTATCAACAAGGATACTTGACTAATTAGCACTTTCTTGAATCTCACAACCGGTTTCTTTTATAATATATATTACTCCACCAAGTTTCAAACCTTTTAATTACTTTCCATAATCCCCTTAACATATACTACTATTCCACATATCATCTTTAACTTCTAGTTTTCTCTTATGATCATGTTGCATCTTTTGGGTGTATGATCATATATAACATGTTGCACATATTTCCTTTTATCCTTCTACTAATGTGAAGTTGAAATTCTAAATCAATAATCTCTCTAAGAGTATCACCTCATGTTTAATACATTACATATCCTTCATTTCAAATCAAACGACTCATGCATGGGTGAAACATAGTTTCTCTTTCAATCAAGTTTTTCCTTCCTGAATATAGTCTACCTTTGTATGACTTATTCATTTATTTAGCTACACTTTTGTTCTTCTTTTAGAAACTAGTTTGTTGTTCTATAGAGACTTAGAATCCAAAGGCAGTGAGGATGAATGTATTAAACTTATTAATAAAAGTATACATTCCATGCTCTCAATTATATCATAACCCACATACCTTAATCAAGCTCATTATTTCCTACATTTCTCTTTGTTTCAACTAAGTTTCTTATCCTAGTTTTATGATTTACATGCTCATCTAGTTCTCTTCACTTTAACTCTTCTGAAGACTCTTCACTTCTATGTACTTATTGTATACTTAGCTCTTTTCTTCTATTTTCCCTTTGCTTTGGAGTACATAAAAACATTGTACTCGGTTATAAAGTTTATTCCTCATGATTGATTCTTACTATCTTGTCCCTTACGTACTTTTCTCATCCATATTTCATATTTAAAGTTCATATAATACTAATCATTAAACTTAATCTGAGCCTTACATTGTGTTCCTTTATTCCCAATTAAGGGTTTCTCATATGAGGCCCCAAATTTGGATCTCAGATATTAGTTTGAACTGATTCTTAGCTATTCTAATCTTTCCCATATGTTTCAACATCTTAGTATATGTACATTCTCACTATGATGTGGGTCAAATTTATCCAGAGTCTACTCTTATTATTTTTTCAACAGGAGTCATTAGATCCTAGTAACGCACCCTTCCAGCTGAACCAGGCCAAACCTGTAGTCCTGAAGCCAAGAGCTACTTAAGATTAACCAACTCATATTAATCTCAAACATGTGGAAAGAATATCCACTTAGGAAATTTCATTCAAAGATCATTTCTAGTCTACTTGATATAAAGAATGTAATCAATAAATGCTACAATTGCATAGTGTACAACAAATATGAAAGACCCATATATATTTCAAAATATTGAATATCTAAATTGAAACATATAAGAGCATTTCTATTCATCTCCAATAAAACAACAATATGAAATGAAAGTTCTATCTCATTTTATATTTATGCTCTTAATTCAAGTTACTTATCTTGTTTCTAACCCTAATATTTCTAGGGTTCCTCTCTAGCCCATCCTTCCACTATATATCTGGCCAGGGTATACATGAAAGAATAGACAAAGTAGCTTGATACTGGTTGATCCAAGTACTTAGATACCGGACCATGATATCAAAATAATCAAATCCCAAGAGCTAACATCATAACATCTCCTATCTACCACATTTATGACTCTAACTTACAAACTTAATGGTCCCTGACAACTCAACCTAAGCTTTGATACCAAAGCTGTTACACCCCAATCTCACAATTATAATTAATCATGAGATTAGGGCATAAATTGAGGATTTAACGTAATACAAAGATCACCCTTAACTTTTTCTTCTCTTTCAAAACTCTTTGTTTTCTCGCATTGAACCACATAAACCAAACTTTACAAGAGAATTAAACCTTGATTACTCTAATATGATCTCAACATTAATGATACACATCCATACATTCATTTTGTTTCTCACACTTCCATGTGCATATGACATGATAATCAAATGCATTCTCTCTTATTAAGGAAACAAAGATACACACATCATTTACAACTCTCTCACATCTATACAAGGACCTAGAGTGACAAGGACCGACTGAACTTAACTATACTTAGACTTAACTTTCATGATAGATCTACTCTGATGCAATGATATCTTCTTCAAGTCCATGTGATTTCCCTAAAAATTGTGTGTAGAGGGGTGAGCCTACTCGCTCAGTGAATGAGTACTTCAAAGAAATAGTCTAAAGCACTAATATAATTATATATATACTTTTGAGCAACTGATATCAATTATAACAGCCATAAGTTTTAAAGAGTCTAATAATTGACAATCATAAATATGACAGGATACTCTAGATATCTATAAGAGTGAAACAATATATGAAATGTTTGATTGATCATAAAGAGAACAAATAATTTTGAAGCATACAAAGAATAATTGAATAACTGTACACACTTGTTTGACCTCTCATTCATTTTATTAGGCCCTGGTCATATGCAGTGTACTCTACATTTAAAGACTCGCAGTGCACTACGATCACATCGTACAAGACTTAGCCGACACCCCGGGATAACTAAGTCTGACTACTCTCTTGGTCTCCAACAGGGAAACTAGCTCTCTATCCTAAACTGGACTCCTCCTCTAACCTGAGCACACAGGTGGAGAGTCAAGCTATGCCACTAGGACTTATGGTTGATGTTGGACATACTTTTCTGTACTCTAGTGCCACCAGGACTTCTGGTTAATGTTGGACACACTTTTCTATACTCTAGTGCCACAAGGACTTCTAGTTGATGTTGGATACTGGCACATTCCGACCCCCATATACTGGATGCTTCCAGGGTTAGGTCGTTTCACCCCTAAGGCGCAGACCTCACATAGTGGTTCTACAGTGTCAGGGCCCTTAAATCTATAATTTTATTATTTCCTAGAAAATCACAACATGAATATCATTCTAGACCTGACGAAGTAGCGTACTCAAAAGCATTGTAATATACTGAGTAATCAATATATTATACACGCAGGTAGACTAAAATTCTTAAATAAATATAATACATGTCCACTTGGCACATACACACTATAATCGTGCAATTCATCATCTTATTACACTAATAAGAGTTAATTACTTGACATATGAGTAATCGTCAGTAGCACCTACAACTTATCTATAATTTCTCAAAGAACATGCTTATCAACCCAAATCTTGAGTTGTGCATCTCATAACTCAATTAAGAGTTAATTACTTATCATGACAAGAATTATTAACAATAATTGAGAACATTGATATCACAATACTTGATTCATTGAACACCCTACCCTTAGGGTTTCATTTGATCACAACAAATGCTACAAAGAAAGGTGTAATACATCTATCACATACTTTTCAAATCCTTACAACACATGATACCTGGGATCTCAATCCCTATCACATTTCTAGGAATTCTCATCCCTTCACATCATTATCATGATTACTGGATCTGGGTATTCAAACCCTTGGATCATCACATAGCACTGTTACCTCTATAATAGGTAACCATTACCTCTAGGTCCTTAGAGCAAGGTATTCATTTCAATGGTTGTACAAGTATTCTCATGGCTTACAAGGCCATCACACATCTTGTCACCTCTCACTAGGCAACAACTTATTCACATGACTCCTATAAAGATTTCATGCGACATAAACATTCATTGAATAAAGACTACTATCAACAAATCATATCAAATCAATATATGTATGAAACCTTGTAACTGAGTTAAATTTGGGTTTCCATGCCATTTACTAGGATATCATGGATCAATAATAATATTGAATAAATAAAGTCTATCATGTCAAGAAAATCCCTTCAAATGGACTTCACAATATCTATTCGCAAATATCCAACTTTCCTCACATCTAGGGTTTTACCCTCTTTACTGAGATATCAAACAAACACTATTCACTTTGAACGAACTCCAAGATAGTATTTGACATATATGTACTATGAATTTAGTTAGACAATCATTCATAACCAAGGGGATCTAGATAAGCAAATTTCTCTATTTACTTATACATCAAATTTCAGTCATAGACAAATTCCCTATATTTTAGTTTATTCTTATAGCCTATGTGAATACTTAGGGAATTCTCATTAGGATTTATTGTATACATTTCTAATATGATTTTATCATCTGAAATTCATACAAACAGAGGAAGAATCCATTTCATATCATTTTGCAACAACTTAGAACAAATAGACAATTAAGGGTTGTAGTCGCATACTAGCAATTAAAGATTATGGATAAATTAACCAATTTTCGTGCAATATACCATTTAAAGGAAGTTCCCACTCACCCTAAGGTGTGAAAACACTTTAAAAACGTAGCTCATATCTAAAAATCTCAAATCCATATCAAATCCCTAGTAATTCACCCGATTCTTCTTCCTTTCAACTCGGAAACCCTAAAAATGAGGGATTATGAAGAAAGAGTGAGAAAAGGGGAAATTTTGACACCATTTTGGATCAAATCAGAGGAGGGACGAAATTTTGAAATGTGAGATAAGATTCACCATGAAACTATATCCAAAGAAGCTAAACTTACATGATTTCATCATTCCTCGGACCGCAAAACCCTAGGTCAGCATCTCCATCAATTTCTCCTCTCAAACCCTAACTCTCCCTCTCTCTTTAGGATTTTGTTTATATGTAATGAATTAAGAATTATGATAGCTGCTACTGTGTTAGATTTACCATATAGATCAATTGAGCTGCTTGGGTCAATTGCACTTTGACCCCTCACTAAACTTTTTCTTATTTCAGCAGATTTTTCTGTCATAAAAAAGGTTTTTGTAATTCATATTTTTAAGAGATCAAAAATTCTCCAAAAATTATGATAATTTTGAATTTGGTTTATAATTGAGTTATTAAGCTTCAGTTAAAATCTGAGATCATTACAAGCTTTCATTAAATAAATAAAAATCGAATAGTCCACTGCTATCTAAAATTCTACAGAAATGTTAGTTACTGTAATTCATCTAATAATAAGGTCTAAACGCATCCAAAAATTATGAATATTGTACATGTTGTTTATGATTGAGTTTCAGATCTAAAATTTCAGATTATTTGTAGTTACCAATAAATAATTAAAAATAAAACAATATACTGCTAAACAACATTCTGTCAACATGGTCGGTTGAAATATATCTCGACCGAGAATGACTTTTAAAGAACATCCAAAAATTCTGAAATTTTTCACTAAAATGTAAGATTGAGTTATACATATTATATACAAATTTCAATTAAATCCAAATTACATAGAAAATATGATAAATTATTTACAATACTACTATTTTGATCAAATTCCGTACTCATGTACCATCAAAACCCTAATTTCAGCCAACTAGGGTTTATATTTCTCAAACCCTAATTTCTCAAACAATAGAACACCTAATGTTATTATTAGGTTTAAAACATCATAATTGAATTATCATCATTAATTATATTTAAGAAATGATCAATCCAATTAAGCATATAATCATCTAGGTAAACCCTAGTTTACCAATTAAGCTCGGATACAGTCATAACAACCTCGGTCTCAAACTCAACATTATAATGTTCAAATACAACTCAAGTACTGATAAAATGACTCTTATACCCTTTGTTTGGGATCCACACATATAAAAGGACTCCTCCAGTAACATTCATGGGGCTGGTTACCCGTGGATCCTTAATTTTTCACCCTAGAAATGGTCCTCCCGAGGTTTCATTCGAGATTCAATGCTATTATTCGATGTTCTAATCCTAGATTTCAAGGTCTCTATTACTAGGATTATAAATATAATATAAGATACATGATAAATCTATAAAGCAATTATTAAATAATCAATTATCAATCCAAATGTTCATACACATAACAACTAGTGATGTAGAAACAAAGTACGTGTAGCAGGCCCTAGATTGTCCTAGAAAAAAGATCTACTCTTTAATCATGTTCATGATTCAAAAAGAGAGAGAAGAATAATCTCATGAAGAGATTGTTTTGTGGGGGAGAATCCCAATTCTTTTGTTACAACTCCCTAAATGATGGTTGCAATCTCCGATCACGTCCTTTGGCACATAACATCTCCATGTCAAGATGTTGACACTTGACTCTGGCTCTCCTTGGTGACATCTATGATTGTGTATGGGAGATAATAGGTTGTGAAACCTTATCCTAGTTATCTTATAAGTTATTTCCTATCAGATACATCCAAATTAATCCAATGGTTGTCAGATGTTTTCTCAAAATTTCTCTAATAAGAGTTTAGAGCAATTATAGGTCTGATGACCTATTAGATTTAGTGTTAAGGTATACTTTCCACTCTGTTGAACCACTTTCTAGTCGAATGACTCATTAAACAATAAGGATTTCGACCTATAGATGGGCCAACCAACTCACAAAGCCAATCAAACAATCAAAATTTTGCAAAAGTTCATGTTTGTTACTAATCAAATAAATATGAATTCCAGTCACCACCAGCGTAACACTAGTCGACTCGACCCAGTTTCTGCATGGTCTTTTATCTACATCCCGGTCGTCTAACTCACAAAGAAATTCAAAGGTAATTTGGTCGAATGTCCTTTATGGTATATATACTTGTTTTGAAGATAAGTGAACTTTGCATAAAATACTTACAAAAAATCCAATTTTGAGTTTGTATGCAAAAATTATAGCAATTTGAGTGGCATCTATAAGTTATGATCCTCACTCCAATCGCCAGAGTTGGGGAGTAGGGATATGCAGCCTTTAATCATCTAATTGTATTTTCATAGAGGTATATTTTCTTGTATCTTCTTCTTGCATCAACCTACACATAAAATGCAAAAATATGTTAAACATCAAACAAATTGCATAAATTGTTCAAAACTTAAAATAAGTGAAATATTGAGTAAAAATGCAAGAAAGGTATGAAAAACTAAATCTAAAATGTAACTAAGCCATGATGAATAGACATTCATCACAACCTCAAGTTTGAATGTTGATTGACCTCGAGTAATACAAAATCTAAAACACTCTCCAAATAAATACTTTCAAACAGTGCACATGCCTTACACTTACATCATGTTTAAATCCCTACCACCAATATGGAAAGCAACCCAACCTCCTGAGATCACAAAAAAGGACTTACCATATACTTGTTTCTCACTTTTCTTCACAAAAATACTTCCTCACCACCATCCCTAATACCACACATGTCTCAAGATTTCATGAATAATTGGTGAATCCCAAAAATTCACACATATGTGCATAATTCAACATTGGGATTTGTGAAATTGATATCACTGGAACATGTAATGAGCCCCTAGGTAAAAAGCAAAGTAATTGAGAGTATATGGAAAAAAGAATATGTATCTCTCCTCTATTTGGCTCGAGATTGCATGATGCTAGTGCAAATACATATATTGTACATTTTTGTGCACATTGGTATCTTTTCTTTACTTTTGGTGATACACTCCTATTACATACGAGGGGTATGGAAGAAGTGATTACAGAGGGAATGTGTGGTTCGCCACCATGAGATTAGAGTTTGACACATTTCATGGCTTTTTCCTTCTTTTGGTGGATGGAAGGTAAGATGATGGAAGAAGTGTAGAAGAGGGTTTGGATCATGTGTAGAACTTATTTTTATAATTTAATAGATTGGGTAATTCTTCTAATTCACTACACCGAAATAATGACATGCTATGGAAATCATGGAAAGTCAACATATATGATTAACTAATTAATAGGAGGAACATCTTATTTGATTCCTATGGGTTCCTCTAACACTTGCCATCCATTCTAGGGAATTTGGTACTTATATTCATTGCCTACTGGTAAATGAATATTCATAGCACTTATATTGCATTTTATAGAAATTTTTACATCTAGATTTGTAATTTACCATGGAAATTTATTTATTTAGTTTAGTCTAGATTATTTGATAATCTGTTAGGAATTTGATACTTTTCTTGACTCCTTTTTGCAGGTGGAAGTTTTATCTCTTCACACAAGTTGTATTAGCGTGACCTAGGGGATCCCACTGCCCTTTAGCGAGTGAGAGTCGAGAAGGGGATGCCTCTTGTGAGGTTCAGGGTGGGACCCCAAGCCCAAAACGATTTTGTATATGTAGAGAATGAAAACCAATCAACTTTTTATGCTCATGATCAAGATCAACCACCATGGTCAACCTGGTAATCTATCTTGTACGATTGATGCCTTTTTATCAAGCTTCACTCAATTGAGCGTCTACTGATTGAACACTTCTTGTTGAGCTTTATGTGGTTCAATTCCATTGATCGATCAAGACCCATCAGCCTCTAGGTCGATCAATCCAAACTGAGAATTTGAGGACAATCCACCTGTACCAATTGACCTTCATGGTCAAGCAACCAGAGCTTGAGCAACACAACCAATCATGTCTATGTCCAAGAGATCCCAAGCAATCAACTGCACTGGTCAAACCTTTTGATTGATCACTCAGACAAAGAAATAAACTCCAAGTAAGAAGTCGACCAAAGACCGATTGAACTCTAGGTCGATGGAACTTTACTAGCACTCAATCGAGCTCCATTTCTTCAACACCAATTAACCACCTTTAGGCCGACCATCCATCTGTATACCTCAAGGTCGACTACCAGAGCTTGACGTCTACTAGAAACTCCATGCATTCAATCTCCACATCAAGAAACTACCAAGCTCAAGCATCAAGCTATTGATGCCAACGATGGGGTTAATCAAGCTTCACCTATTGACCTCCAATGCTCACCCTTCAGCTTGAGAAACAATCAACCGTCCTTCACTGTGACGTCCTGTGCCACAAAAGTGAGATTACTCAAAACAAAACTACAGAATAAAGATTAAACAAACATATTACTGGAAAATACTGAAAATTTAAAAACATTTTATATAACTACCAAATAGCAAAAACCTTTACATACGAGTCCTTTCATGCCTCAAAGAACTTACCATGTGTGCCACCAACCTGTTATAAGGATACACGTTCTAGAACATATATACATATATCCACCACAACTATGTATAAGAGAGGCATACAAGCCAACCACGTATCGAAAGCAAGTCTACAAAACATTCTCAAAGACCCGAGCATACAAGGATGACTCTAGGACTCTAACAATAAGAGACATCGAAAAACACTTCCAACCTTGTCAACTACTATCTTTCTTTCTGGTCCTCAACCTATATTGCATGATCTTTACCTCCTCGTGCACGTCCACCTAAAAAGGATGTGGGAAACCCACAGGGTGAGATTCCAAATCTCAGTGGGAGATATAACTCTCCACCAACTCTATTATTATCATAGATAATATGATTAAAATAAGAGGTAAGATTATAATCATGATAGGAGGGTAATCATTATTAACAGAATAAGAAATTACTATTGAATTACAAAACATCTGAACATTATAAAAGGAATATGAAGAACATGTATAATTTCTACCAACACTATTGTATAAAAGCGAGCAAGGCCTCATCCAATGTTTTTGTATTTGATCCTATACAAGTGTACTACACAGATGATTACACATTTTATTCTGCCTCGAGGATTTGAGTCGTACCACCCAAATCCAACTGACCACTACTGAATTGAAATCGGTGTCATACAAGGTCTAGTGGAAGAACCAAAATCGACAACCTCACCCCCTTAGTCAGTATGAGTGAACATGCTGTAACATCATCAGTTAGACTGCTATCAACGACATATAGTCCACCTATACAAATCTAACCCACCTCGGCACATGTCACAACGCTAGTAAAACTAAGCTATGGCATGTAGCCTCACTCTTATCAGGGTATGGCCCATAGCCAATCCTGTATCACATATCACTGAGCTATGGCCTGAAGCCGCACTCTTATCAGGGTATGGCCCGCAGCCAATCCTGTATAACCTGGACGTAAGGGGATATTCGTCCTCACCCCCGCATATTCAAAAAAATGCGCTCTGAGTTGAACTCGTTCAACAAATGTT
Source organism: Alisma plantago-aquatica (assembly GCA_963693085.1). Taxonomy (NCBI): domain Eukaryota; kingdom Viridiplantae; phylum Streptophyta; class Magnoliopsida; order Alismatales; family Alismataceae; genus Alisma; species Alisma plantago-aquatica. The sequence goes on along the minus strand of OY856412.1, from coordinate 670,934,122 downwards.
GACACTCAATGGATCTATGGCACATGGCAAGCTACACGATTAGGTTCCACTTGATTATTTAGGTCATTTAAGTGTCTTTTAGCATCAATCAAGTTACAACGTATAAACTCTAAACAAGTTCTACAACAATAAGGGCATAACACATCACCGGAAAGTAATTGAGCATATAAGGTGTGATCTCATCACATTATCACTTGATGCTTGTCATTCACCATAATTCTCGTCACAAGGACCACATACTTTTGGGGTAGAAATCCCTCATATCATTATTGAGGAAATTATCATCTCATATAAGGCAATAAGCCATCATTAGGTCATAAGACCCATTTACCTCCTCTTTCAATGATACCAACATCTCACATATGCCTCACAAGGCTCATTCAGTCATATTATAAACACCATAGCTCATATCTAGCTATGCACATCAACTTGTGTCACCTACATGGTTAGAGGCTTATAACAAGAAAGATAATACCTCATCATCACTACCATCTCATAAAATTCATTCCATTCACACTACATCATTAGGGTTAGGGTTCTCTTTAATCGATTAGAGTTTACAAGGTTGAATCAACAACCAACCTCAAAACATCACTTCCATTATTAGTATAAAATATGTTATAATAATAAAGGTTATAAAAACAACACTCCTTTGTTGTTAATACAACCACCCCATAGGGTATCATGTCACACCATGTAACCCTATCATCAACATGATGCAACATAACTACCATCACAAGGTATTAGTTTAGACCATCTTGTGGTGTATCGGTTTATCACTAGTACAAGCATGTTGGTTTACTACACATAAGTTGTGACGAGTTAGCTACACTTGAGGTGTCAGATTAACCACACAAGAGGTGTATCATTTTAGCACTCATGGTGTATATTAGCTTAGACCATCTTGGTGTATCAAGTTGATTAGCCATAGGGTGTCGACTTGTCACCACCATATCATGTTGACTACCTCTATGTGAGGCACAACAGTTAACCTTGCTAGGGCATGACAGTTTAGTCCAACATGAAGGTGTGATAGGAAACACCAAGGTGCGAAGGGAAACACCAAGGTGTGACAGGCTTCTCTACCTAAAGGTGTGACGGGCTGTAGGGTTAGGGTTTTAGCTTGGTTATCACAGTTCACTTCCTCAAGGTGTATCAGACAACCCTACACAAAAGTGTGTCGGCCACTTGCTCCACCAGGGTGTCGCAGTTGGGCACTCGAACATACCAGTACACAAGGTATCATCATGGTCGTGACGGCTAACACCCTCCAAGTGTATTGGTTACCAAACATATCAGTTTAGGCACCTCCAGGGTATGACGAGTTAGCTCCATTAAGGCATGTCAACCTTAGAAAACATATCGATTTAGCATCCCCTAAGTCATGACGACTTGTTACAAGGTGTGTCGGTCTATGCACTACAAGTCATGATGACCACTCACCACTTAGTGCAAGTGTGTCAACTTGGTCATCTTCAACCTTAGGAAGGTCGGCTACTAGTCCATCTACTATCATGGCAAGAAGGTACAAGGTATGGATATCAAACCAAACAGGATTCCCTCATCAAAATAGTTCTAAAACCACTAACAACTACTAGCATACATGAGATGAAAAATCTAGATATGAAGAACAACATAAGCATATGAAGAGTGAAAATAACAAAGGAGGTTAAGAGTTATATAACCCACCTCAAAGATCATGATCAAGATCCAAGCTCTAAGGTCAAGCTTCAAGCTCATGAGCTCAAGGTAGAAGATGATCCACCAAACTTGATCAACACTACACCTCCAAGGAAGAACAAGAGACCAAGGTTAAGATGGCTCAATATGAAAAGGAGATATCTAAGATCCATGGCCAAGAAGAAGAAGAAATCTAGGAAACATAGCTTATCAATGTAGAAGATGGAGGATGAACAAGGAACACCACAACTTGGGACTCATCCTCCAAGCTCCAAGAGAACCTCCCTAGATCCCAAGCTTCTCAAGGTCGTCCACCAAGAAGGAGGGAAACAAGGATGGCCAAAAGGATCCTCTTGCATGGAGAGAAAGAAGATTATATACTAGAGGGATGAGAGAGAGATCATGGAAGAGGTGTCATCACCTTAGGAGCTTAGGTGACAATTGTCCACAAAAAAAGGAGCCACATGCAACAACATGCAAGACGTGGTGACATGGTCAAGGCTAGATCTCATCCTCTTGGTCTCCTTCCAAGGTCATTCCCGATATGCCAAAACCCCACACACTCACAAACCGACAGGGCACAACCCTACATACTCACAAACCGATAGGGCATAATCCTAAACACTCACAAACTGATAGGGCATAACCCTACACACTCGCAAATCGATAGGGAATAACCCTACACACTCAAAAATTAATACACAACCTTTCTAAGGCTCTCTAACCTAAGATAACACATCTAGGTGCAAGACAAACCTCACTCAGGTGTTCTACACATTACTAAGGATGTCATCATACAACCAAGACCCAAACAAGGTGCTCATCACTCTCTCTCTTCTCTAGATGATGCCTAGAGAGATAAGGAACACTCTAGAGGTGGGAAACTTGCACATCAACCCCTACTCAGGGTGAATTGCAAATTATGCTAAAACCTCACCACAAAACACAAGCATCATCCAAACAAGCTCAAACAAGAAACTTAAACTTTCTACATGCCCTAATCACATCTTAGATGATTAGATCAAGGTTCTAATCAACATACTTAGGAAAAACAAATAGGGTTGTCTCAAAATGTGGGTCAGGGTCCTTACAAGCCATAAACCCCTAACATGGATTTCACCCCCAAAATCCTAAGAGAAAAGAGAGGGGTACTTCCTCCTCATCTCTTCTTCAAGCTCCCACATGGATTCGTCAACACCATAATGATGCCAAAGAACCTTCACAAGCACTAGGTCCTTCCTCTTCAGCTTCTTCACTCTCCAGTCAAGGATCAACAGTGGACCTTCCGCATAGGTCATATCCTTGTCAAGCTCTACCTTTACAGGCTGCAACACTAACTCTGTGTCCAGATGGCACTTGTTCAACATATTCATATGAAATACTGGATGCAACATGTGTAACTCAGGTGGCAACTCCAACCTGCATGCCACCTTCCCAACATGTGCCACAACTGGGTAAGGTCCCATAAACCTAGGAGCCAACGTACCCTTCTTCCCAAACCACAAAACACCCTTCCTAGGAGAGACTTTCAAATATACCTTGTCTCCCACTTAGAAATCCAAGGGTCTATGATGGTTATCTGCATACGACTTTTGTCTGCCCTGTGTTGCCTTCAACTATTGTTGTATTACCTTGATCTTCTCTGTCATCTGTTGCACAAGCTTAGGACCAAGAAGTTGATATTCACCTATCTCATACCAACACAACAGAGATCTACAACGCCTCCCATACAACGCCTCGTAAGGTGTATGTAACATACAGAAACTTGGATATTTAATCTTTTTGACCCTCTTTGTAATATTTTCATTTCATTTCTATCCTTTTTGGCATTGATATTTAATTTGTGGAATTATTAGCGGTTTGGGGTGATTTTGATCACCATTTATGCCAACATTTGGGTTTATGCACAAATACCTCAGTAAATGTTTTTAATAAGGGTATAATATGTAAATTTATCACTCATGTGACATATTAATAAAATATATTCATTCTAGATCATTCCTTAGACTTATGGATCAAGCAAGATAAAAAGGAATGAATAATAATGCTTTAAACATGTTAATGTAATATGGAATTATTTAATATGAGAAATAGTGGTATTATTAGATAATGGGCTAAAATTCATAAAAGGAAGACTAATTGGTTAAAGATAACTTTAGATTCATTTTCCTTGAGTTCAAGTTTGCTTGAATGACAAGTTTCAAAATTTTGGAAAATTAATAATTATCTTTGCATTAATCAGAATTAGAAAATATGAGTTTTTCTCCAAATCATTTAATAAATTATAAACAACTTCAAAAGTGGAAATAAACTTCAAATTCATAATCTACATGTCAAAATGAGTCTGGTGTGAATTTGCATCTAATTTGGTCAATGTTAAATATTTTATTTTAATTAGGAGAGAGAAAATGATTGAAAGACAAAACAACATTAAATATATGTTGAAAAAAATTAACTAATGTCAAAATTGTGTTTCTCAGATTTATGATCACTTGTATACCAAGTTGTATATTTTTAAAAAGTTTCTAGATGCCTCTAATTAATTAAAAGGATGAAATAAGTGATACAATTTAAATGTATTCAATAAAATAATAAAGTCTTAAAAAATGACAAATTCATGTTCTATAGTTAAAATAGATCTTTGGGTAAATTTTGATCTAATTTGGAAAATATTTGATGAGAAGGTGAATTTAGGAGAGAGAAAGTGTGCAAAACCTTCAAATCATTAATTAAAATAATAAACAACACTAAAAATGGAAATAATGACAAATTTGTCACTTAATATGACTTATAGGTGAAGTTTCACTATTTTTGGAGAATCCTAGAGTCATTAATGCATGAGGAAAGAGAAAATAAGATTTGCTTAAACAAAATAGTAAAGTCTTCAAAAGGTAAATCTAATTTTATATTTAGATTCCTCACCCCAAAATAGTTAACGTACCAAATTTGAGTTTATTTGGACTTTATTTATACCCTCAAATAATTATAAAAAATTTATATATTAAATGCATCAAAAGAACAAAGTTAGAAAGTTGTATTAAATGTTCCGAGTCATCCCCTACCTCTAGCCGCATGAACAGTAAATTAACGAATTTTTACAATTTTCGGATGGCTATATCTCCCTCGTTTCTTAATGAAACTTCACGAAACAAGTTACATTAAATTGCAAATTGGATTCCACACCATTTGATATATTATTTTTGTGTTTTTGTTGAGAAATTAGGAAACCCCAAACCTTGGGCTACAAGCAATGGCGGCCACTTCCTTCCTTGCCACAACTTTTACCCTCACCTATATATAACACCACTAAAACATTCCTCGGCCCCTATGCAACCATCCTATTCTCCTAATTTCTCTATTCCTTACTTGAGTGGCCGCCAGTGTGCTTCGCGGGACCTTGGATTTGTGGCGGCTAGTTCCCCTGCTCCTCACCACCTCTGACCAATTAATCCTAGTAGTAAGTTCGTCTCCCTCTCCTCTATCTTTCTATGTTCTTGATTTCCCGAATCATAGTGCTATGTGATTTCCCCCAATCTAGGCCGAAGAAGCTAGCTGCTTCGAGCAGCCATAGTTCGTGTGAACCTAGAGGATGAATCCCCATGGTGAAATCTCTAGTTTACCCTCCTCGTTTCCTCTTTCTTTTAGTTTCTTAGTCATGGGCATAACCATCTTTTTGCTTGATTTCGCGACTTGTATGACTGAAGCCACATGAGCTTTGACCCATGACTTGGCTGCCTGTGATTGGGCCAAGTCACGTGGGCCTGACTTTCTTTTCCTTTTATTTTTTGCTTATTTCTTGCTTACTTGGAGTTTTGGGATTTTCTGATTGGTTAGAATTGTAAAAATCATATCTTTTGATTCGTTTGTCCAAAAATAAAAAAAATATGTTTTGAATTCGAAAAAATGTGTTCTTTATGATAAAAATTGATTTCAAGTTTTATCGAAGGTGGTTTTCTAGAAAATGAATTAATTAGTTAAAAATCACCAAAAATGCATCTAAAAGTGTATATCTTCAAAATACATAACATTATATGTTTTCTTAATCAGAAAAACCCCAACTAAGATAGTAGTGATGGTTTGAGGACCTAAATCGATGGTTTGTAGAAAAAGTTGGTAACATTAGGGTTTTGAGTCCTTAATGAATGCATATAGTGCTAATATATGAACATGGTTATGATATTAGGACATGTGGACCCTGATCTCATTTAATAGTTCTAAAAAGTGGTTTCTAGGACTCTAAGGAAGAGGTATGTGCATCTAACACTTAGTTGGGAAATTTTATGCCTTAACTACTTTTTCTATAATGAGACTTTATTAAACCCTATCATTCTCCCTATGTTCAGCTGCGAATTTTGCTTCCCAAGGAAGAAGAAAGTGGGGATCTTCTTGGAGAAAGGCTCTAAGGTTGAAATTGACTTCATTTTAGGGTTGAAAAAGCTTCCTTCTAGTGATCTTGACCTAAAAGTGTAAGAATTCCCTTCTTTCCTCTGTCTATTTCTTTTTTATCCTTCCTCCTAGCTTTCTCCAGGTTGAAACGTTGCTGTTTCATGGTAGAAATTTCTCTAAATCTCTAAAACCCTACCTTTCTTGGTCCTTATGCTTAGGGTTTGCTCATTTGATGAAGAAAGGTGCTAGATGAATGAATTCATAGCTTACTCTTGGATTTTCTACCCTACCTTCTCGAGATTTCTTCTGTGTGGGGTTTCATTTTCTCATTAGAGGCAAGTTTTATAACTTTCTCCACGTTTATTTCTTACCATAAGATTTCTAGATCATGTTCTTTCTTGAAAATGATGATCCATGCACTAAAAAGCTATGCTTGACTAGGATTTCGATTTTTATAATGTTTCCTGTTCTGATTTTAGTTATATATGAACCTGTGATCATGTGTACATTATTCCTAAGGTATTATATGACTTGGATCATGTTGTTTTGACAACCTATGGTGCTAAGCACCTATCAAACAATGGTCAATTTTAGGGTTTAAAGTTGATTTCTTCTATAAACCATGACCCGATGATGGTACCATTGCAACAACCCTATGGTGTTGTCTTCATAACAACTCATGGTCATGATCAAGGGTGTCAAATGATGGTGACAACCTATGGTCACCCCCTTAGGTCAGGTTTTAGACCAATCAGAAGTTTAATGATCAACCATTAAGTACCCTACTGATGTTATCAATCAATGACGACATTAGCTTAATATTTGATGTTGATTAATGAATATAGTGTTGATCTAACAACCTATGGTGATTTAATCGTCATTAATGATGGTGGTTAAGGTATCAAAAACCTATGTTGAGTCAAGCATTGTGGTTGTATTATCAATTAAGCCTTAGACCAATGGTTTCTTGGGTCACTTGATGCAATGGTCGAACCTATACTGTAATTGATGGTTTTAATATATGAACTTGATCCAATGGTCAAGATCTAATGTTTATTTCTCCAATAAAGTGGAATGATGGATAATGTAATATGTTGATCCTAATAATGGGATTTAGATGGTTTCCTTTATATGATCAACTTAAGGAGTTTACTTGTTGACAATGGATGGCTTGTTTTAACTGAACAGTCGATTGTGGGTTTTACCCTACTCTCAATAGAAATTTTTGTGTTGTTAATCAAGGGATGTATAGGGTTAGATGGTGACTCTTTCTACATCACAAATTAAGGACTTCATAGGTGTTTTATCTAAGGTGTTTACTTATGTAAACAACCAAAGGTCTTACCTTTAAAACATCCAATGGTTCTGGGTGACATTGTGGTATGGTGATACGGGTTGAATGATGATGGAACAAATGGAGGGTTACCCTTAATAAGGTAGTCTTACCTATTCACTCATATGAATAGAAGGGATGATAACCATATTGTGTTGATATGTAACCCTAATGAGGTATAGCTTGTTATACCTAGCTTTAATATAACTAAATGATGGTAATTGGGTATGAATAGTCCTTGAATGACTAATGCAATCATGAACTACTTTGTTACTCTTGTTGAAACCCTAGTATGCTATAAACCAATTGTTATACCTTGATTTATGTGTGGGTTCATACTTGAGAATGGTATGGAATGTGATGGTGATGCTTCACCTTATGCATCCATGATCCAATGGGGATGCTGTGAGTTAGGGTTTGGGTATGAGTGCTATTTAGTACCATTGATATAATTTATCATGTTGAACCTAACGCTAATGCAAATAGATAAAGATGGGTATTCATGTTTAACATTCTTATATGATGGAATGATGGTGGAATAACCTCCTTAACATGATCATAACCTTGGTATGTTAATTGGTGGTTATCATAGCCACATGGTTGATACTTTCTTATGCTAAACATGTGCATTATGAATATGATGAGAGTTAATCATATCTAGATTCATTGCATGTTGATGTAATAAAGGAATGTTCTTAATGTTAATATAACCCTGCTATGATTGTTTATGAACATAACCTAGTTCATTATTGCAATATTGTGCAGATCTGGTGTATTATATGTAAGTGATGTTGTTGAGCCTTGTTATAAGGCATGAAAAGATAATGATGATCTTGCAGGGAATAGTATGATGGTCTTAATGACCTTTGGGCACGGTTGAGCCCTGAATGAGGTGTAATCCTCTTATGTTGATAAGGGTTGATACCCTGTGATATTGTGAAAAAGATAACACCATAAGCACAACTATATGGATAAGCATGATCAACAGTATATGTATCTCTAGTTACAAAGGCATGGCTAGCATGCTAAACATAACTAACAACATGAGATAGCTAGCATCATGATTATAATCAGCAGTAACATTATAGTTATCAACATAATCATGGCTACTGTATGTATGCATCTACAATCTTAAGTATATCCACAACATAAGTATATCTATTATCTCTTAATTGCACTAAGCATCATCTTTATGTAAAGAGAACAAATAAGGGTTATCATCCAATGTGAAGCATCATGTATAACCCTAAACAGATATGCTATATGGCTTTATTACATCTTTTATTATTATGCCCTGAGGAATTTGAGGATACCACTCAAAATCCAACTGACCAATGCTAAGTCAAAATCAGTGCCATACAAGATCTAGGAAGAGTCAGACTCCTAAGATCTTCTCCACCCTCGGTCAGTACGGGTCCACCACAGTGACACATAAGGTCAAGCTGCTAACATCCTAGTCTGTCCTTGGTACAGGTCATGGCAATAGTGAAAGGAGGTGGGTATGCATACCCTACCATCCGAGGTACAACCACAGTTGTCCTCCAATCTTGTCACATATATAATCACTGAGACACGACAACAGCCGTTCTCAATCACATCATATGTATGAGGCATGACCATAGCCAACCTCCACACTCTGCATTGTGGATGACAAGGATATATCCTCAACTTGCCACCCCCACATACTCAACAGTGTGCACTCTGAGTTTTCCTTTAGAATACTCATTTCACCATCTGGCAAATTCTGACACTCAGATGGATCTATGGCACAGGGCGCTACATGATTAGAGTTTCACTTGATTAGTTATGTCAATTCAGTGAATTAAGGCTGCATCAAACAAGTGTACATACAAACCCTAATTCACTTCTAGCAAGCATATAAATATCACAACTTTGAAAACATATAAATGTGTGAAACATAATTTCTCATCTCATCATCACATGGTACTATTCACTTTCCATTCATGAGACCACACTAGTCATCACATTATCTGCTACCTTGTGTATTTTGATAATCATCAGTGCTGCTGAGCTTATTTGTTATATCTGATTAATTTGCTTAACTATTTAATTACTTAAAAATGTTGTAATCAATAAACATTGTTGGAGGTTATATCTCTTGCTGGGACTGGGTCTCACCCTTGTGGTTTGCCACATTTTTTTTAGGTAATCAGAAGTGACGAAAACAAACATGTGGCAGCAAAGAGGAGCTATAGTAATGAATCTTTGAGAAAGTTGATTAGATGTCTAGTGTGTCCTAGAGTCATCCCTGTACTCTCATGTCTGGGCAGGAAAAGTTTGTATATAGTGTTTCAAATGAATTGAGATTTTATTAGCATGCTAATGCTTGTTTGTGTGACATATATGAATATTGTTCTCCTATGTATATATGTTGTGGCTAATGTGATAGATCAATTTGTATCAAATTCTTGGCATAGTATGGATATAAGAAAGATTTTGGGATCTTATGCAAATGTTTATGAGCGGGTGTTGACGCTGAAATCAGTTTTAAATTACCCATATTTTTGGGTATGTGATTAATTAATGATTGATTGTGCATTATGTTTTGAGTAATCTCATTTAGTGTAACGGGTTCTCACAGGTTGGTATCAGAGCTTTAGGTTCACTGAGTCTATAGGGACACTAGGACTTAAGACTAGGATGACATCTAAGTTAAGAATATGACACAAAAATATGGTGCATACTGCCTAATCTCAGTATTTGGGTGCCCTGGCCAGGTATTCAATTATTAAAGAAAGGTAAGTATAGAACTCTTAGACTGTTATCTTTCTGATTACTTTGATCAAGTAGTCATTTTGAGACAATCTAAAGAGCATAACGAATAAGAAATCATGGTGTGAATATCTCAATCCTACATTAAAGAAGAAGAGAATTGCATCATTATCTATCAAAACTTGAATGTTGGGTAACTATAAGAGAAAGATACAACACCATGGTATCTAAATCTGAATACAAATAAGAAAAAGAGGAGTTCTTGAAGATGTGATTCATGAAGATAATAAAGTAAAAGACAGATAAGTCTATGCTTATAAAGTGATTCACGGTATGAAATCCACATAAGATGGATATAACTCCAATGATAAGTATAAAATGAGAAGATAAATGAGAACAACGACAAAGAAATAAGGTGGAACTTGGGTTAATCACAGACCAACCTATGTGTGTAAGAAAGTGTTAATGAAAAATCAGCATGGCATGTGAAACAAATTCAGAGATGATCCCTATTTAATGAAGAAAATGAAGAATATGATGATTTACTTGTTGATAAGTGGTTGAAAAATATAATAAAATAAGAGAACATACCCAAGTGTGATAAATAGTCATCAAGGAAGGAGTAATTAGATATGTTATTCATGATTATTCCTATGCTGATGGCAAGGAACCCAAAATGAAAAAGGTAAAATGATACATAAGAAGTTGTAACCTGCATAATGAAAATAGAATTGGTTACCTTTTTGCTAGTGATCGTTGAATGATGTTGCTATGATGTGGAAAGTGTGTTTCTCTTTGTATCTTTCCTTTCTAGGGAACAACTTTCAAGTGGATCATTGTCACTTGGTATGTGTGGATTCATTGTAAACATGAGGATGGATAACTTATTATAGAATAAGGTTGTTTCGACTATGGTTCCAAGATCATAAAGTTTGTGATGATTTTGCTTTTGAGCCTTCCAATAATTTGAGAGATTCATCTTATATGTTTTGAAATTTATTATGTTGGTAAAAGTAGATGAGATAAAGATGTGAGTTCCTTATAACACATGAGGTGGATACCAAGCTAATGAATCCTAGTAACCAAGATGTGTCAATAGTATCAAAAGTATGTGAAGTTTGGAGATGTTTATTAAATGAACATTACAAGTATTCCTCTCCCTTCAAGAGAGAGAGAGTTGATGATGACCCTTTAAATGTTGTTAGGAAGGAAAAAAAAAGTGATTCTATAATGTTTTGTATGATTTAGTGATAGCTGGACAAGACCACTATCAAGGATAGAAGGTTTATTGGTCAATAGATATGTGATACCATGTTCCTTTAAGATAACCCTATGATCAAATATCAATGCATAAGATTTAGATTGGATGACATAATTCACATGACCATGATGAGTTTAGAGTTATGTCCTATAGACTAACCAATGTACAAATAGACTTTATGAATATGAGGAACAAAGTGTTCCATACATTTCATACAGGTTATATCAAGCTTTGAATGATGACATGTCAAACTATTTCAAATATGGTCAAAAATATGATCAATATTTCTTCAAAAACCTTAGGGTTGCCGAAGTAGCAATGGCTATGAGACAAGTTGGACAAGAGTGAGTTGGGGGTTGACTAGGGTATCCTCTAAGAGTTATGATACCTCTGTTAAGTATGTTATGTGAGTCCTGATAAGATGAAGACAATGTCGTTGCTCCACCCCTAACAAGGTCAATCAGGAAGTTATATTTGTTAACAGTTATATACAAGTGTTTGATTCTTAAACCAAATAGATGGTCAGTCCACCATTGATATGATTGGAGAATCCTCTAAAAACATATTCCTCATAATTTCTTGAAAACTAAGGGGTTCCTACATGGTTGATTGAGTTGTTGATTACAACAACCATTAAAGGAGCATAGAGATGAAACCTTGTAAAGCTGCATATGATAATAGATACCTGATGTTTTATGTTTGGTAAGATCTAGTGAGTGTGGCCTCTAAGTGATGTGTGATACAACATATAGAATAGTTCAAGATGACAATTGAGTCCCAAAGTTGAAATTTACTATTAGATTTGTACAGGTGGCACAACAAGTTTCTATGTTCCATATTTGCAAATGTCTTCTTATGTGGGGGGTTTTGTGTTGATCCAAGATGAGATATGTATGAATGATGTGACATCACCATGATATGAAAGTAACCATGTGAAGGTAATAGAATGAGGTGCAGAATAAGTACCCATCTTTGTTTACCTTGGATTTCAGGGGCAAAATCCCTGTTAGGGGTTTATAGTTGTAAGGCCCCTAAACTTACTTAATGAGTTGAATGAACTTAATTATCATAATTGAATTATTTTAACCCTAATATAACATTGTGATATGATTTGAAATCATAATACAAGCTTAAGTTTCAAATTTGGTCCAATTTGGACACTGTTTGAGCAAGTTATGCAATTTTATGCACATTTTGGAATTTTATGCAATTTACCCAATTGAGAGGTTTTACCTGCAATTTATCACAAGAATTATGTTCCTTGGATATTATGTCATCATTCTTGATCTTTTTGAGCCATGGGGTTCCTATTTAAACCTTGATTTGAAGGTGTTTTCTCTAAGGGTAATTTAGGGTTTTCCCCTTCACAGATGAGCTACCTTTAGTAGCTATCAACTAATGAATTATTTGATTGGCTAGGAAATTCGACAAAGGAAATCTAAGAAGGTCTATACACATGGTGGGGGAGCTTCTTGTGTGTGTGCTTGTATATTCTTAATAAGTTAAGGCCATGGACACTTGGATAGATACTAGAACTTCAACTTTTTCCTTTTCTTTATCTTAAAGTGTCATATACTTATCCCCAAGCACAAAAACGAGCCATTTTCTCTCCACAACCTCCCTCCTTCTCCTAGCCTCATTCTCCTTCTGTTCTTCTGTGATTTGTTTTGCCCAAGGAAGAAGAAAGTGGGGATCTTCTTGGAGAAAGGCTCTAAGGTTGAAATTGACTTCATTTTAGGGTTAAAAAGCTTCCTTCTAGTGATCTTGACCTAAAAGTGTAAGAATTCCCTTCTTTCCTCCGTCTATTTCTTTGTTATCCTTCCTCATAGCTTTCTGTAGGTCAGAACCTTGCTGTTCCATGGTAGAAATTGCTCTAAAGCTCTAAAACCCTACCTTTCTTGCTCCTTATGCTTAGGGTTTGCTCATTTGATGAATAAAGGTGCTAGATGGACGAATTTATAGCTTACTCTTGGATTTTCTAACCTACGTGCTCGAGATTTATTCTGTGTGGGGTTTCATCTTATCATTAGAGGCAAGTTTTATAACTTGCTCCACGTTTATTTCTTACCATAAGCTTTCTAGATCATGTTCTTACTTGAAAATGATGATCCATGCACTAAAAAGCTATGCTTGACTAGGATTTCAATTTTTATAATGTTTCCTGTTCTGATTTCAGTTATATATGAACATGTGATCATGTGTACATTATTCCTAATGTATTATATGACTTGTATAAGGTTGTTTTGACAACCTATGGTGCTAAGCACCTATCAAACAATGGTCAATTTTAGGGTTTAAAGCTGATTTCTTCTATAAACCATGACCCGATGATGGTACCATTGCAAAAAACCTATGGTGTTGTCTTTATAACAACTCATGGTCGTGATCAAGGGTGTCAAATGATGGTGACAACCTATGGTCACCCCCCTAGGTCAGGTTTTGGACCAATTATAAGTTTAATGATCAACCATTAAGTACCCTACTGATGTTATCAATCAACGACGACATTAGCTTAATATTTGATGCTGATTAATGAATATAGTGTTGATCTAACAACCTATGGTGATTTAATGGTCACTAATGATGGTGTATCAGGTCTCTAAAACCTATGTTGAGTCAAGCATTGTAGTTGTACCATCAATTAAGCCTTGGACCAATTGTTTCTTGGGTCACTTGATGCAATGGTCGAACCTATATTGTAATTGATGGTTTTAATATATGAACTTGATCCAATGGTCAATATCTAATGTTTATTTCTCCAATAACGTGGAATGATGGATAATGTAATATGTTGGTCCTAATAATGGGATTTATATGGTTTCCTTTATATGATCAACTTAAGGAGCTTACTTGTTGACAATGGATGGCTTGTTTTAACTAAACAATCGATTGTGGGTTTTAACCTACTCTCAATGGAACTTTTTGCGTTGTTAATCAAGGGATGTCTAGGGTTAGATGGTGAATCTTTCTACAACACAAATCAAGGTCTTCATAGGGGGTTTATCTAAGGTGTTTACTTATGTAAACAACCAAAGGTCTTACTTTTAAAACATCCAATGGTTCTAGGTGACATTGTGGTATGGTGATACAGGTTGAATGATGATGGAACAAATGGAGGGTTACCCTTAATAAGGTAGTCTGACCTATTCACTCATATGAATAAAAGGGATGATAACTATAACATCCCTAACCTGGGTTATACTCTAACCCTAGGTGTTTTGTTTAAGAAATATAATTATATGCTTGATATTATCTTTTGAAAAGTAATCAAGGCTCAAGAGGAACTTATATTTCAATTTTAGTCCATTTTGAACTATGATGAAAATAATGTTTTTCTTGTTTGGACTAAAGTGTAAATTACCCACGTTGAGGGGTCCAATTGCAAATTGTGCATGATAATATGTTCCTCATGTTTTGAGGCATCATGAGAATGAAGATGATGCAGAAGTAAGGCTAGTAAAAGCCTGAGTACCAAGAAAGAGCTGATTAAGCAATGCTTGTGCATTAAAAACCTAGTTTTGGTGTAATGCGCAATTTACCCAAAACCCATGGTTCAATATGCAATTTACTGCTTCAATAAGGTCCTTAATATTCTTGGAATCTTGTAGAGGCAAGAAAATGAGAGGGGCATCTCATTTGAGCTACTTTGAAGGAGAGAGAATCTTGATATTAAAATAATCAAGATTTAAGCATAAATGGAACTTTACTTCAATTTAATGCAAAAATAAATAAAATAATTGAAGGGCCTTCAACAAAAAATGATATGGTTGGATTTTCTCAAGTGAAAACGTCCTTGTGCCTATAAAAGGCAAAGGAAATATCTATATGAGTGGAAAACCCACTCACATTAAGTTAATGAAAAGTAATATCCACTAAAAATGGGATATTAGTATAATATGATTAAGGTGCTTAATTTATTTTCCCTTAATTCATGGATAATGGAAGGGAATTTGGAGATAAGGAAGATATCTTTGCATGCACGGAATTTAGGGGGAGGAGGTGGCACAAATTTTGGAATTAAAAGATTTTTATAAGACATTTTCTCTCTCATTGATTTTCTTATAAAAAACACCTTTTACCACTCAAACCAGAGGGTGTTTCGAATCCACTTCTTATCTTTTCTTGCAAAAATGACTAAGGGAGCTAGGAGCAGTAGGAAGACGACCTCCAACCTCTTGGTAAGCTTCTTGACCTTCGTTCACCTTGATTTCATGGTAGAAATAGAAAATCAATGCATGATTTCTTCGTATCTCGATCCTATCTTCAATTCTAACCATTCCTTTTCACTCAAATCTTGAGGACGAGCCTTGGGATAGTTAAAGGAGTTGTATCCACCATTGTTGACGTGAAGCTACAAGCTTTGAAGCTCAATTGGAGGCGGGTTATATAACTTGAACCCCTAATCATTGTTGTTGAACTAAATTTCTCAATTCATTTGATTCAATTGTTCTCCTTGCATTTCATTTGATTAATTGATGGAATTACCATGGAAATGGCAGTAGATTTTGAAGGGTTGAATCTTGATGATGATGACATCATCTTAAGCATAAATATTAAAATAATTGAGTTGCAAACGGTTTCAATAGCTTTGGTCCAAACGGTTTCACCAAACCGTTTGGAGACCAAACAGTTTGCAAAACCATTTGGGGGCTTGGTCCCAAACCATTTGGGATGGTTGACCGAATGGATGGGTTGACCATTTGAGGTCAAAACCCTAGAACATGTTTAATGATGATCCATTTGATTCAATTGATTAATTCAATGTATGGACCATCCTCCAATTAGAAACCCTAAATCGATTTGTTGAAAGAAAACTCAATTGATCCAAATGATTTCAAGCTGACTTGGACCAAACAGTCTTGAGATCATTTGAGTCCAAATAGTTTTGAAACCATTTGGGATCAAACGGTCTTAGGAACGTTAGGAGACCCAAGGTTGATTGTAGTTGATGAGGAAGATCCAATGGTGATGTTTGATGAATCTTTCAATAGTCTAATTGATGGCCAATCCAATGGTGCAAATCTTATTGAATTTGGTTGATGGATGTCCTAGCGACCCATTCAGTTTTGAGGCTGGTTTGGCCCAAACGGTATTGAGACCATTTGAGCCCAAACAGTCTTGAAACCGTTTGGGGTCAAACAGTCTCAGGACCGTTTGGAATCCAAAGGTTTCAAAACCGTTTGGAGTGAAAAAGGTCAAAACCGATTGGATGATCCAAGGTGATCAAATTGATTAGAAACTTAATGTCATGGTTGATCCATTGATCCAAGGGTTAATCATGATGATTATCAATTATAGGAACAAAGTTTGAAGTCCTAAAGTTCCTAGATGATCAGTACCTTTAGACTAATTAACCCTAAAAGGTTATGAAAGCAATGTCTTAGTACACTATGCCAATCATAGTTGTATATGCTTGATTTAAAGGTTGATGTAACCTAATCAAGTTGAGAGGATGAAAGATAAGTATTCATACATGATTATTAATTATGTGGTGATTAGGGTATGATCCTTAGTGAAGAGATCATGAAAACCCTAATCGAGAAGGTTAATGAACCCTAACCCTAATTCTGGGCAATTCTGAGTGAAACCCTAATTTAGGGTAATGTTGTAAATCTAATTAAGGATGATGATATGAAAACCCTAATTATAGGTAATGGAATATGAAACCCTAATTGGGAGAAATATTAAACCCTAATCTTGGGCAATATGGTGATAAACCATAACCCTGATTGGGGTAATAATGAAATGAGTATACCCAATTGATTTGAAATGGGAAACCCTTACCCTAGTAACTGAATAGTGGTGTTATCCTTGATTTGGGATGCTATATTTTTTGCATGGTGTTGAGATGAAATTGAAGTAACTGTTATCATCTGTACTAACCATGCAGGTATCATGAGCTATTGGACATAGCCATATATGAGCTATGATGTTTTATTTGTTAAAAATTGTTATTGGGCCTTAAGTGCCATGTGAGATGCTTGTGTAACAAGTATCATGTTTACCTTGGTCAGATGACCTGAAGGTAATAGTTACCTAAAATAGTGGTAACAATGCTCAGTAATGAGTTAAGGGTTTGAATACCCATAACCATATGATCATGACATTGAGTTTATGAAGGGATGATTATTTCCCAGTATTGAAATGAGGGACTGAGATCCCAATATCTTATATAGACTAAGAAGTAACTGATGAAAACAGTACATGTTTCTTTGTAGCAATTGTCCTAATAAGTTATTTCTGAAAACTTGACTGATTCTAAAAGAATATGATAATGTACTTAATTAATCAAGTGAAATCCTTTTATGAAGAGCCCTGACCATAGATCCATCATCGTCAGAAGTTGGTGATGGTGAAACAGGTTTTTCCTTTGGGAATTCCTAAGGAACACATATTATTGGATATGTGGGGGTAATGGGCGCTAATACCTTACACCCTGATGAAGGAATTGATGTGAGCTAAGCAATAATCCCTCAATCCTTCATTAATTGTGTCGGGATGAATGTATCATGAATCTCCCGATGATGATGAATGTTGGGTCAATATGAGACAAACATCAAATCTCTCGATTGTCGATGAGAGTACAGTTGCCACTGTAACTCTGTAGCGAAGTTGCCTGTATACCCTGGAACGCTATGTTGAGCAGTTGACATAGTCCTACTTGTAGTCTCGCACTGACCGAGATGTGAGAGGTCATGGAATCCGATTCTTCCTTTGAGCTTATATGGTACCGATTTCGACTTCGCGGAGGTCGGTTGAAGGATGAGTGGTATACCTCATCTCCTCGGGGCATAAATATGTTTGTAAAGTGTAATCATCCGTGTATCATATTTTCTAAGGTCAAAATGTGAGAATCACTGGTTGATGTACATTGCTTAGTATATCCTAGAAGAATAAATGATATACCTATTTTCTTTAATATCTTGTTGAATAGTGATATGCTGCTTTATCAAGTCATAGCTGAATTGCTCTGAATAAGCTTATTGCTCTAATTAGTTTAGATATTGATTTATCTACTGCTGGATATGTATACATGATTCTCTGCTCAGTTTATTTAAAAAAAAACTGCAATAATAATGTTTTCGGAGGAGAGTTATATCTCTCGCTGGGGAAATTTTACAAATTTTCTCACCCCCGTGGAATCCAACATTTTTAGGTAGACGCAGACGAGATAGAGGCAGAAATCCCATAGCTAGGGAAGAGCAGCAGCAACAACAACTGGGACCGCAGTAATTCTACAGGTGGAAATACTGGTGGTCATGTTTTGGAATGGATAGTCCTATGTGTCGTCTCTGTACTCTCAGGTGCTAGGAGTTAATGCTTTTAATAAATTGATATGAGATTTTAGCTTTAAGCCTTGAGGTTTTATACTGCTTATGCATAGCAAAGCCAGAGAAGTTGATGCTTGTATTCCTCGAGAAGGGATGATACTTGATATGAATATATGAATCAGGAAGTAAATGCCATACTTTGATTCTTGTTTAAAGAGTTTTCCTAAGAATGGATCTCTTTGTAAATGGTTTAAATTTTTAGTGATTTTCAGTAGTTCCACTGTTAACGACCGCTTCCACATTAATCTTAACTGATGTTTGGCAACAGACGTCACAATTTAGTGGTATCAGAGTTCTAGGTTCGCTGAGTCTACAGAGACATATGATTAAGGTTGTTGAGTCTGTTCTAGTGTCTTCCAGTTTATCTGATAGTGTCTTCTGCTCATACAGGAGGAGAAGAACTTGAAGATGTTTGGATCACATGACGAACATGCTGCTGAGAGCATCATTGCTGTACCAGGAGGAGGTGCAAGGGACCAGAATAGGGAGGAGACCTTACCTGAACAACCCCAGTTCAATGACGTGGTATTTCGAACGCACTAACAAACTCACTCGGGGTTGAAATCTGCGAGCTTTTACCAAAACCAAAGTGCAATAATACCACCCGCAAGCGGACGAGTCTTATCGCAATATAGTTAAGGATCAAACCCAAAGGACAACGTTTTTAAGAATCTTTGTTAGTCTAGTCTAGTTTGAGTTAAGACTAATATTTAAAATGATTGGTTGGTTTGAGGTTAATTAAACTAATCACAAGAAAGTAAAAGCTGAATTAAAGTAGGATCTAGATCGATGATATGAAATCGCTGGGATGGTATCAGGTTTCACCACCGCTACACATGCAAACACTTTCAATCACAAACAAACCAGGCAAGATATATCAATCCATATAGAGCTGTTGGAGAACCCCCCGTTAGGGCGTTAGGTTCGTGTAAACATAACCTTAGGCATGAGATGTCTTGTCACCAACCAGATCACTTACTTACGACTTCGAAGAAATCCCATTCTATTTCTAGTTTGGGAGTCAACCACATTAATCGATAAGAAAGCAGGTGATAGATCTACAAACTAACATCGATGATAAACAAAGACGATACAAAATCCAACTAAGGTTGTGGTCCTCCCTGAGGGATGTTTAGACCACATAAGTGTCACCGTAGGGTAGATGTCTCATCCCCTAATGGATGATACACTTACGACCTCAAGGAATCTTATCAGAAGTTCTCGTCAAAGAGTCAAACTTTGTAAACCGCCATTCCGTCCCACATATAGAAGATTTCGCAATATAGGAAAGAACAATATGAAAGCAAGTAGATAATCAACTATAAACATACCAACTAACAACGAAATGGAAAGTTATATACATTGCCATGGAGAGTTTAACAAAAGAACATGATTTGCATGGGCAGCGGGGCTAGTCCCCGCACCCCAGCGAAAAGGTACTACTCACTCATGATGCGAGAAACAAGAAGAATGAGAAAGAGAGAGAAATCCACCATGAACTCAGTGCAGAAGGTAGTCGCAGCTCGGTGAAGAAGATACAACCTTCTACGTCATGTCGGAGTAGATCTGGGCACGAACGGGAGTTGCAAAGATAGACCAGACCGTCTCCCTCGCTCTGTCTTCCTTCTCTCTTCAGCCTCCTTGGTTGCAACACGGGCAGTAGGTGGAATGAAACTGGCACGGACGACACTGGATTTGGATCAGACTTGTGTACAGGTAGCCTGTCGGTGTCCCAGAACCGATGTCCAAGTGAGGACCCTTGGGGTCCTGCTTATAGGAACATGACTGACCCCAAACGGTCTTGGATTAAAAGAAACCAAATGGTCTGGATATATTTTTGCCCAAACGGTTTCACTTAATTTAGCCCAAACGGTCTGTAGAATCTAACCAAACAGTCTTGCATAACCTGGGCAAACGGTGTGTAAACCGTATAAGACCAAACGATCTTGAGTAGAAAATGGTTTGGAAACCACACGAGACCAAATGGTCTCACAGACCGTTTGCTTTTCTCAAACGATCTTGTGCAAATGGTCTTCGGGCAGGTGTATCAAATAGTCTCGGTGTTCATTCGGTTTGGAAACCAATAGAACTACAAACGGTTTGCAGAAGGGGGAAATGGTCTGGAATGCTAAGACATCCAAATAGTCTTGAGTACTTAGACTCAAACGGTCTTCAGATATGCTGCAAACGGTCTTCACAATAAGTTCATTCGATCTTCATGTTGACCGATCCAAACAGTTTGCTGCTGAGGTCTAGATCGTGTAGCTACTGCTCTACCAGTGGATGATCTTGAGGGGCAAGACAGAAGCGAGGGCGCTGAGGCTGAAGGTAGCAGGCGCGATAGATTCGAAGCTGCTGCTTGGCGGGGCAGAGCCCTAGGAGCGAGGCACTGCCAAAATCAAAGAAAAGAGGTGCTGCTTCAGCAGAGGTGCAGAGGTAGACAACGATGCACCACGGTCGTGCCGATGCTTCTGCCCCACAGCCGTGCCGCCTTGCACGGGCGTGGTCCTTGAGAAATTGGGATCTGATGGCATTGTGCCACGGTCGTGGCATCACACCACGGTCATGGTGAGGTAGCTGTCACACGGCCGTGCTGCCTCACACGACCGTGGTGGGTGAAAGAGAGTCGATGCAGATGGGGTGCCACGGTCGTGGCTCGGCGACCACGATCGTGGTGAGTGAGGGCTCAGGTGTTGGGGATGATCCACCACGGCCGTGGCCTCAACACATGGTCGTGGTGATAACAGTAGACCACGGTCATTTTGAACCACCACATCCATGGTCTAGGCTCTACTTCGAGATCTTGAATTCATGCACTGCTCGATTCCTTACGGCTGAGTGGTGCCTCCAATCGGTCTCTGCTGGTTAAACAGTCTTGACACCGAATGGGCTCAAATGGTCTTGAGACCGAATGGGCTCAAATGGTCTTGAGACCGAATGGGGGGAATTGCTTGGTTAGATTTCTTGATCAGAGCCAGAGATGGTGGACCCTGACTTCTTGTTCAGCTTTGTCAAAACCTGCATTAAATCAACAATATTTAGTTAAAACCTTGATAATCGAATCAACTAAGTAGTTTTGCACATTATGATTCATATTGAGTGAAATAGTATATATAGAGTTGAATTGGTCCCGAAGTGATAATTGAATTTCATGATGAATATGCATTCATTAAAATACCCCAAACTTAAACGTTACTCGTCCTCGAGTAACACAAAATCTGAAATAGTCGCCAAATGAATACTTTCAATTTGTGTGATTGCTTCATATTCACATCACAGATGTTTTCTTTCTGCTCAATATGACTTAGCATCTCAACCTCCTAAGACCACTAAACACATCTTACCATATCTTCGTTCCTGAGTTCGCTTTTTAATATCACTTCCTCCTCACTTTTTCCGACAATCAAGCATGTCAAAGAGTTTTGTAAGAATCCAGAGACACCCGAAAAACAACAAGTATGCATTTGATCTGACACTGGTATTTTTCAGGATAGGGTAGGAATTCATTGCGCCATTAGGTAGAAAATGGAGTGAATGGTGGTATGGGAGGAAGAAATAAATCTCTCCTCTATTTGACTCGAGATTTTATTTGCTTTGCAATTTGATTTATTGCATTTTTTTGTGCGAATCTCTCCTCTATTCGACTCGAGATTGCATTTCTTTATGTGTGTGCTTTGGCATCTTTTTGTTTGCAAATCTCTCCTCTATTCGACTCGGGATTGCATTTTTGGTGGTACACCCCTATTTATTTGCGAGGGGTATGGAAGAAGCAGATATAGAGGGAAGTGGCGTGCCACCCTGAACTTAGGGTTTGGCATGAATTTGGCTATTTTTGTTTCTTTTTGATGAATGGAGGGGTATGAAGATGATAGAAGAAGTGTAGAAGAGAGTTCAGATCAGAATGCAACTTGATTTATAATTCAGTGTACCAGGTTGTTCTCTTTATCAAACTCTGCTCAAATAATGACTTGATGATGATCCGGTGGGGAATCCATGCTATTGTTCCACAAATCATTTAGGAAGTCTAACGTGTTTGATCCCTATCAGTTTGACAGACACTTATCATTTTAGCAAAAGTATCATGATGTTAGGAATCATAAGCTTCACAAGATGATTTCAAACAAAAGGCTTGTTTCAAAAAGTGGTCCTTTTGAGGATTTACTTCGAATAAGGTGGATATAATGATTCAAAATGCATAGTAGGTTAATTAGTGACTTTTAATGAAACCAGGAAGTGTCAAAAGTTCATCAAATATCTATTCAATTTCTTTGAAAAACATTAAATTTTTTTGAAAATTTTGAATTTTTATCAAGAATGTGATAGTGAAAACTTAAGTATGAAAATGATGAGTGTAGGTGGAAAATGAGGTACATAACACCCACCCTCCACCCTGAACTTAGAGATTTGCTCGTCTTGAGCAAACCCTAATCCAAGATGAGGGGAAAAATTATGCCAGAATGACCACCAGATGTGGTTGCGTTCCAATCAACGCACATCCTTTTATCTAAAAATCTCAAAGGTAAAGAGGAATTAGATCTTAAAATTGCATCTTGCGATGCTAATTTTATTTAATGAAAAATTAACTAGAAGGTAAAAACAAAATTTAAGAAACATTCTAATTTGAAGAGGGAAGTAAAACAAATTTATTGATCGGGTTGCCTCCCGACAAGCGCCTTTGTTTTATGTCGATGGCTCGACTGGATCCTTCAGCTTCATGGTGGATCCTTTGGATTGGTGAGTTCCAGCATTGCTTTAGTGCCTATGTAAGTTGAGGTGAAATATCTCTTTAAGCGGTGACCGTTTGTTACAAATTCACCTGACTTTTCACTCCATAATGAGAAGGCACCATGTGGAGAGATGCTCTTGACGATGTATGGTCCAGACCAGCGTGAGCGGAGTTTTCCTGGGAATAACTTCAATCTTGAGTTGAATAGTAGAACTTGGTCTCCCACTTGTATGTCTTTTCTTTTTAGATGTCCATCGTGCCAAAGTTTTGTACGTTCTTTGTAGATTCGTGCATTCCTCATAAGCTGTCATCCTGAGTTCATCCAGCTCTTGGAGTTGCTGGCTTGGCCTGCTTCTTTCATATCAAAGTTCAGTTGTTTAATTTCCCACCATGCCTTGTGTTCCAATTCAACTGGAAGGTGGCAAGCTTTTCCATATATTAATAAAAAAGCTGTAGTCCCAATGGGAGTTTTACAAGCAGTTCGATAGGCCCATAAGGCATCGTTGATTTTCATTGACCAATCCTTTTGATTGCGTCCTACATTTTTTTTCCAAAATAGCCTTTAGTTGACGGTTAGAGACCTCTACCTGTCCACTTGTTTGTGGATGGTAAGGCGAGGCAACCTTGTGTGTTACACCATATTTTCTTAGTAAAGCTTCAAAGCTTCTTTCAAGGAAGTGGGACCCTCCGTCAGATATCACGGTTCGTGGTACTCCAAAATGGGGGAAAATAATATCCTTGAATAATTTGATGATGGATTTGGAATCACTAGTGATGGTTGGTATAGCTTCAACCCATTTTGAGATGTAGTCTACCGCCACTAGGATGTATGAAAATCCATAAGAAGATGGGAATGGACCCACGTAGTCCACCCCCCAAACATCAAATATCTCTACTTCGTGCCATAGATTCAATGACATCTCATCTCTCTTTGTTATATTGCCTGATCTTTGACATTTGTCACATGATAGGACAAAGTCATAGGAATCTTTGGATATGGTTGGCCAGAAGAATCCATATTGCAAAACCTTTAAAGAAGTCTTTTTAGAGCTCATATGTCCCCCCACTGGTCCTGAGTGACATTGTTCCAAAATAAGTTGAGCTTCTTCTTCGGTGATACATCATCTATACAGACCATCAACCCATAGTTTAAAAATATGTGGCTCATCCCAGTGGTATTGCTTTACATCATGCATGAACTTCTTCAGTGCATTTCTGGTGCATTGAGGATGGATAATCCCAGCAGTAAGGTAGTTGACAAAATGTGAGTACCACGGTATAACTTCTGAGACCTTCATTAGTTGATCATCCGGTAGGGAATCGTTAAATCAGAATCTTCTCAGTATCCTGAGTGTGGATGCGAATGAGGTGGTCTTCTACAACATTCTCTGTACCCTTTTTGTCTCTTATCTCTAAATCAAATTCTTGTAATGGGAGGATCCAGCTAATCAACCTGGGTTTTGCATATTTCTTTGACAAAAGGTAATGAATGGCAGTGTGGTCTGTGTAGACAATGACCTTCAAACCAATTAGGTCGGATCTGAACTTGTCAAAGGCATACACACTTGCTAGAAGTTCTTTCTCAGTAGTTGCATAATTCCTCTGGGCTTCATAGAGAGTTTTTTATGAATAATAGATCACATAATGTTTCTTCTCTATATATTGCCCTAAAACAACACCCACAACATAGTCACTGGCATCGCATATAATTTCAAAAGGGTGGTCCCAGTCGGGAGCTTTAATGATGGGTGTTGTTGTGAGAGCCTGCTTTAGAGTGTTGAAGCTTTTGACACATTCTTCGTTGAAATTGAAATCAGTATCCTTTAGTAATAGATTCATCATTGGCTTCGTTATCTTGGAAAAGTCTTTTATGAATATTCTGTAAAATCCTGCATGACCTAGGAAAGCACTGACTTCTTTTACATTTGTTGGAATAGCCAGTTTAGAAATCACTTCAATCTTGGCTTTATCTACTTCTATTCCTCTATTGCTGACCCTATGGCCGAGGATAATGCCTTCCCTTACCATAAATGGCACTTTTCCCAATTCAACACAAGATGTGCTTCTTCACAACGTTCGAGGACCAGGGAGAGGTGCTTTAGACATGAATCGAATGAATCTCCGTATACAGAAAAATCATCCATGAAAACCTCCATAATTGTTTCAATAAGACCAGCGAATATGGCATCCATGCAATGTTGGAAAGTTGCAGGTGCATTGCAGAGGCCAAATGACATTCTTTTAAATGCGAAGGTTCCGAATGGGCAGGTGAAAGTAGTTTTCTCTTGGTCATCTGGATGTATGGGTATTTTATAGAATCTAGAGTAACTGTCAAGATAATAGAAATATTCTTAGTGAGCCAATCTTTCTAAGACTTGATCAAGGAAAGGCATAGGAAAATGATCTTTTCAAGTTGCCTTGTTCAATTTTCTATAATCTATGCACATCCTCCATCCTGTGATTGTTCGAGTGGGGATGAGTTCATTGTTTTCATTATGTATAACAATTGTTCCACCTTTCTTTGGGACTACATGCATTGGGCTCACCCATGGCGAGTCTGATATTGGATAGATCATTCCAGCTGTCAGCAGTTTGATGACCTCATGACAGACCACTTCCTTCATATTTGGATTCAATTTTCGTTGATGCTCAATAGTAGGCTTGTGATCTTCCATCATAGGGATCTTATACATACACAACGCTTGACTGACCCCAGTGAGGTCACTCATTTTATAACTGATGGCGTTCTTTCTTTCCCTTAATTCCTTCAGGAGTTTATTATCTTGTTCAGTTGTTAGATCATAATTTATAATAACTAGGCAAACTTTGAGATTGTCTAAAAACACGTACTTCAGTCCTTCAGGCAGGGGATTCATTTCGGGAGCCTCTGGTTTTTTGCATGTTTCTTTTGTAGTTTCCATAGCCTTGAGTTCTTCACTAGTGGCTTCAACATCATTTTTAGCTGAATCGAGGGATTCGATGCAATCCTTTACTTGTTCATCGATCAGTTCATCAAATGATGGATTTGTTAGAACAACTTATAAAGGATCGTCTGATTCATGATGCTCTTGGGTCAGAAGTGACATTTGCTCAATGCAATCAATCAGATATACTTCTTCTTGCATACTTGGTCTTCTCATACTTTCAAAAACTTCAAATTCGAGAGTTTCTTTACCTAATTTGAGCAGTAAGGTACCAGCTTCAACATCAATTAGGTCTCTTACAGTGGTGAGGAACGGACGACCAAAGATGAGAGGATATATGGTATCTTCTTTAATGTCCATAATGACAAAGTTGCTCAGAACATATGTGTCCTTGCCTACCTTGACCGGGACATCTTCGACGATTCCTAACAGACATTTTATCAAATTGTCTACAAGTTGTATAGTCATTCCAGTAGGAAGAAATTCTACAAACCCTAGTCTCTTGCACAGACTAAGTGGCATAATAGAGATGCTTGCGTCGAGATCTGCCAAACCTTTCTTGCATGATGAGTCACCAATGTGACATGAAATTCCAAAGGATCCCAGGACTTTTTGTTTCTTGGGCATCTTGCTCAATATGATATCAGATGTAGTTGTAGCCAGTTTTACTGTCTCATACTCTTCAATTATATACTTCCTGGTGAGGAGTGACTTTAAGTAATTTGTCCATGATGGTATCTCGGCCAGAGCATCTAAAAAGAGAATATCAACATGAAGCTTCTTCATAGCTTCTTTAAAATGATTGAATCTAGTATCAAGCTTTGTTTGCCTTAGATGAGCTGGAAAAGGTATACGAGGTTTGTACACAGGGATATCAAGTTTGAGGGTTTTAGTTTCTTCGTCTTCTTGAACATGCTTCTCAAAATTTCCTTTTTCTGACTCATCATCTTTTTATTGAGTCTCTTGTGTTGTTGGGTCTTGAGCAATCACATGTTCATCCTCGTTTGTAATAACCACAAGTGTCTTTTCGGGGGGATCCGAATAATCTTTCCCTGATCTAGTGGTGACCGCCTTCAACTGTTGAGGATGCTTAGGATTATTCTCGGGTTGGCTAGCAAAGACTCCGGCAGGTGGTTTTATGCTAGCTGCGAGTTGAGCTAATTGAGATTCAATAGCCTTCTACTGAGCTTGTTGGTTAGCTATCATGGTTTACTGAGTTTGCAACATCTTCTTAATGGCTGATAGTTTGTCATCAGGAGAAACTGGAATCGCTTGCTGTCCTTGCTGTTGATTAAGATTCTGGTACTGAGAGTTATTTTGGTAATTATTGTAGTTCCTATTCTGGAAGTTCCCCTTGAAATTTCCTTGATTCTCAAAATTCTGTTGTTGATGATTATACTGGAATCCTGGAGGGCCTCTTGATTGATTGTTTGAACCAAATTGATGCGAGTTTACTGCTCCAGAGGTGTTTCCATATTGAAATCCTGGATGATTTCTATTTTGATTCAGATTGTAATAACTTTGACCATGAATGGTGTTGATAGCATTAAGATTTTTCATTTTACCATTATCTCCTTGTCCACATAAGTTGCTTAGAACAACATCATAGAGACCATTGCATGATAAGGTGGAATGATCGGTACTTTGACATGCTTCATAGAACAGGGAAGCAGACTTGACCTATTCCGATTGTCGAGTGGGTGAACGTCCTCTTTCGATAGCAGCAAGAGATGATTCAATATGGTCTTTCTTGGCAACTAAGAGTTTCAAGGTTTCAGCGATAGATTTGTACTCGGGAGTAGCTTTGGCCATAACTACTTTCAAAACTCCTTTACCTACAGATCTTCCCCAATTGGCTTGATTTTCTGCTCCCAGGGTGACGACTCTCCATGCGTTGTCATAACTTTGTCGGATGAAGTTTCCTCCAGAAGAGGAATCTAGGAATCTCTTAATATCATCATCCACACCTGAGTTAGTTCTTGGGAATTCCATGGTGTGGACACTTACGTAGAAGCTCTTTGTATCTATCCCAAGCTTCAACAAGGGTTTCTCTAGGAACTTGAGTGAAATTTGTTATCCGCCCTCTAATTTCATAGGTAAGTGATGGAGGGTAGAACTTTTCTAGAAACACATTTTGGAGTTGTTCCAAGGTGGTGATGGGTATTTCACTTTGCAGCGAATTGTACCAGCTTATAGATCTATCAATAAGGGAGTACTTGAAGAGACGGAGTCGAATGGCATCATCTGTGACTCCATTTTGTTTCGTCATGGCACATAGATCAATAAATCTCAGAAGATGTTCTTGGCTATCTTCACCTTGTTTTCCGTAGAATGGGTTGTTCTAAAGCAGGGTGATCCAATGCGCTCTTATCTCGAAATTAGGAGCGTGGATGGGAGGGGGTTGTACTGGATGATGAACATTCACAGCTTTTAGGATTGAGAACTCTCTAAGATCCTTTTGTAGTTCGGCTGCTTGTGCTGCTGCTTGCACTACTAGAATTTCCTCTTAAAATGCAACTCTGGCTTCTTGCATGAGCCTCTCTCTCTGCGCATTGATGCCTTGAGCCACCCTTTGGGCTACTTCTTCTTCTTGAGCCATCCTTGCTTTATTTTCTCTGATCTGACGATGAAAAGTTCTGTCTATCTCAGGGTCAAATCTCGATGTTAGTCCGGGGCTGTCCGAACGATGCATACACTACACCTTGGATGGTACCTGAAAATTAGAAATATTTCAAAAGTGAGAAACACAGAGTAAAGTCAAATTTCAAGTAGATGATCGATTTTGTCTAAAAGAAAAAAAATCCTAATTAGTCTTAAAAGAACTAGTTTTGACTAACTGATTCTGTTGTCCCTGACAACAGTGCCAGAATTTGACGTGGTATTTTGAACGCACTAACAAACTCACTCGGGGTTGAAATCATCGAGATTTTACCAAAACCAAAGTGCAATAATACCACCCGCTAGTGGATGCGTCTTATCGTAGTATAGTTAAGGATCAAACCCAAAGGACAACGTTTTTAAGAATCTTTGTCAGTCTAGTCTAGTTCGAGTTAAGACTAATATTTAAAATGATTGGTTTGAGGTTAATTAAACTAATAGCAAGAAAGTAAAAGATGAATTAAAGTAAGGTCTAGATTGATGATATGGAATCGGTGGGATGGTATCGGGTTTCACCACTGCTACACATGCAAACACTTTCAATCACAAACAAACCAGGCAAGATATATCAATCCATATAGAGCTGCTGCAGAACCCCCCATTAGGGCGTTAGGTTCGCGTAAACAACACCTTAGGCATCAGATGTCTGGTCACCAACCGGATCACTTACTTATGGCTCTGAATAAATCCCATTCTATTTCTAGTTTGGGAGTCAACCGCATTAACCGATAAGCAAGCAGGTGATAGATCTACAAACTAACATCGACGATAAATAAAGACGATACAAAATCCAACTAAGGTTGTGGTCCTCCCTGAAGGATGTTTAGACCACAGAAGCATCACCATAGGCTAGATGTCTCGTCCCCTAATGGATCATACACTTACAACCTCAAGGAATCTTATCAGAAGTTCTCGTCAAAGAGTCAAACTTTATAAACCGCCATTCCGTCCCACATATAGAAGATTTCACAATATAGGAAAGAATAAGATGAAAGCAAGTAGATAATCAACTATAAACATACCAACTAACAATGAAATGAAAATTTATTTACATTGCCATGGAGAGTTTAACAAAAGAACATGATTTGCATGGGCAGCGGTGCTAGTCCCCGCACCCCAGCGAAAAGGTACTACTCGCTCATGATGCGAGAAATAAGAAGAATGAGAAAGAGAGAGAAATCTGCCATGAACTCAGTGCAGAAGATAGTCGCAGCTCGGTGAAGAAGATATGGCCTTCTACGTCATGTCAGAGCAGATATGGGCACGAACGAGAGTTTCCAAGACAGACCGGACAGTCTCCCTCGCTTCGTCTTCCTTCTCTCTTCAGCCTCCTTAGTAGCAACACAAGCAGTAGGTGGAATGAAACTGGCGCAGATGACACTTGATTTGGATTGGACCTGTGTACAGGTAGCCTGTCGGCGTCCCGATACCGATGTCCAAGTGAGGACCCTTGGGGTCCTATTTATAGGCACATGACTGACCCCAAATGGTCTTGGATTAAAAGAAACCAAATGGTCTGGAGATATTTTTGCCCAAACGGTTTCACTTAATTTAGCCCAAATGGTCTGCAGAATATGACCAAATGGTCTTGCATAACCTATTCAAACGGTCTGTAAACCGTATAAGACCAAATGGTCTTGAGTAGCAAACGATTTGGAAACCACACAAGACCAAACAGTCTCACAGACCATTTGCTTTTCTGAAACGATCTTGTGCAAACGATCTTCGGGGAGGTGTATCAAACGGTCTTGGTGTTCATTCAGTTTGGAAACCGATAGAACTCCAAACGGTTTACAAAAGGGGGAAACAATATGGAATGCTGAGACATCCAAACAGTCTTGAGTACTTAGACTCAAACGGTCTTCAGATCTGCTACAAATAGTCTTCGCAATAAGTTCATTCGGTCTTCATGTTGACCGATCCAAACCGTTTGCTGCTGAGGTCTAGATCGTGTAGCTGCTGCTCTACCGGTGGATGATCTTGAGGGGCAAGACAGAAGCGAGGGCGGCGAGGCTGAAGGTAGTAGGCATGATAGAGTCAGAGCTGCTACTCGGTGGGGTGGAGCTCTAGGAGCGAGGCACCGCCAGAATCAAAGAAAAGAGGTGCTGCTTCAACGGAGGTGCAAAGGTAGACGACGACACACCACAACCGTGTTGCAGCACCACGGTCATGGCGATGCTGCTGCCCCACGCTCGTTCCGCCTTGCAAAAGTGTGGTCGGTGAGAAATTGGGCTTTGATGGCGTTGTACCATGGTCGTGGCGTCACACCACGATCGTGGTGAGGTAGCTGTCACACGGTCGTGCTGCCTCACACGACCGTGGCAGGTGAAAGAGAGTCAATGCTTGTGGGGTGCCACGGTCGTGGCTCGACAACCACGGTTGTGGCGAGTGAGGGATCAGGCATTGGGGATGATCCACCATGGCTGTGGCCTCAACACACGGTCGTGGTGATAACAGTAGACCACAGTCATTTTGAACCACCACGGCCGTGGTCTAGGCTCTGCTTCGAGATCTTGAATTCATGCACTTCTCGATCCCTTGCGGCTGAGTGGTGCCTCCAATCGGTCTCTGATGGTTAAACGGTCTTGAGACCGAATGGGCTTAAACGGTCTTAAGACCGAATGGGCTCAAACGGTCTTGATACCGAATGGGCTCAAACAGTCTTGAGACCGAAAGGGCTCAAATGGTCTTAAGACCAAATTGGTGGAATTGCTTGGTTAGATTTCTTGATCAGAGCCAGAGATGAAGGTGGACCCCGACTACTTGTTCAACTTTGTCAAAACCTACATTAAATCAACAATATTTAGTTAAAACCTTGATAATTGAACCAACTAAGTAGTTTTGCACATTATGATTCATATTGAGTGAAATAGTATATATAGAGTTGAATTGGTCCCGAAGTGATAATTGAATTTCATGATGAATATGCATTCATCATTCAATCAAGCAGATATGGGGAACCCAACCTTCCAAGCCATGTTTGGACAGTTTATGCCAGTCATGACTCATATGACAGATAGGATGCCACTACCTGCACCAAGGGCACCGACCCACAATGAAAGACAGGGAGCAGGAAAAACCTTTAAATGGCTTCGGAGGGTAGGAGCCACAGAGTATGCTAGCATAGCTGACCCAACAGACACTGATTTGTGGCTGACTGAGCTGAAGAAAACCTTTAAAATCCTTATGATTCCTGAAGTTGAGAAGGCGAGACATGCAGTGTATCTGCTGAAGGGGAGTACTGGTCATTGGTGGACCATTGAGGAAGACAAAAGACCTGGTGTTGAAGTCGGATGGGATGAATTCTGATGTGAATTTGTTGCTAGATACTTTCCCAAGATGTATCTAGATGAGAAGATCTCTCAATTTTCAAGATTGAGGCAAGGACAGATGAAAATTACCGAGAATGAAGCTAGGTTCATGGAACTTTTGCAGTTCTATCCGCATATGGCATCTATAGATGAGGAGAGAATTTGGCATTTAAAAAAAGGATTGAACGCTGATATAACCACTCCTATGTCTGCTTTAGAGAATAGGGAGAGGTTCGCCACCTTTGTGGAGTCCATGAGACAGATAGAGAGGTCTGTGATTGAGAAGCGTCAGACCAAGAGTAGAAAGGTATATACTCAATTCCAAGGATAGAGTTATGAAAGCTTTAAGAAATCGAGGTTTTTAGTACCTACACCACCACCAAGGTTCAATACCCAAACGTAGTGGATGTCAAGCAAGGGTAGAGGCCATAGCTTACCACCGAAGGGAGCTCATAGCTCAGCATCAATGTCAGTAATAGGACCACCCATGCCACAGTGGGGAAATATAACCTGTTACAGATATGGGAAAGAGGGACATGTTGTGAAGGATTGTCCTGAGAAAGTAAGGAATATGACCCAAATACTGATGCAGAGCCAGCAAGGCTCTCAGAGGCAGTAGTTTGGCAGTGGTGCTAGAGGACTTGGACAAGCGTCACAAGCTGGATTGTCGGCACCCACCAATTGAGCACAAGGACAACCACATGCAACGATGAGATTCTATGCAATGAATCAACCCGAAGCAGTAGCCAACCCTCACGTTGTGACAGGTCAGATGGAACTATTTTATTCTGACATGTCTTCATCTTGCTTCGTATCTATTTTAATCGATCTGGGTGCTACGTACTCGTTTATCACTCGAGAAGTGATTCATGACTGTAACATGATTGCCAGTCATAGAGTAGATAGTTTGATGCTAGAAACCCCTTTGCTGGAATCTGCAGTGTTACGGGAGGTGTGTTCTCCCTGCACTCTTTCTTTTTCTGAACATCGCATTCAAGTGGATCTTATACCACTTGAGATGCAAGGTTTTGATATAATCCTAGGGATGGACACCTTGGAGAAATATAAGGTTGTCTTAGATTGTGGTTCCAAGCAGGCTGTATTCACAGACAATGGTGACACATGGATATTTCAGGGAGATAGAAAGATTCTTCCAACTTGTCTTGTGTCAGCTATGGTAGCTGAGAAGTTGATGAGACAACGATGCTTTGCATTCTTGGCACATGTGGTAGATACCACAATGGAGAGCCCTCATCCTTCTGAAGTTCTAGTAGTCAGGGAATTTGAAGATGTATTTCTTGAAGAACTTCCAAGTGTTCCTCTGTCCCGAGAGATTGATTTTGAAATTAATCTAATCCCAGGTACACAACCAATAGCACAAACGTCGTATAGAATGGCACCTGCTGAGATGGCAGAGCTCAAGAAACAACTGCAGGAGTTGCTTGAGAAGGGTTTTATCCGACTGAGTACTTCACCCTGGGGTGCTTCGGTTCTTTTCATCAAGAAGAAAGATGGGTCTATGTGTTTATGCATCGACTATAGGCAGTTGATTAAAGTAACCATAAAGAACAAGTATCCTCTACCAAGGATTGATGACTTGTTTGATCAGTTGCGTGGTGCAACTATCTTTTCTAAAATAGATCTGAGGTTGGGATATCATTAGTTGCGTATTAAGGAGAGTGATATACCTAAGTCTGCCTTTAGGACAAGGTATGGTCACTATGAGTTCATAGTTATGTCGTTTGGGATAACTAATGCACCAGCTGCATTTATGGAACTCATGAATAGGATCTTTTGACCTTTTCTTGATCAGTTTATAGTCATATTCATTTACGATATCTTTGTTGGTATATATGCCCTGAGAGCCAATCATGGGATGATTGGTGGGATACATTAAGATTGATTTGATAAACATCAAAGGCAAGCTTCCAATTCTTTCTGGTTCATTCATATGAGATAGTGATAGAATAGATTGAATGTCTAGAGAATGACAATACTCAATGACGTATGCCTTCAGGTTCATGACCTGAACGATGAGATCATACAGATGCTAAGAGTTTGTACGTTCTTGTTATGTCCCTAGTCAAATTTCATTGTGGAAGGTAGATAGAAAAAAATGACACATAAGACTAGATTTTGGTGTTGGTTGATGAAAGAATCTCATTAGTCATGATATAGAGATATCAAACCAAACACATATGTACTTGTTAGAGAACAAGTGTACCAGACAGACCCACCGTGAGTTTGACACATGGAACCATGACATGGTAGTCACAGTCAGTACTCACAGTGATGGTGGTGAGTGTGATTCTTTGACCTGAAATCACTACACTCAACACATGTCGTTGGGCACACTTTGACATCATCAAACGCAGTCCTGAAACATGGGTTGTTATAAAGGTGATGATTGGGTGGCTTTGGCACATGGGGATTTTGAGGGGTGAGTGATAGATATGGGATTTGTCCTTCCTGAGGGAGTTTGATATCCAAGGCCACTTGATGAGTGGGATTGAAATAGGCGTGCGTACGCATGTGTGTGAATCAGTATGTGATATTGATGTCATACATATCTCTTCCAATCTACTCTGAGATCAAGAAAGTGAATGAACATTGATAGAATGACTGTTCCATGCCTCGAGTTCATTCAGGATATCAGTGACAAAGGAATTATACATTCGCTGTAACACCATTCACGGATTGTAGGATTGAAAGTTGTTCTCCAACTTTCTACTTTCACTTGGGTAGAACTGATGTGTGACTAGGCACCGCTCTTTACTTGTGAAGTCATACGTGATATGGACTTTCACTGCCAACGTGAAATGGACCTGCACGGTCACACACATAGGATTTAACCTGGAAGAGGAGTTTTGTCCACAAACAATGTTTAGATTGATTATTAAAGGAGTTTAGTAGTTCAATTAAACACTCAATTGATTGATAGCTCAAAATCATAGTGTTCAAAGTGTTGGACAGATTGATTAGAGTATCAGATTGATTGAAATTGCAATTGACTGATTCTGCACAATCTGCACTCCCAACCGATCGGCTCATGTGATGAACCGATCGGTTGAGCTTGGTGAACCGGTCGGCTCATAGTCAGGGTGAAACGATTACTTCAAGAGTTGAAACGATCGATTCAACTGGTGCAACCGAGCAAGTTGGGAAAGTAGGATTGATGGGAATTTTCCTTTCGTTTCACTTGCCCAATTTGATTGGGAAATAGGATTGGTATTCGATACCAATTAGAAACAAAAGAAGGAAAGTCAATCGGGAACTGGTCAGGACCACGAACCGACCGGTTCAGAAGTGAACCGACCGACTCATGGGTCCCAACCGATCAGTTGAGATGTCAACCAACCAGTTCAGGTCCCCAATTGACCGTTTCAGTTGTGAAATGATCGGTTCAGGTTGTGAGTTGGTTGTTTTGTGGAAAATCTTGAACCCTTCTACTCCTGCTTTTAGTCCCGCATTTCCAGGGATGGAGAACCCTATCCCATGACCCTCCTATATATATAGGAGTATTGGGGGCTTCTCAAAGACCAACTCAGTGCAACCAGTTGCTCTGTGAAGTTGTCATTCTCTCTGGTTTTGGTAACCGAGATAGATCCTGAGCAAGTGCTACCCGATAAGGGAGGCACAATAAGGGAAAGACAACTGCAGTTGCAGCTGGTAGTAGGAGAGTGTGTTGGTGAATAGTATGCTGACAGGAGGGTGTGACTCTTCCAATTCCTTGTGGGATAAGGAGATTGGAGTTCCAGGTGGTCCGTGTGGACTACTTCAGAGGCGGGAGGTTTCTGCCACTCGGAGGACAACTATCAATCCCGAGTGTCCCGGTGAGACCAGGAGTCGTCAGTCCCGGTGCGACCAGGACCTGCACAGACACCGTCCAAGACCGGAGGTGAAGACCGTGCAAGGTGCGAGGTATTGTCGCCGAGCAAGCCTTGGGACAAGGTATGATTCCACAAACCATCCTTTCCTATTGTATAGACGTTGACGCATTTCCTTGTTCTGGGTTTGGGGGAGAAAATTTTTGTTTCCGCTGCCTTCTCTGCCTCCCCTAAAACCCAACAGTGGTATCAGAGCCACATCAATTGCTCTATACTTTGGGAATATCGATATGATCGATTTTGGTTTGTCACATTTATTTATTGGATACGATGTGAATAATATTGGCTTTATGCATGTCCAATCCTAAATCCACAAATCCCAATTTACATATATGATATGTAATATAAATGCACTCGATACGCGTTGCCCTTAAACGAGTTTTGTGGTGGATGTATAGCGTGGTTATGGCCAATAAACCCTATCTGTGTATGGTTGTATGTGGCTGCTTGCATCTCGGTCTGCGCACCGATCTTCCTTCTCCTATTCCTGATGTAACTCAAAATAATTCGAGATTTCTTTCCTAACTTTGCTCCCCTCGAATGTAACTCGAGGTTTCTCTTTTTATAATGTAAAATAGGATAGAATTTTATTTCCTGTTATGTAAAAGAACGGAGGACATCCTGACGATAGATGAGACGATCAATTCAAGGCGTGAACCGATCGGTTGACGTTCCAGACGATCAGTTCAAGGAGTGAGCCGATCGGTTGATGACCGGTCCGAGGAGCGAGACAAGCAGGTGGAGGCCATGACGAGATGCACAAAGACCAGGCGAACTGATCGGTTGGAGGAGCCAACCGATCGGCTGGTGGCACCCAGGCGACCGGGCCAGAACGAGCAAGTCATTCATGAGATGAGTTGATCTACTTGGAAGGCAAAACACAGAGTTCATCTTGTACATGTTGCTTGTGATGTAGACCTTGATGACCATGATTTCTCTTGGATTGAGGAATCAAATTAGGATGGCCATAATCATTGCTTTTATCATTTTGCATGTTTTCTATGGGATATAGAGTGTATATGATACATACTATGTATTGTGGTGATTGGATATGTATAGGTATATAAAACCAAATCCCTCATTAAATATTAAGTTTTAGATGCCTTCCAAATGCGACACACGTGAAAAGCTTGATCGACCAAGTGTGGGCACACCCAAGTGTGGTGCCCTGTCTATCTCATGGAAGCGTGAAGGATGAATGTGTGGGTCTGCCCAAGCAGGGTGCATATTCATCGTGTTTGCTTTGGGTCAGACTTAACAAGGTGACCTAGATAGGATCTAGCACCTTGAGGCATGGAGATGATCATGGCAAGGAGTTGCATATGACATCTAATCAAGAGTTGCATATGATGCAATTGGCAAGAGTTTCCTACCTGAGAGATCTATGTTGTGGGTGACAACCCTAGCTGGTCCATGACTTAGAGGATTTCAGGATCTTGCCCACTAGAAGGTTGTACGCTGCAATCTTACGAATTGATGGTGAGGGCTATCAATTTGAATTAAAATAGTGGGAGCAATAATTAATTGAAGGCCTAATTTTTATCGTCAACTTTTCAAAATCAATCAAATAAGTCAAAAGAGTTTTGGACTAAAATTGCATATATTTCCTTTTGTTAAAATAAATGGTTAATAAACAATAATCACTTTATTTTCGATCAGTCTTTGAGACCAACAAATTAAATGGGAATTTTTCCACAACTGGTTAGGATGATGAGAAGTGTTCTCAATCAAAGAGTCAAAGCTCTAAGTCCTAGTTATACCAAGACCAGATGAACTCAATCCCACCACATCAATGACTAAAAGTATGCTTATGGAAGCATACTGAGGATGACATTGATGAGGAGTGCTTGATGTTGTGTTCTTTGAACTATAAGTTGTAGAGACAACATGAGACATATGATGTCTCAAGGACACTGTCCTAGTATGTCATGACAGAAGGAGATCCAGTAAGGTATTCACACACTCAATATGATTGGGTATATGAAAAAACCTGACTAAGAAGGATTCCCTCTGAGCCAATAGTTGGCTATTGGTATGATACTACAAATGTTGCGAGAATCATACAATTCATGATAAGCTACAACATGAACAACTTTGACAAGCGTTGACAGAGTTGTTGGACATGTTGAGGACATGTTGAGGCAAATATGAAGAAAGACTAACCCTAATCTTTGATGAGATCAATGAAAGGTAAGTCTTAAGGGCAAGGGCAAGGGCAAGGGCAAAGCAAAGAAGTGTTCTGATGCTAGCCAGCAACCCAAGCCATCTTCAACCTCAAGGCACATGGGGAAAGGGTGTATGAGGGAATTGCCCTCTATATCTAGAAGAACAAAAGAAGATGAAGGAGGGGATGGAGATCTCCACCTAAGGTATCATGAAATGAACCACTTCTTTATCTAAGGTATATGATACCAAGATATGGATATGTCATATATGATATGCAATATCCACAAAGAAGTGATGGCCTTTGTGAAAGGACCAAGAAAGGAGTACCCATCATTGGAGCAAGTGTTGCTGCCATACCTAGGAGTACCTTTCAGTTTATTTTAGACTAAAGGGCACGAAATAGAGTTGAGAACTGCTATTTCATATTTGCTAATAGATAGAAACACTTTATTTTGCATATTGTATGACAATGATGGTAATCAATAAAGAGATGTTTCAATTTATAAAGATATGATCTTTGTGGCAATGCCTTGTTTATCTTGTGGTATTTGATATGCATAAGATAAAATGATACCTAAAAGTTATAGATAACTCAAACAATCAAATTAGCATTAATCATGAGAAATTCATTTCTAGTTTCCATGTGATGGATAAATCTAGACTCTTTTGGTTAGAGAACCAGTAAGAGACATGAATATCTTAGACATGATTAATCAATCTTCACTAAAGGTAGTGGGAGAATGATTATCCTATTAGGTATGATACATGTGATGTATTTACATACCTATTGGAACAAATGCTAATAATTCAAATGGTGTTTAGAGAAATACCAATATGAATATCTTGAAGTGTTCAAGATTATCATAGATGAAGTGCAAATTTGGTAAAGTGTTAATTCTTGATGAGATCAATGAATGAAATACTTGGACCAAATGTTTGAGATCCTTATGAGTGATTATGATAGTGTATCATAGCAAACTCATGATTAAGGCATGGTGATTTCTAAATCAAGAAGGAATCATACTCTAAGGAGTTATAGAATGATTATCAAATAACTGAATTCTTCTTAATAAAAGAATACCCCACACTAACAAAGGACATTAAGAATCACAAGGAGTTGTAAGTTCTTATATCCTTGACTGATACACCTCGTTTATCTATGTGATGAGTTGTTCATGTGATGAGTCAACTATCTAGATGAATATGAGGAACCAAATTTTGAGTTATGGTTTATGACCATTACATCCTAAATGACATCCATGTGAACCATAAGGTATGACCTTGATGGTAGCACCCATTGGATGAAATCCATAAGTGCAAATGAATCTTAAGTGTTAAGACACATGGATAACATTTTTAGAAGGATGATGGTTGTTGATTGCAACTTAATGACTAAGACATTTGGCATATGGATACTAAAACCACATTCCTATGAGGAATAAAACAAGTATGTGTACGTGACACAACCTATAAGGTTTATGAATCCACTAATGCAAATCAAGTCTATAAGTTACAATGGATTAATCAATGTGATTGATTGAGTACAAGCAGCTCAAAATTGGATCTTTACTTTGATGATATAGTCAAAGGGTTTGACTGATATGTCAAAGATAAAGAAGGGATCTGTGATTTAGTGGGAGAGTGTTCACATTCCACATATTGATGTGAAATGGAAATGTTCTATAATGGAAATCCAAAGTGGAAATTAATTTTAAGGAAGACAGAGATGTTTCCTATGAGATAGGAATAGAGATCTATAGAGATAGTTCTCGAAAAACCTCTTGACCTAAAGAGAGAGAGCATACATTGGCAATCTGTACTGAAGGGTTCAGTGTACACAGATTCAGTGGGAGAAAACTTGTCCATGTTACATGTAGTTAGTATCCCAAGGCCAAGTGTCCAATTCTTATGAAGAATAGGAACACTAAGAATAGATATGGATCTATCATGTATGTAATCATCCCATTATATTGCATGTATGGACATGGCAAGAATTAAAATGCATTCATCATCTTGTATGTAGGACGTGACAATATGATGTGCTCATCCTGATAACTCGTATGTGGGACATGACGAGTGGATGTCTGTCTATTTCCAGTAAGGGTTACTGGAAACCATTAGAACTTGATAAGTACTTGAGAAGTACTAGTTCTATGGAGAAAAGGAAGAGTTCGATGTAAAGAGTTACATTGATGCGAACTTCTGAAAAGGACAAATTTTTTTTTCGCAAAATATATATAGGATATATAAAAGTGAAAGTTTGTTGATAATTGGAAGTGTTCCAATGAATCTGTTTAAAAGGAAATGCTGAGTATCCGTGTGTTAGAGAACAACAGTGGATACTATATGGATCTGGAAGTTCATGAGATGAACTTATAGATATTCCGGTCATTGATGACAAGTATGGAATCCTTGATCATGCAATGTGGCTGAAGGTTAGCAAAGGAATACTGTATCGCATATTACGACAACTCCATCTCATACGTGTGACGTACAACGAAGAGATGTGAGACATGTAGTTAATACCGACTTTAGCAAGGTGTTGCCATAACTCACTATGTTGGCACAAGAGCACAATAACATGTGGGACATGTTTGAAAATCACTATGAATATGATTCAAGGGTGATTGGCTCGCAGTGCAAGTGGGAGTCTGTTGGTATATATGCCCCGAGAGCCAATCAAGGGATGATTGGTGGGATACATTAAGATTGATTTGATAAACATCAAAGGCAAGCTTCCAATTCTTTCTGGTTCAGTCATATGAGATAGTAATAGAATAGATTGAATGTCTAGAGAATGACAGTACTCAATGACGTATGCCTTCAGGTTCAGGACCTGAACGATGAGATCATACGAATGCTAAGAGTTTGTACATTCTTGTTATGTCCCTAGTCGGATGTCATTGTGGAAGGTAGATAGACAACAATGACACATAAGACTAGATTGTGGTGTTGGTTGATGATAGAGTCTCATTAGTCATGATATGGAGATATCAAACCAAACACATAGGTACTTGTTAGAGAACAAGTGTACCTGACAGACCCACCGTGAGTTTGACACATGGAACCATGACATGGTAGTCACAGTCAGTACTCACAGTGATGGTGGTGAGTGTGATTCTTTGACTTGAAATCACTACACTCAACACATGTCGTTGGGCACACTTTGACATCATCAAATGTAGTCCTGAAACATGGGTTGTTATAAAGGTGATGATTGGGTGGCTTTGACACATGGGGCTTTTGAGGGGTGAGTGATAGATATGGGATTTGTCCCTCCTGAGGGAGTTTGATATCCAAGGCCACTTGATGAGTAGGATTGAAATAGGCATGCACACGCATGTGTGTGAATCAGTATGTGATATTGATGTCATACATATCTCTTCCAATATGCTCTAAGATCAAGAAAGTGAATGAACGTTGACAGGATGACTGTTCCATGCCTCGAGTTCATTCGGGATATCAGTGACAAAGGAATTATACATTCACTGTAACACCATTCACGGATTGTAGGATTGAAAGTTGTTCTCCAACTTTCTACTTTCACTTGGGTAGCACTGATGTGTGACTACGCACCACTCTTTGCTTGTGAAGTCATAAGTGTTATGGACTTTCACTGCCAATGTGAAATGGACCTGCATGGTCACACACATAGGATTTAACCTGGAAGAGGAGTTTTGTCCACAAACAATGTTTAGATTGATTACTAAAGGAGTTTAGTAGTTCAATTAAACACTCAATTGATTGATAGCTCAAAATCATAGTGTTCAAAGTGTTGGACAGATTGATTAGAGTATCAGATTGATTGAAATCGCAATTGACTGATTCTGCAAAATCTGCACTCCCAACCGATCGGCTCATGTGATGAACTGATCGGCTGAGCTTGGTGAACCAGTCGGCTCAAGTGTTGAGTCGATCGGCTCATAGTCAGGGTGAAACGATTGCTTCAAGAGTTGAAACGATCGATTCAACTGGTGCAACCGAGCAAGTTGGGAAAGTAGGATTGGTGGGAATTTTCCTTTCATTTCACTTGCCCAATTTGATTGGGAAATAGGATTGGTATTCGATACCAATTAGAAACAAAAGAAGGAAAGTCAATCGGGAACTGGTCAGGACCACAAACCGACCAGTTCAAAAGTGAACCGACCGGTTCAGAAGTGAACCGACCGGCTCATGGGTCCCAACCGATCGGTTGAGATGTCAACTGACCAGTTCAGGTCCCCAACCGACCGTTTCAGTTGTGAAATGATCGGTTCATGTTGCGAGTTGGTTGTTTTGTGGAAAATCTCGAACCCTCCTACTCCTACTTTTAGTCCCGCATTGCCCGGGATGGAGAACCGTGTCCCATGACCCTCCTATATATATAGGGGTATTGGGGGCTTCTCAAAGAACAACTCAGTGCAACCAGTTTCTTTGTGAAGTTGTCATTCTCTCTGGTTTTGGTAACCGAGAGAGAGAGAGAGCCCGAGCAAGTGCTACCTGATAAGGGAGGCACAACAAGGGAAAGACAACTATAGTTGCAGCTGGTAGAAGGAGAGTGTGTTGGCGACTAGTACGCTGACAGGAGGGTGCGACTCCTTCCAATTCCTTATGGGACAAGGTGATTGGAGTTCCAGGTGGTCCGTGTGGACTACTTCAGAGGCGGTAGGTTTCTGCCGCTCAGAGGACAACTGTCAATCCCGATAGTCCCAGTGAGACCAGGAGTCGTCAGTCTCGGTGTGACCAGGAGCTGCACAGACACCGTCCAAGAACGGAGGTGAAGACCGCGCAAGGCACAAGGTATTTTCGCCGAGCAAGCCTCGGGACAAGGTATGATTCCACAAACCATCCTTTCCTATTGTATAGACATTGACGCGTTTCCTTGTTCTGGGTTTGGGTGAGAATTTTTTTGTTTTCGCTGCCTTCTCTGCCTCCCCTAAAACCTAACAATCTTGATATACAATAGAGATGTTCAACAACATGAGCAACACCTCCGTCAAGCTTTGACTTTGCTAAGAGAGCATAAGCTGTATGCTAAGTTTAGAAAATGCGAGTTCTGGTTACCGAAAGTTTCTTTTCTAGCACACATAATATCTGTCTCAGGTATTCATGTTGATTCTAAGAAGGTAGACTCTATCTTGCAATGGGAACATCCAAAGACACCAACAGAAATATGCAGTTTCCTAGGACTGGCAAGCTATTATAGGAGGTTCATTAAGAACTTCAGTTCTATAGCTTTACCCCTGACCAAGTTGACCAAAAAGGAAGTTCCTTTTGTCTGGAATGACAAGTGTCAACATTCTTTCCAGCTGCTGAAAGAAAGATTAACACGTGCACCTGTGCTGGTGTTACCTGAGCAGGGAAAGGGGTACATAGTCTTCTGTGATGCGTCCAAGAATGGCTTAGGATGTGTGTTGATGCAGGATAAGCAAGTGATTTCTTTTACTTCTCGACAGCTTAATAAACACAAGGAGAATTATCCAACACACGATCTAGAGCGAGCTGCTATGGTCCATGCTTTGAAGATATGAAGACATTATCTCTATGGAGAAACATTCCAGATTTTCACAGACCATAAGAACCT
Organism: Alisma plantago-aquatica; assembly: GCA_963693085.1. Taxonomy (NCBI): domain Eukaryota; kingdom Viridiplantae; phylum Streptophyta; class Magnoliopsida; order Alismatales; family Alismataceae; genus Alisma; species Alisma plantago-aquatica. The sequence goes on along the minus strand of OY856412.1, from coordinate 670,890,163 downwards.
AAAGTATATCTTCTCACAGCAAGAGATGAACATGAGATAGTGCCGCTGGATGGAATTAATCAAGGACTATGATTTTACAATTGATTATCATCCAGGGAAGGCTAATGTGGTAGTTGATGCATTAAACAGGAAATTAGCAACACCAACCCTAGATAAAGCACAGTTAAATTCCCTAGTGTGATCTAAGAGGGATATGTTTATCTCCTTAAGGCAAGACAATATAGAGCTTAAGGTGTCACTGTTAGCCGGGCTGTTAGCTGAGATGCAAGTAAAACCTACTATGAGGCAGCAGATTAAGGAAGCACAACAAACTGATACTGTGATTCAGCAGACCAGGTCAGAGTATGGTAGTGAGAAACGAGATGGCTTCCATGATTCAAATGATCAGGTAGTCTATTACCATGGTAGGATGGTAGTACCTGATGCTAATAACTTAAGAACGTTAGTTCTAGAATAAGCTCATTCTTTGATGTATGCTATGCATCTAGGGAGCACCAAGATGTATCATAACTTAAAAGATATGTATTGGTGGCCTGGACTGAAGAAAGATGTAGCTGAGTTTGTTATGCGGTGTCCAGTGTGTCAGTAGGTTAAAGATGAATATAAGAAGCCCACAGGAACAATGCAACCTTTGCCTATACCACAGTGGAAATGGGATCATGTAACCATGGACTTTGTGGTTGGTTTGCCTAGAGCAACCAAAAGTCATGATTCCATATGGGTGATAGTTGATAGGTTGACTAAGACAACACATTTCTTACATGTCAAAACAACCTATACAGCTGAGAAGCTTGCAAAGATATACATAGATGAGATAGTGCGTTTGCACGGGGTTCTAACTACTATTGTATCTGATAGAGGTCCCCAGTTTACGAGTCGCTTTTGGGAACGACTTCATAAAGCTTTGGGTATGCAATTAAGGTTTAGTACAGCCTTTCACCCACACATAGATGGACAATCTGAGAGGACCATACAAACCTTGGAGGACTTGCTTAGAACATGTGTCCTTTAGTTTGTAGGAAGTTGGGATCTACACCTGAGCTTGATAGAATTTTCTTATAATAATAACTATCAGCACAATATTGATATGGCACCATATGAGGCATTATATGGTAGATGTTGTAGATCTCCTTTATGTTGATATGAAACAGGAGAATATCAACTTTTGGGTCCTGAGTTGGTACAACAAACAACTGAGAAGATTAAAGTAATAAAACAACAGTTGAAAGCTGCCCAGGATAGGCAGAAATCTTATACTGACAAACATCGTAGACCCTTAGAATTCCAGGTTGGAGATAGACTATACCTCAAGGTCTCACCTTGGAAAGGTATCCTGAGATTTGGAAAGAAAGGGAAGTTAGCTCCTAGATTTATGGGGCCTTATTCGATCATTGAAAGGATGGGAAAGGTAGCCTATAAGCTGGAGTTACCACCTGAGTTGCATAGATTGCACCCAATATTTCATATCTCTATGCTGAGGAAGTGACATCCTGACATAGAGTTAGTTCTGCAACCTGTGGAGGTAGAACTAAATGATGATATATCTTATGTTGAAGGACTTGTGTTGGTTCTTGACAGAAGAATTAAAAAGTTTTAAAAGAAAGACATTTATCTTGTAAAGGTCCTCTGGAATCACCGTGGCATTGAAGAAGCTACGTGGGAGCTAGAGGAAGAGATGAGGAGGAAGTACCCTATTCTTTTCTCTTAATGTTTTCGTTGACAATTTTAGGGACGAAATCCTTGTAAGGGGTGGATGACTTGTAACATCCCTGACCCGGGTTATACTCTAACCCTAGGTGTTTTGTTTAAGAAAGATAATTATATGCTTGATATTATCTTTTGAAAAGTAATTAAGGCTCAAGAGGAACTTATATTTCAATTTTAGTCCATTTTGAACTATGATGAAAATAATGTTTTTCTTGTTTGGACTAAAGTGCAAATTACCGAAGTTGAGGGGTCAAATTGCAAATTTTGCATGATAATATGTTTCTCATGTGTTGAGGCATCATGAGAATGAAGATGATGCAGAAGTAAGGATAGCAAAAGCCTAAGTACCAAGAAAGAGCTGATTAAGCAATGCTTGTGCATTAAAAACCGAATTTTGGTGTAATGTACAATTTACCCAATACCCAGGGTTAAATATGCAATTTTCCACTTCAATAAGGTCCTTAATATTCTTGGAATCTTGTAGAGGCAAGAAAATTAGAGGGGCATCTCATTTGAGCTACTTTGAAGGAGAGAGAATCTTGATATTAAAATAATCAAGATTTAAGCATAAATGGAACTTTACTTCAATTTAATGCAAAAATAAATTAATTAATTGAAGAGCCTTCAACCAAAAACTATATGGTTGGATTTTCCCAAGTGTGAATGTCCTTGTGCCTTGCAAAGGCAAAGGAAATATCTATATGAGTGGAAAACCCACTCACATTACGTTAATGAAAAGTAATATCCACTAAAAATGGGATATTAGTATAATATGATTAAGGTGCTTAATTTATTTTCCCTTAATTCATGGATAATGGAAGGGAATTTGGAGATAAGGAAGATATCTTTGCATGCACGGAATTGAGGAGGAAGAGGTGGCACAAATTTTGGAATTAAAAGATTTTTATAAGACATTTTCTCTCCCATTGATTTTCTTATAAAAACACCTTTTACCACTCAAACCAAAGGTTTTTTTCGAATCCACTTCTTCTCTTTGCTTGCACAAACGACTAAGAGAGCTAAGAGAAATAAGAAGATGACCCCCAACCTGTTGGTAAGCTTCTTGACCTCCGTTCACCTTGATTTCATGGTAGAAATTGAAAATCAATGCATGATTTCTTCTTATCTCGATCCTATCTTCAATTCTAACCATTCCTTTTCACTCAAAGCTTGAGGACGAGCCTTGGGATAGTGAAAGGAGTTGTATCCACCATTTTTTACGTGAATATACAAGCTTTGAAGCTCAATTGGAGGCGGGTTATATAACTTGAACCCCTAATCATTGTTGTTGAACTAAATTTCTCAATTCATTTGATTCAATTGTTCTCCTTGCATTTCATTTGATTAATTGATGGAATTACCATGGAAATGGCAGTAGATTTTGAAGGGTTGAAGCTTGATGATGATGACATAATCTTAAGCATACATCTTAACATAATTGAGTTGCAAACGGTTTCAATAACTTTGGTCCAAACAGATTCACCAAACCGTTTGGTGACCAAACGGCTTGCAAAACCGTTTGGGGGCTTGGTCCCAAACCGTTTGGGATGGTTGACCGAATGGATTGGTTGACCATTTGAGGTCAGGACCCTAGAACATGTTGGATGATGATCCATTTGATTCAATTGATTAATTCAATGTATGGACCATCCTCCAATTAGAAACCCTAATCGATTTGTTGAAAGAAAACTCAATTGATCCAAATGATTTCAAGCTGACTTGGACCAAACGGTCTTGAGATCATTTGAGTCCAAACGGTTTTGAAACCATTTGGGATCAAATGGTCTTAGGACCATTTGGAGACCCAAGGTTGATTGTAGTTGATGAGGAAGATCCAATGGTGATGTTTGATGAATCTTTCAATAGTCTAATTGATGGCCAATCCAATGGTGCAAATCTTATTCAATTTGGTTGATGAATGTCCTAGTGATCCATTTGGTTTTGAGGCTGGTTTGGCACAAACGGTCTTGAGACTGTTTGGGCTCAAATGGTCTTGAAACCGTTTGGGGTCAAACAGTATCAGGACCATTTCGAATCCAAAGGTTTCAAAACCGTTTGGAGTGAAAAAGATCAAAACTGATTGGATGATCCAAGGTGATCAAATTGATTAGAAACTTAAAGTGATGGTTGATCCATTGATCCAAGGGTTAATCATGATGATTATCAATGATAGGAACAGAGGTTGAAGCCCTAAAGTACCTAGATGATCAGTACCTTTAGACTAATTAACCCTAAAAGGTTATGAAAGCAATGTCTTAGTACACTATGTCAATCATAGTTGTATATGCTTGATTGAAAGGTTGATGTAACCTAATCAAGTTGCGAGGATGAAAGAGAAGTATTCATACATGAGTATGAATTATGCGGTAATTAGGGTATGATCCTTAGTGAAGAGATCATGAAAACCCTAATCGAGAAGGTTAATGAATACTAACTCTAATTCTGGGCAATTTTGAGTGAAACCCTAATTTAGGGTAATGTTGTAAATCGAATTAGGGATGATGATATGAAAACCCTAATTATAGGTAATGGAATATGAAACCCTAATTGGGAGAAATAGTAAACCCTAATCTTGGGCAATATGGTGATAAACCATAACCCTGGTTGGGGTAATAATGAAATGAGTATCCCCAATTGATTTGAAATGGGAAACCCTAACCCTGGCAAGGGAATAGTGGTGTTATCCTTGATTTGGGATGCTATATTTGTTTTGCATGGTGTTGAGATGAAATTGAAGTAACTGTTATCATCTGTACTAACCATGCAGGTATCATGAGCTGTTGGACATAGCTAGGTATTAGCTATGATGTTTTATTTGTTAAAAATTGTTATTGGGCCTTAAGTGCCATGTGAGATGCTTGTGTAACAAGTATCATGTTTACCTTGGTCCGATGACCTGAAGGTGATAGTTACCTAAAATAGTGGTAATAATGCTCAGTAATGAGTTAAGGGTTTGAATACCCAGAACCATATGATCATGACATTGAGTTTATGAAGGGATGAGTATTTCCCATTATTGAAATGAGAGACTGAGATCCCAATGTCTTATAAGAACTGAGAAGTAACTGATGAAAATAGTACATGTTTCTTTGTAGCAATTGTCCTAATAAGTTATGTCTGAAAACTTGACTGATGCTAAAAGAATATGATAATGTACTTAATTAATCAAGTGAAATCCTTTTATGAAGAGCCCTGACCATAGATCCATCACCGTCAGAAGTTGGTGATGGTGAAATAGGTTTTTCCTTCGGAAATTCCTAAGGAAAACATATTATTGAATATGTGGGGGTAATGGGCGCTAATACCTTACACCTTGATGAAGGGATTGATGTGAGCTAAGCAATAATCCCTCAATCCTTCATTAATTGTGTCGGGATGGATGTATCATGAATCTCCCGATGATGATGAATTTCAGGTCGATATGAGACAAACATCAAGTCTCTCGATTGCCGATGAGAGTACAGTTGCCACTGTAACTCTGTAGCGAAGTTGCCAGTATACCCTGGAACGCTATGTTGAGAAGTTGCCATGGTCCTGCTTGTAGTCTTGCACTGGACGAGATGTGAGAGGTCATGGAATCTGGTTCTTCCTTTGACCTTATATGGTACCGATTTCGACTTCGCGGTGGTCGGTTGGAGAATGAGCGATATACCTCATCTCCTCGGGGCATAAATATGTTTGTAAAGTGTAATCATTCGTGTGGCATATTTGCTAAGGTCAAAATGCGAGAATCACTGGTTGATGTACATTTCTTAGTATATCCTAGAAGAATAAATGATATACCTATTTTCTTCAATATCTTATTGAATAGTGATATCCTGCTTTATCAAGTCATAGCTTAATTGCACTGAATAAGCTTATTGATCTAATCAGTTTAGGTATTGATTTATCTGCTACTGGATATGTATATATGATTCTCTGCTCATTTTCTTTAAAAAAAAACTGCAATAATAATGTTTTCGGCAGAGAGTTATATCTCTCGCTGGGGCAATTTACAAATTGTCTCACCCCAGTGGAATCCAACATTTTTAGGTGGACGTGGACGAGGTAGAGGCAGAAATCCCATATCTAGGGAAGAGCAGCAGCAACAACAACAGGGACCGCAGTAATTCTACAGGTGGAAATACTGGTGGTCAAGTTTTGGAATAGATAGTCCTATGTGTCGTCTCTGTACTCTTAGGTCCTAGGAGATAATTCTTTTAATAAATTGATCTGAGATTTTGGCTTTAAGCCTCGAGGTTTTATACTGCTTATGCACAGCTAAGACAGAGAAGTTGATGCTTGTATTCCTCGAGAAGGGATGATACTTAATATGGATATATGAATCAGGAAGTAAAATGCCATACTTTGATTCTTGTTTAAAGAGTTTTCCTAAGAATGGATATCTTTGTAAATGGTTTAAATTTTTAGTGATTTTCAGTAGTTCTGTTGTTAACGACCGCTTCTGTATTAATCTTAACCGATGTTTGGCAACACACGTCACAATAACCATATTGTGTTGATATGTAACCCTAATGAGGTATATCTTGTTATACCTAGCTTTAATATAACTAAATGATGGTAATTGGGTATGAATAGTCCTTGAATGACTAATGCAATCGTGAAGTACTCTGTTACTCTTATTGAAACCCTAGTATGCTATAACCCAATAGTTATACCTTGATTTATGTGTGGGTTCATACTTGAGAATGGTATGGAATGTGATGGTGATGCTTCACCTTATGCATCCATGATCCAATGGGGATGCTGTGAGTTAGGGTTTGGGTATGAGTGCTATTTAGTAACATTGATATAATTTATCATGTTGAACCTAATTCTAATGCAAATAGATAAAGATGAGTATTCATGTTTAACATTCTTATATGATGGAATGATGGTGGAATAACCTCCTTAACATGATCATAACCTTGGTATGTTAATTAGTGGTTATCATAGTCACATGGTTGATACTTTTGTATGCTAAACATGTGCATTATTTTTTTTATTCATCACACTCTCCTCGTGCAGGCATGCTTATCGAATTAAACATACAAGGAGTTAAGTGCGAAGAAAATATGATAGTACTACTACCATTATATTTATCTTTGTCTAACCAATTATGAATTGCCTTTGGTAGCCTAATGTAGTGAAAAGATATTTGCTTGTGTCTAATGTGGTACTTCACTAGGCCATCCACAGCTGCATTGTAAGTTCGTTGAATATGGGATGGAGTCCATTGATCATGTCTGACCAGAATTTGTTGGCACCCATGTATAATCTGCATGTGCCTTGGGTGGTCAACAACCTATTGCATCATTGCGTTGATCGCCAACTAACAATCAAACTCTATGTACAGTTCTTCCAGTAACAACTCTTCCACCTTTTGCAAAGCACAAAGAAAGGCCAGAAGCTCTCCATGGAACACCGATCGAACATTAGAGTAAAGAGTGCCAAATCCCCACTTCCAATCGCTTGCGGTGTCCCTGATTATCATCGCTGCTGCACTCTTCCTCCTAAGAATGGCGGTATCGACATTCATTTTGAGCTTCCCAACATTCGAATTTCTCTAGCCAGCTTCAGATGCCCCGACAGATTGTCCTGCCCAACCGTCATCACCCTTTCACCAGGCATTCACTGTCGCAGTCACCTCAGATCTTATGAAACAACAAATGTGCTCAGTGGTTTTGACTACCTTCTCAAAGACCTGCTGGTTCGTGCAGTGCCAGGTGTACCAGCATGAGATCATGAACGAAGTGTGCTTGTCTCCTGCTAGCTGTAATCCTTTCTTGATCCACGTACGAGCTTCAACCGTGAAGATGGAGGAAGGTTGAACCCCTCTAAGCAGTTGTTCCCATACTAGTCTGACTAGCTTGCAGTCTCGGATGGCATGAATGTCAGTCTCCTCCTCCTCCTGACATCTTGCACACCTTGCATATGTGGACATATGGCATTGTACACGCTTATGATTAGTAAGAAGGACTCCATGCATGAACAACCACATGAAATGTTTAACCTTTTCCGCCACCTTCGATTTCCACACAACATCCCATTCTCATTCGACCCGCAGATCGCATGAGCTTCTTAGGATTGTATAAGCGGATTTGGTAGAATACAACCCATCCGTGGTGGCTTTCCAAACCGACGCGTCATTGTCCTCCTATGGTGAAGGTGTTGGAATGGCTAAGACCATGTCGACCCCCTCCTTGGGAAGCTAGTCCTTTAGAAAGTTGGTATCCCAACCTCCATTGCCCAAACTGACACTTGAGACTTGCAAGTCTGTGATCTCCTCTGGTATAGGTCGAACAACTAGGTCAGATAGTTTTATCTCCTCTGAGCACCAATAGTCTGTCCAGAATTTGGTTCTGGTGCCATTCGACACTTCTTTGTATGTGTTCTCCTCGATAAAGCTTTTTCCTTTAAGAACAACCTTCGCCAACCTGGGAACATTAGGGAGATTACCACTTGAGTATTGCTCGTACTTGAGTCTAATGTACCGACACCACGTAATATCTCTTCCCACAGACACTTCCCAAGCATTCTTCATAATAAGGGCTAAGTTCCATTCTCACATGGATCGTATGCCCAACCCTCCATCCTCCTTTCTACATTTCACTTTATTCCAGGCTACAAGTGGTATGGGGTGAGCATTCTGGCTACCGCCCCATAAGAATTTCCTAATGCTGCTATCTATCTGGTCGCGGAGTCCCAGAGGAAGATATACAGTCTGCATGGCATAAGTGGGAATGGCAGTAAGCATCGCCTTCACCAGACAACAACGACCTGCAAATGAGAAACATCTCACTGCCCAACTATTGATCTGACTATCTACTCAATGCAGGATATCAACGTAGGTTCTCTTATTGACTCTCAAATGGATGGTAGGAATGCCTAGATATCTTCTGAGATCAGATTTTTCCTTGAACACACCAATTTTTGTCACCTTCTGCCTTGTGGTTTTGGGTACACTAGTAGAGAAGAAGATTTGTGTCTTCTTGATAGAAATAGACTGGCCTGATGCCTCCCCCAAGCTTTTGAAACATTATTTAATGATTCTCATATGTTTACTTGACACCTTGCTAAAAAGGATGAGATCATCTACGAAGCATAGATGGGATAGCTTAACTCCTTTTCTCCCAATGGAAATGGGCTTCCATTTTTTACTGCCGATGAGATGTTTGATCATTTGGCTCAGACGTTCAATGCATAATACAAAGATATATGGTGAGAGGGGATCTCCCTAGCAAAGGCCCCTGCTGGATTTGAATGCCTTAGTAAGAGTGTTGTTCCATAAGACTGAGCATTCACTTGTTGTAATCGAGTTCATTATATACCTCACAATATTTGGGGCAAGTGTAAGTTTCTGTAAAGTATCATCTACGATCTCCCAGGACAACCTATCGTAGGCTTTTGATAAATCGATTTTAATCGCCATGTACTTTCCCCCCTTCTTATTCTTCATAGTATGTATGACTTCTTGGGTCATTGCTATGTTGTCAGTGATTCGTCGACTCGGAAAAAAGCTACTTTGGGTAGGATCAATCCATGTTTGCATAAATCCCTTGAGGCATTCCACTATGATATTGGAAGCTAGTTTAAGATAGATGTTATTCAAGGAGATTGGGCTTAGTTGCTCACAGGATTCAAGATTGGGGATCTTGGGGATCAACACTATAGTGTAATTGCATAGATCATCGCTCAACGTTCTTCCTGCTAGATCATTATTTAAGGTGTTCATCACAGAACTCTTGATAATCTGCCAATTCTTAAGAACAAACAAGCCATTAATTCCATCAGGCCCAACTGCCTTATAAGGATTCATATCTTTAAGGATGTTGAAGGTTTCAGCCTCACTTGGTTTGGCGTCCACCCGTCTCTTCTAATCTTTGTCGAGCTGTGTGAATCGGCTTTGGATCTCCATAATATAGCTACTACGGTTAAAATCTGTCTCTGTGAGAAGCTGCTGAGAGTGATCACGTACCAAGTTCTCCATGTCAGATTTGTTTGAAATCCATTTACCCTTGGCATTTTTTAGTTTGGAAATAGAATTATGTCTCCTCCTCTGGTTGATATATGCATGGTAAAACTTGGAGTTCACGTCGCCATTCTTCAACCAGATCAAATGACTTCTTTGTTTGAGCTCTTCTTCCTCTACCTTCAGAATTTCATTCAACTCAGCCTTCATAGCTATGTAGAAAACATGTGCATTATGAATATTATGAGAGTTAATCATATCTAGATTCATTGCATGTTGATGTAATAAAGGAATGTTCTTAATGTTAATATAACCCTGCTATGATTGTTTATGAATATAACCTAGTTCACTAATGCAATATTGTGCTGATCTGGTGTATTATATGTAAGTGATGTTGTTGAGTCTTGTTATAAGGTATGCAAAGATAATGATGATCTTGTAGGGAATAGTATGATGGTCTTAATGACCTTTGGGCATGGTTGAGCCCTGAATGAGGTGTAATCCTCTTATGTTGATAAGGGTTGATACCCTGTGACACTGTGAAAAAGATTATTATCTTGTGATAGTATGATGACTAATGTGGTCTCATGAATGGAAAGTGAATAGTACCATGTGATGATGAGATGACAAATTATGTTTCACACATTTTATATATTTTCAAAGTTGTGATATTTATATGCTTGATAGAAGTGAATTAGGGTTTGTATGTACACTTGTTTGATGCAACCTTAATTCACCCAATTGGCATAACTAATCAAGTGAAACTCTAATCATGTAATGCCCTGTGCCATAGATCCATCTGAGTGTCAGAATTTTCCAGATGGTGAAATGAGTATTCCTAAGGGAAACTCAGAGTGCATACTGTTGAGTATGTGGGGGTGGCAAGTTGAGGATATATCCTTGTCATCCACAATGTAGATTATGGAGGTTGGCTATGGTCGTGCCTCATACATCTGATGTGAGTGAGAACAGTTGCGATCATGTATCGATGATTATATATGTGACAAGATTGGAGGACAATTGCGGTTGTACCTCGGATGGTAGGGTATGCGTACCCACCTCCTTTCACTAGTGTCGTGACCTGTACCAAGGACAGACTAGGTTGTTAGCAACTTGACCTTATGTGTCGCTATGGCAGACCCGTACTGATCGGGGAGGGGGGAGAAGATCTTAGGAGTCCAGCTTTCCTAGATCTTGTATGGCACTGATTTTGACTTAGCAGTGGTCAGTTGGATTTTGAGTGGTATCCTCAAATTCCTCAGGGCATAATAATAAAAGATGTAATATAACCGTATAGAATATATGTTTAGGGTTATACATGATGCTTCACATTGGATGATAACCCTTGTTTGTTCTCTTTGCATAAAGATGATGCTTAGTGCAATTAAGAGATAGTAGATATACTTATGCTGTAGATATGCTTAAGATTGTAGATGCGTACATACAGTAGACATGATTATGTTGATAACTATACTTCTACCACTGATTATAATCATGATGCTAGCTATCTCATGTTGTTAGTTATGTTTAGCATGCTAGCCATGCCTTTGTAACCAGAGATGGATTTACTGTTGATCATGCTTATCCAGATAGTTGTGCTTATGGTGTTAGCTCTTTTTATGATGTTGATATGTTCAACCTATTAGACATGCTAATGTTGTTATCTATGCTTATGTGGCTAGACTTATTCATAATGATAGTGATGCTATGTTACTAGACTTGCTCATGATGCTAGATATGCATATGCTACTGAATTGCTTATGTTATCAACAAGATAAAGGATGATAGTATGGCTAATGATGATAGTTATTATTTGCTCCCTTGTGTATTTTGATAATCATCAGTGCTGCTGATCGTATTTGTTATATCTGATTAATTTGCTTAACTATTTAATTACTTAAAAATGTTGTAATCAATAAACATTGTTGGAGGTTATATCTCTTGCTGGGACTGAGTCTCACCCTTGTGGTTTGCCACATTTTTTTAGGTAATCGGAAGTGACAAAAACAAACATGTGGCAGCAAAGAGGAGCTATAGTAATGAATCTTTGAGAAAGTTGATTAGACGTTTAGTGTGTCCTAGATTCGTCCCTGTACTCTCAGGTCCGGACAGGAAAAGTTTGTATATGGTGTTTCAAATGAATCATGATTTTATTAGCATGTCAATGCTTGTTTGTGTGACATATACAAATATTGTTCTCCTGTGTATATATGTTGCGGATAAGGTGATAGATCAATTTGTATCAAATTCTTGTCATAGTATGGATATAAGAAAGATTTTGGGATCTTATGCAAATGTTTATGAGTGGGTGTTGATGCTGAAATCGATTTTCATTTACCCATATTTTTGGGTATGTGATTAATTAGTGATTGATTATGTTTTATGTTTTGAGTAATCTTGTTTAGTGTAACAGGTTCTCACAATAGTAGTGGTACTTATGTACAACCACCCACAGTAGGGCATGTGTTCATTCACCTTGGGAAACATCTTATTCTCCCCCCACATGAAATATGTGTAGGTGACTAGGAATGTGTAATTCTCCCCTCACCTTTTGGTTGAAGGTCTGGTAGGTGCCTCAATCATACTTAGTTAAGGTAGTCAATATTAATTATGCATGCAGTTCTTTTATTACACTTTGTTTATGGAAAGCATCTGTTGAAAGTAGCCTCATACTCTTGTTTTCTTCATCTTATGATGAACCCTAGCCTATTTTTGCTTGCTTTACTTATCTTGTTATCCTAGACTAGTTTTGTGACACATACTTTTCTTCCCTTTCCCTTTTGCTGGGTGCCTTCCCAACCACCTAGGGCCTGGTGCTGAGCAAGGTGATGGATAAGACAAGAAGATCTTAGTTTTTGGCTTGGGCTTGGTTGATGGAGATGTTTCTTTGGAGACAAGATTGTAGTAGTTAGACTCCCCTCTATCTAGATCCTAATTTTTGTATCTTATTGTAAACCCTAAAGGGAGAATGATGTATTCTTGTATAATCTTTTATGAAATTGAATATAGTCAGTTATTCTTTACTCCGCTACTTTCCAATGGTCTTTTATATACAATATAAATAAAGATTTGAAATTTTACACCCTTTTCAACATACCTTTTGAGTATGTTGGGAATGGAGGTTTGATATTTCAAATTTTTAGTAAAGGGGTGATTTCACTCTTTTACAGTGTATGTCAATGCTACTCTGATAGATATTGTTGTAGGAGAACTCTATCAAGCTGAGGTGTATGTCCCAACTTCCTAAAAACTAAAGAAGATAGGATCTTAATAGATCCTCTAAGGTATAAATGGTCATGTCAGATTGACCATCTGTCTATGAGTGGAAAGCAGTGCGAAACTTTAACTGGATATCCAAACCTATGTGCAGTCTCTCCCAAAAGAGACTCATGAACTGGGGATCTCTATCAGACATGATAGTTGCTGGAACACCGTGCAAACACACTATCTCATCCACATAGATCTGGGAAAGCTTATCTGCTATGAACGTCATCTTCATGGGAAGGAAATGTGCTGACTTGGTTAATCTTTCAATGACCACCTAGTTGGAATCACGACCTTTGTCTGTCCTAGGCAGACCAATCACAAAGTCCATAGTCACATGATCCCACTTCCACTGTGGTATATGCAACATTTGCAATGTCCATGCAGGCTTCTGATGCTCAACTTTAATCTGCTAACATACAACACATCTCGTAACAAACACATCCATGTCCTTCTTCAAGCCAGGCCACCAATACATATCCTTCAGATTATGATACATCTCGGTACTACATGGGTGCATAGTGTACATGGATGAGTGAGCCTCTTCCAACACCATCTTCCTTAGGACATTAGCATCGGGAACCACTATTTTGCCATGGTAACAAACTGTCCCATCATCTGACTCATGTAAACCATCACGCTTCTTGCTACCAAACTCTGATCTAATCTGTTTTATCACAATATCAGTCTATTGTGCCTCTTTGATCTACTATCTCAGCATAGGCTTCACATGTAAATGTGCTAACAAACTTGCTAGCAAAGAGCCTTCCAATTTAACATTCAACTGACGCAAGGAGACCAACATGTCTAACTTGTGGCATATCAAAGAACTCAACTGGGCTCTATATATAGGCGAAGACGAAGAATTACTGCTCAACACATCTGCCATGACATTCGCCTTCCCCAGATGATAATCAATTGTGCATTCGTAGTCTTTGATTAACTTCATCCAGCGATGTTGTCTCATATTCAACTCCTGTTGTGAAAAGATGTACTTTAGGTTCTTGTGATTCGTGAAGATCTGACATTTCTCCCCATATAGGCAGTGCCTCCAAATCTTCAAAGCATGAACTACCACAATTAACTCTAGATCGTGGGTTGGGTAATTCTTCTCATGTTTCTTAAGCTATCAGGAAGTAAAATAAACCAATTGTTTTCATGCATCATCACACAACCCAAACCATTCCTGGATGCATCACAAAAGACTATGTATCCTTTTCCTTGCTCAGGAAAGACTAGAATCAGTGCACACATCAATTTCTCCTTCAATGTTTGAAAATCACGTTGGAATCTGTCATCCTAGATGAATGTCACATCCTTTCTTGTGAACTTTATTAGAGGTAAAGAGATAACGATGAAGTCCTTGATGAATGTCCTGTAATAACCTGCCAAACCTAGAAAACTACACACTTCTGTAGGTGTCTTTGGTTGTTCCCACTTTTTCACTGACTCCACTTTCTTAGGATCCACACATACTCCCTCGACAGATATGACATGCCCCAAGAAAGCTACCTTATTCAACCAGAACTCACACTTACTAAACTTGGCATAAAGGTGGTGCTGTCTCAACACAGTCAACGCCTGACGAAGATGTTGTTCATGCTACTGACTGTCATGAATGTATATCAAGATGTCATCTATGAAGATCACCAAAAACTGATCAAGAAATGGTCGAAACACTCTATTCATAAAATCCATGAATTTTGCTGGTGCATTGGTCAGCCCGAATGGCATAACCATGAACTCATAGTGACCGTACAATGTCCTAAAAGCAGACTTAGGTATATCATCCTCCTTGATCCTCAACTGGTGATATCCTAACCTCAGGTCTATTTTTGAGAACACTGTCACACCACACAACTGATCAGACAAGTCATCTATCCTCAACAACGAATACTTATTCTTTATCAGCACCTTGTTCAGCTGTCTGTAGTCTATGCACAACCTCATGGACCCATCCTTCTTCTTCACAAACAACACTGGAGAAGCTGATTGCGATGTACTTGACCTAATGAAACCTTTGTCAAGCAGTTCTTGCAACTATCTCTTAAACTCTTCCATCTCTATCAGAGCCATCCTGTACGATGTCTGAGCTATCAGTTGTGTGTCAGGAACCAGATTGATCTTAAAATCAATCTATCATGGTGCGGGAACACTTGGAAACTCCTCAGAAACACATCCTCAAACACTCTAACAATTGGCACCTCTTGAATACTAGGGCTCCTCACCTTAATATCCATCACATGTGACAAGAACGCCTCAAAACCCTGTCTCAAAAGCATCTTCACCACCATGGCTGACACTAGACACGTTGGAAGGATCTTTATATCTCCTTGGAAGATTCATATCTCACCACCATCTACAAATGTCACCTGCTTGGAACTACAATCCAAGACCACCCTATACTTCTCCAAGGTATGCATTCCAAGGATTACATCAAATCCATGCATATGAAGTGGTATGAGATCCACTTGAATGTAGTGCCCCAAAAAGGAGAGGACACAGGAAGGACACACCTCCTGCAACACTATAGAACTGACTAATGGGGTAACAACAAGATACTTCCTATGACTAAAAGGCAAAAGACATCTATCAAGCGCTTCATGAGTGACAAAACAGTGCGTTGCACCTGACTCAACCAAAATAGATACAAAGAAGAAGACACATCAGAATGAAATAACTCCATCTGACCTATCACTACTCGCGGGTTGACCACTACCTCCGTCTAACTCATAGAGTAGAATCTAGTCGTTTCCTGTTGTCTCCCCCGTCCTCTGCTTCCCTAAGCATACGATCCGATCTACGATACTTGGCCATGTACTCATCCTCCTACACTACTATTTTGCTACCTTTGTCAGTCCTACTGGCTTTTCCTCAGTTGCTGGGTCACCTCATCATCTCTCGCTGGACACTCCCGCTTCAGGTGTCCTATCTACTCACACTTATGGCAAGCTCGGGTCTCATACTATATCCTAGATGGTCCCTTCACTGATGCTGAAGTAATGCTATAAGCTCCGACATGTGGCTCAAAATGAACTATACTAACCCGGGCAGTATAGAAGCTGAAGAAAAGGCTAGTAAAAGACTCACTCAACTTGAGAAGGCTTATGAACTCATGGGATGGAAAAGAAGCAGACTAAAGTGGCTTAGATATGGGGATTGCAACTCCAAGATCTGCCATGTTGTGGTGCAAAGAAATAACATGAAGGATCATATCCATAATCTGATTGACGATAAAGGTGGTTTAGTGGATGAAGTGGACAAAGTAGAGGAGATGGCTGTGGGGTACTTTACTGACTTATACAATAGTGATGAGAACTTGGTGAATAGAGTGTCCTTATTGGATAAAAGAGTCACTGATAATATGAATACCAATCTGCTGAAATTGGCTACATACGAGGAAATTAAAGGGGCCACATTTTTCCATTAGTGCTTCGAAGAGCCTGGGACCTGGTGGATTTAATGCCAAGTTCTTCCAAAGTTGTTGTCACATTATGGGAAGGGAAATATGCAACACAGTCAGATGGTTCTTAGTTGGAGGTAGAATGGTGAGACAAGTCAACCATTCCCTCATAAGGCTTACACCAAAGAAGAATGGTGCTACGTCTATGAATGACTTTTGCCTTATTGCCTACTGTTATGTGATGTACAAGATCATTTCCAAACTATTGGCTCGGAGATTAAAGAGTATCCTCTCGGTGATTATCTCTCCTAACCAAGCTACTTTTGTGAGGGGTAGATCTATTGTTGACAATGCTTTGCTGGCTACTGAGTTCTTACGAGAGTTCCAGGTGAAAGGAAGTTCTAAGAAGGCATGTATCAAGGTGGACATAACAAAAGCATATGATCATGTGTCTTGGGAGGGGCTATGGTGTTCCATGGAGGCTTTGGGTTTCTCTACCCAGTTCATAAACATCCTTAGATAATGCATTCAGACTACATCCTTCTCAGTGTTGGTTAATGGCATCCCAAAAGGTTTGTTTAGAGTCGCAAATGGGTTAAGACAAGGTGATCCTTTGTCGCCTTTACTCTTTACTATCATTATGGAGAATTTATCCTACCTTGCTAGTAAAGATGAAGAGGAAGGGAACATCAAAACTTATAAGGTACATGGCACCAAAGTGATGAATCACATGATTTTTGCTGATGATATTAAGGTTTTTGTCTCTACACATCCAAAAGTCTTCATAGGGGTCATAATCATCTTTGAGTTATTTGCTGATATTTCCTGCTTGCATATCAGTGATACCAAGTCACATGTCTTCTTATCAAAATCTTGTGATACCAGGAGAGGGAGATTGAAAGAAGCTATCCAGTTGGAAATTGGATGTTTCCCTACGAAGTACCTGGGTGTGCCCATATCAGGTGGAGTGGGTAGAGGTGCTGACTTCAACACATGCTTGGACAACCTTCATCTTAGGGTGGAAAAATGGAGTGGGCTGAAAGTCTCCATGGAGGACAAGGTTGTGTTTATTAAAACTGTTCTCACCAGTATGATTAGATACTTGTCTAGGCTTGCAGACATACCTGAGTACATTTTGAGTAAATACAGATCGATCATGGCTGGTTTCTTATGGAATGGTGGGCAACATGGCGTGGGATGGATGGAGGTTGCCCAACCTTGACATGGAAGTGGGTTGGGATTGCTGGATCCTTCAGATAGCATGTGGGAATCCACGACTAAAAGGGTGCATGATTTCTTGATTAAACTAGAGATGACTTGGTGTTCCTAGATGAGGAGACGCTACGATCCTAGCCTGGAGGTTGATGGACCTGAATTGGCTTCTTGTTCCAAGATTTGGCACAAGATGAGCTATGTTTGGGAGGCTTGCAAAAATGTGTATAGCTAGAGCAATGGGAGCTGGATGGTGAGGGACAATGGCAGACTGTGGAGGGTTATACATAATCAACCGCAAGTTCCTTGGGATCAACTTCTTTGGAGCAAGATCCACTGTCCTAAATGGAGCTTTTGTGCATATAGGGTGACCCTTGGGAGGCTTCCTACTATGGAAAGAATTAGTAGATGGGTGGCTGGTACGAGAAGTGGATGCCTTCTCTGTCTTTAGGAGACTGAATCTCAATAACATCTCTTCTTTGAGTGTACTTTTTCTAAGTACCTATGGACCTGGTGTTCCCTCAAGCTCAATTGGGGTGGTAACCCACCCACCAGCCTGCTGGAGAGCATGCTGTGGATTTTGGATTCTACTAAAGACCATAAGCATTTGAGAAGATTTTCTGGGCTGATCTGGACGGGCCTCATATTGCCTATATGGCATGAGAGGAACCGTAGAGCTCATGGTAAAAGGGAGAGAGATAAATTCCAATATTTTGATTATTTTGTACATAATCTAGTGTGGTTTTGTAAAGCAAACCTGGGTACCCTTACTAGGGTTAAACCCGAGGTCAGGTTGATGTGGGGTCTTCAGTGACCTTGTATAGTATACGGGGTGGTTTCTACTCCTATACTCTTTTTTTTGGTGATCTAGTAATATTTTACCTTATCCAAAAAAAAACATGTAAATATTTGTTCATTAATGGAAATTGTTTACTATTCTATATTATTTGTTGAATCTGATCCTAGAATTTATAAGTAATGATCTACGACTTTAAGGTCCTTTGGATACTAAAAAGTGTGGGTTGTTACATTTGGCATCAGAATAAAGATTCATCAACTAGTATTTTAATAGTTTATAATTTTAAATCATACTTATAAACATAAGAGAAAGATTATTAAGGCATAATGTATCTTCTAGGTTTCTCATCTCACATTTTGTCCACTTCTCGTCTCTTTACTTAATAAGCCTTGAAAAGAAATTGTTAATTAGAGAAGTAAATAAGAAAAAATGTAACCTATAGTGTAGGTCCCTCTAGTGAAGGTAAACACTAGAAAGATATAAGTATGGGTAAATTCATTCATAGAGGAAGGACTTGGATTTGGATAACCCATCGGGATATGAAAACCCTATAGGGTCACGGGACACAAAAACTCTAAGAGGAAGAGTATAGTCCCTAACCTTAACCCTAACTCTAAAACCTTAATCTTAAATAATGAGAGTGGTGTAGTGATATGGAACACCACCCGAAAAGAAACTTGAAAGGGAATAAGTAAGATAGAAAGGGTTTAGGTGACCCAGTCTCCCATGCATGCGTGCATGTGGAGCATGACATTTATGTAAGAGGTTTTGAGAATATAAGAACCCAATTGTCATATATATATATGAAAATGAAAATATGAATATAACGTGCTCAAACCCGTCATGCTGTATATAGAAGTTTGGTAATGGGAATAAAGTCAATGAGATTGGCTATTGCCAAGCCCTGGAGGGGAAGTTGACCCAAGTCCACTATATGGACAAAACCCCATTAGAGGGTATCCCAGAGAGTGAGCGAACAAGGGTTGAGGAGTTATAATGATAAAAATTAATACATAAATATGAATATATGAAACCTTTAGGGTTAGTGTGCCAACCTGGGATGGTCAACCTAAGACTGAGAAAAATGACCTATGAGGGAGGTGAAACCTTAGACCTTAGGGTCAGGTTGTGGCTAGAGAGCCTAACTTCCTCCTATGAGCCAAGAAGGCACCCTATGTTAGGACATTCCCTTAAAAGGTAAGTTGAACAAACAAATGTAAATATAGAGGTAACCTTAACTGTCACCAAAAGGGATGGAGAATTAAGGATATAAAGATGAAAACATTAACATTCTTTGAACCCAAGTATGCCATCTCTGAGGGACACATGTGGTTAAACCCTAGATTGGGAAGGTTGGTAAGGCACCAAGACCGAGAAAGGGAAGGTGGTCTGAGTTTATAGTGTGGACGACCAAGCCTAGGTAGGGAAGGTCATGAAGTGGTCAAGCCCGGGTTGGGAAGACCAGTATGGATCCAAGCCCTAGGAAGGGAAGGTGGTCCAAGTCCACAATGTAGATGTTTATGATCCAACCCTAGATAGGGAAGATCAAAAAAAGGCCAAGCCTAGGTAGGGAAGACTGACATGGCACCTAGCCTAGGTAGGGAAGGTGGACCGAGCCCAATGATGGGAGTATAATGGATAATGTGTACTCAAAAGAGAGAGATGAAGGAAATCTGGGTTAAAGAATTTTATGAGAGGATAATGTGTTTAAAAATAATAGAGATGTGATATTTTAAAGAAACCCTTGGTAAGGGTAGAGTCCTAATGCAATCCTAAGGTCTAGTAGGGTGTATTAAAGGTACATAGGACCGATGGGGTTGGGAGTTGATTGTGCCCTAAATGTATAAGTCCATGTGGTCGGGAGGTAACAACTAGGTTTACCCAAGGTCCATGACTCAGGAGATTTGCTACCTTCGTGATAATCATGTGGACTAATGGGTGAATGTGAGAGGCACTCCCTGGATGCATAAGTATGAGATCACTCCAAAAGTACATGTACCCCTAGAGACCTCAAGGAAGTGGTTAAGGTTCCTAATACACGAGGTGTAAATATAAAAGATATAATGAAGTCATGAAAACTTGAGACAAGCTGTGCCCAAACTTAAGAGTAAGAAAGGGGCACTTGAATTCATGAAATATAAGAATATTATGGAATTAAAAGCCAATATGAATGGTTTAGAGTCATGTTGAAAATGATTCAACTTGAAATTTGAAATTGAAAGATAATTTGTGGATGTACCTTCTCTTCTCTTGAAATGGAATGAACTTTGTATTTGGGATGCAGTCAAATGCGTATTTCACATCATTATGTGTGAGAGAGATTAGGAGGACACATGTTATGCTTAAAAATTGAGATATAAGAATGAATATCCTAAGTTGAAATTTAAGGAGATGGATAGGGTTAGAGGTGTGACCTCTCCCTTATGTGAAAATAATGAATAATAGGTTAGAAACCTAGGTGAAAAGAGAATTCACCCAGTGAAATTGAAATAAGAAAGTGAGAATGATATCATCAAGAGATGAAGAGGTGTGAATACTAGGGATGAGGATGTGCTTGAATTTAAATTTAGGTGCCAATATAAGTAGTAAGAGAGGAATTGGTATATCAAGGAAAGTTGTTAAAGATATCTAAGTAGGGTGCTAAACCCTAAGATTTGAAAATAATATGAGATATCATTTGACTAAGCTTAATAGGTATGAATTTTGAGGACATAATTCTTTTAAGGAGGGGTGAATGTTACATCCTTGAAATTTATAGATTTCAAGCCTAAATGAAGTTAGGGTACACATGACAAGGAAGGGAATTGAGGGATCGTGGTTGATGATTCCAAACCCTAGACTCATATTAAATATTCATTGAAAGTATAATGTGCTTTTGAGCATGTGTTCATATGAGGCTAATATAAAGTGCAATGTTATCAAAGCCTTAAATTGGTAATTAGGAATGTAGCTAAGCTCATGGAACCTTTGGAAGCTCCAAGATGTGATTCATGGGCCTTAGGGACTCGTTTCAGCCCAATTGGGCTATTTAGAGTTTACAAATGAGTCCCTAGGATATAAAACTGGACATGAGTTTTTTGTGCACATGGAAAATGATCATGATGATTTCGTATGATAAGATAATCCATATATAGGATTATATACGAAAATCCAATATAAACTAAGCTATATAGGGATCTAAGTAATTAATTGAAGAATTATCCAATGATTACTTGGAAGGCAAGTTTGGGATGATTCTTGGATTGATTTAGACCTAATCTCCAGATAGGGAAGAGATAATAAGGAAAAGGAATTTTGAGATTTAACAAAGAAAGTGAGTGACCTATAGAATCAATAGGAGAAAGTGGCGTTTATCTAAGGAATTATCTTCTTTTAAGATGAAGTCCAAACCTTACTGGATTCCCAGATCCTGAGTGATCCTGAGTAGGGACTCTGTCCCTTTCACCCAAACTCCCATGAGATCTTGAGGATATCAAACTCCTCTCTTCCAAAGTTTCAACCTCCCTCACTATCGATCTCCCCGAAGTCTAGCCGACTTTAGAGATAGGTCTGGGATAGTTTGTATCCTGGACCAACTCAATAAGACGTCAAGAAAGGCTGCTGGTGACAACTTGAAACCGTGCATATATAAGGTATAGGGTAGGATAATTCATGGAGGCAAAAACCTCTTGTACCAGGAACACCTAGCCATAGTTGCAGTGGCCTGGATGTTCCTCTGCAGCGAGCCCAACCTCTTAAATCCATTGTGACTTCATCCATAGACCTGCTCAGTCCAGGTCTGCATATAGTGGCAATGAGCGATGCCCTATCCCCTAGAAGTATGCCCAGACATTCTCAAACCCGGGGCGAATCAGGAGGATGTACCTTCTCCTCCTCATAAAAATGCTACTATTCGATGGGAGCAAGCGGAGGCAAGAAGCTGGTAGAGGAATTGACATGGGTGCTGCGTCAGGGACACTGTGCTGATGGTGTTGCGTTAGGGGTGCTGCATTGGGGATGTTGTGCTGAGGGTGTTGCGTCAGGGATGCTGCGTTGGGGACGCTCTAACGAGGATGTGGCATCGTAGACTTTGTGTCAACGCTGAGTTGTAGACACTACGTTGTGAGCGTTCTGTGTGGACGCTGGGCCGGAGACGCTGCATCAACGCAGATTAGTAATGAGGTATGTTATGCTGACATGGCATTATGTGATTGGTCCAAATCAGTTAATCTTGGAAATATGTAGTTAATTAATGGTAGGTCGGATGGTAATGAACCTATATATGAAACTGCTCAAAAAAACTTGTAGAATCTGAATAATATATAATCAGAGTCTAAATATGCTCCCTGTTCTAAACGTATATGCAATACATGTTTTGAGGTGACTAATATAAAGCAAAACCTAGATTTCCTTTAATATGATTCTTAAATAAGTGAATTCATTTATTTTGAGATAATACCTGATATTTTCATGCATACTGAGGAAATACTTGATAATAATGAATAATTGATGTTTCTAGATTAATAATCATATTCATGTATAATTAGGGTTTTGAAACCAATGTGGATGTCTTTCTATGATCTTAATGCTAATAATATGATATAGGTATCACAGATAAACTAATATTCTAAAGATGATGATTAGTTTTCACCTAATATGCATAACTGGAGTTTGTAATCTTAGAAATCATGATATGATGGAATTAGGGCTTATGACCCTTATCCCTAGTTCAAACATGAGACAACCCTAAACCCTAGTTTAGGAATGAATCTAGATCTGACCAATGTAATGTGAATACATGCTGACACATATGTAGTATGCGTGTTTCAGATAATGTTGGTTGATTGCTTTGTTGCTTGGATGTTTGGATGCACTCTTAAAGTACATGAGATATTCTACATGTTTCTGTAATGACATAAGGTATGTGGTTACACTTATGAATACATGTATCGATTTATAAGGTTGCTGAGGTTTCTCGAAGAGATTGAACAAATGATAACTGCTTGCTTGTTTATTTACTTCTTGCAAATTATAAAGTCCCTATAAGTATCACAAAAGGTAAATAATGATGTCTGAACCCTAGGTTAGACCGGTCTTGAGGGTAATGCACATGAGTTTAAGAATGGATAGTGGTTACACCTGAGATAGTAGACCAAATACATGTTAGAATATGAAAGCAAATACATGTTCTTATGTGCAACTAAATGATGTAGAATATATGTATACTTGTTTTATTGGATGAACCCACATACCGATATATAAATATACTGACCGCATATGTGTTTGTCGGCATTTTAGGTACTTGATATACTTGTTTCATGGACAAGAGGTTACATATTGAAGAAGTTAGAAGATGCTAAAGTTATCAAAAGAGGATTAGAGATATTAGTTTTTCTTTTCAGATATATAAGTTAGTTCCTTCTGAAATTTATGTAACTCCTTAGAGGATCTCATTATGCAAACATGTAAATATTTCTTCATTAATGGAAATTATTTACTATTCTATATTATTTATTGAATCTAACCCTGGAATATTTGAGTAATGATCTATGACTTTAAGTTCCTTTGGACACTGAAAAGTGTGGGTCGTTAGACCTGGAGTTACTAAACGACTACTTTGATGAAGATAGTGTTAAAGACATATACTTGATGCATAAACTAGAAGATTACATGTGTGATGATGACATCTACTGGACACACCACACACATGGACAAATTTCACTTAAAATATATTTTTCAGAACCTAATTGATTCGACATTTGAACCTACTCAGGGAGACTAACTCTTCATCTAGAATCAAAGAGCTCCACTAAGGATTAAGAATTTTCTATGACTACTGAACCATGACCACATACCAACGAACTGATTGAGGAAGTCAAGAAACAAAAATATGGAAGATACTTGCAATATATGTAAAGAAGGGATGGAGGACTCCCTCCACACCATACGATATTTTCCAAAGGCGAAAGAAGCATGGATCCTCGTAAACCCAGATCTCATCAACCCCTTCTTTTAGAATACTGACATTAGGAATTGGATCAGTACAAACTTGAATATCAAGATGAATAATTGGAATGTTTCCTTCATGGTTACATGTTGGTGGCTCTGGAAGGCAAGGAACATGGTCATATTTAGAAGGAGACCTATACCCACATGTGAACTAGTTTTGAACATCCACATTGAAGCTTCTAACATCCTCAGAGTGTGGCACCCTTGTGAGCCACACATGGGTACAAGATGTAGTGGAACACATGCACGATGGGCACCTCCTATCAATGGGAGGGTTTAGATCAATGTAGCCATTATCATATCTCCATAAGGTGAGTGGTTAGCAGGAACTTGCTACAAACACCCTGGGGACGACCCTCTGGAAGGAGAGATCCTAGCTATCCTGAGGGGCATTCAGCTTGCTAAGCAATAAGGATATCTTAGATGTGACGTGAACTCCGACTCCAAACTTGCAATTGGATATCTTCACAAGTCCATCCAATGGCCACATCGATACCATCCTGTTCATTGAGAAGATAATATTAGTGAGCAAGGGTTTCAAATGCATAAAGCTAGCCAAGGTGGATCAAGAGGCGAACAAGCTTGCTCACATGTTAGTGAAATGGATCTTGAAGAAACAAGACGAGGCCTTCACAAGTTTGGTATTCCCACCAGAACTTCTTAGCACTCTCATGACAGAGAGATTGAGGATGGAAAGCATGTAAACTCTTGGCATCTACTCCCAGAAACAAAAAAATTATTTGGGGTTAGAAGGTAGAGCCCTATCTTCCTATATGTTCAAGAACATTTTCCACTTGGACATCCATTGTTTTGAAATTGATTGACTTATATGTATTTGACAAATTGTGTTTAAGATTATTCTCGATAGTCACCATATTAAACTAACTTAAATTTGTAAAATTACACCATTAAAAAATGTACGAGAGCCAATTATATCCACATGTGAGGCTTCTATTTGATTTTGTAGGTCTTTGTGGATAAGAAAAATCATGAAGAAAGCATTTTGTGTATCTCATTGAAACAACTGGTTGGAAATATGAGTCTTAATTAATGGTGTCGGAAACCTTTATTTGATGGGTTTTCTAAGATCACTGCCGACAACAATGATGTGTACGATTTCTCCTAGGTACAATATTAGATACAATATACAATTAAAAATATTCTTCACGTATTCACCATCTCCTACTCCCGATTCACATTCATGGTGATCATGAGTTTGTGCATATGGTCTAGTTGCATTTGATCCTTTGTTTAAGAAAGGTGCTTGCATTTTAGAGTTTGTGAGCTTTGACAATTTTACTATTATGATGGTGTTGGAGTACAATTTTTTCAGTCTTGGGGACGAATTTTAACATAAATATATAGAGTTAATGGTTGCGGTCTGTGTGGGACATGGTGTCTATATAGACTATGAGGTACCATGGTGCTTCAGATTGGCTTTCTAAGGGTAGTTCTTCCCTCTCATTGGGGAGAGAGAGAGAGAGAGAGAGAGAGAGAGAGAGAGAAACAAGCGTGTTGTGTTAAACCTCTAGTGATCATCTCTTTTGACTAAACAAACATGCTCAACTTTGTCAACTTTTGCAAAACACGTATTTGGCAATAAATACACATGTGATATATAACGTTAAGGTTTGGCAGACCTAGTACTAACCATCAAAAACTTTTGGGCATTGACCTTACCACATTGGCAGATAGATGAAAGCTATCTTTTGTCCTTCTATGTTTTGGACATCGCTCAATGTAGGGAAATCCAGTTCTGCAACACTTGCCTAAACACATTGTTGGCACAGAACTCAAGATATTCATCACACGTTGGATGAAATCACCATATCTAAGCATACAAATCTCACCGGTCATTTTGGAGTAAGGATTTGCTGCTCCCATTTTTATTAGGAGCACGCTGCCTCTCACCTGATCGGTTTACACATACACGACAAGAAGATTATCATCGGTCCTGATTAGCTGTGATTGGCATGCGGTATTATCTAAAGCAAGGAGTATCCTGCTCCTTGCGAAATGAGGAACAACAAATCCTACGATGTCATTTTGTGGTTTTGTGTTCAACTTCATCCCAATATGGTTTGTGAATGAATGATGCAATGATGCAGCTGTAGCTAATGTGGTTGGTGCCGAGGTTGCTGCAGACTTGGAACCAGCCATGGAGGAAGGGGAGATCTTGGGAGTTTTTGCTAACCCGTTCGATGTTCTACAAGACCAGGAATTGGAGGAGGTAGCGGCCCAGAGTGCTAGAAGAACGAGTAATAGGAGGAGCAGTGGGGTTGAGAAGGTCTCTAGGGGAAGAGGAAAAGGTAGAGGTGGTAGTCGAGGAAGCTTCCCTGGGAGAGGGGGGCAGATGCGATGGTCTAATGACCTTACTAGTGTGGAATGTGAGGGGTGATTCCCTCCTCAGGAAGCAAAGGATCCTCAGACACATCATCCGGCTGAGAAAGGCATCGCTGGTGATATGCTTAGAGAGCAAGATATGTAGAGAGGTGGCAGATAGAGTTAGAGGGCTGTTTTCTATAGGATGTGAGTCCTGCTCTAACCTCAACAACATTGAAGGGGGAAAGATTGTGGTTGGGTGGAATCCTTTAATGTGGGAAGTACATATGATTGGCAAGAGTGATCAGGTGGTCAATATGAGCTGCATTAATAATTGTGGCTTCCATTGTGTGTTGTCATCGGTGTATGGTTCCAATTCGGAGATGGATAGGAGAAGGTTGTGGGATACTTTGGTTGAGTCGACCCAACAGGCTTTACCTCAGCTGGTGGTTGGGGACATTAATCAAGTCAGAAGAGCCAGAGAGAAATGGGGGGGGGGTCTGCCTATACCAGACTCTATTATGAGAAGCTTTAATGAAGCTTTTGATGCGGTAGAGCTGTTTGAACTTAATATGAAAGGCGGTCTTATCACGTGGCACAATAAAAGGATACCGATCAGAAGAATGTCCAACAACCTAGATCGTGGGATGGTGAATGAAGCCTGGATTGATGTGTTCCTTGAGGTTGCTCTCAAGTTGGGAGGCCATCCTAATAGTGATCATTCTTGGATGGAAGTCCAACTTAATGTGCAAAATCATGCTAATTGTCCATTCTGGTTTCTCAACCATTGGCTATCCCGGCCTTCGTTTGAAGGGGTGGTCAAGGAAGCTTGGAATGTGAGGGTCAAAGGCAACCCCTAGTTTGTGATCACAGATAAATTAAAGAAGATCAAGATGTCTTTGAAGGCTTGGTCTAGTAGCCTTACTGATTTACCCAACCTCATTAAAGATGCTAGAGAGGCCTATGATATAAGGGCTACCAATCTCAGAATGAACTCTACTAACCCGGGCAGTATGGAAGTTGAAGAAAAGGCTAGTAAAAGACTCACTCAACTTGAGAAGGCTTATGAACTCTTGGGATGGCAAAGAAGCAGACTAAAGTGGCTTAGATATGGAGATTGCAACTCCAAGATCTACCATGTTGTGGTGAAAAGAAAAAACATGAAGGATCATATCCATAATCTGATTGATGATAAAGGTGGTTTAGTGGATGAAGTGGCCAAAGTAGAGGAGATGGTTGTGGGATACTTTACTGACTTATACAATAGTGAGGAGAACTTGGTGAATAGAGTGTCCTTATTGGATAAAAGAGTCACTGGTAATATGAATACCAATCTGCTAAAATTGGCTACAGACGAGGAAATTAAAGGGGCCACATTTTTCCATTGGTGCTTTGAAGAGACCGGGGCTCGATGGATTTAATGCCAAGTTCTTCCAAAGTTGTTGTCACATTGTGGGAAGAGGGATATGCAATGCAATCAGATGGTTCTTAGTTGGAGGTAGAATGGTGAGACAAGTCAACCATTCCTTCATAAGGCTTACACCAAAGAAGAATGGTGCTACGTCTATGAATGACTTTTGCCTTATTGCCTACTGTTATGTGACATACAAGATCATTTCCAAACTATTGGCTTGGAGATTAAAGAGTATCCTCTCAGTAATTATCTCTCCTAACTAAGATACTTTTGTGAGGGGTAGATCTATTTTTGACAATGCTTTACTGGCTATTGAGTTCTTACGAGAGTTCCAGGTGAAAGGAAGTTCTAAGAAAGCATGTATCAAGGTGGACATAACAAAAGCATATGATCATGTGTCTTGGGTGGGGCTGTGGTGTTCCATGGAGGCTTTGGGTTTCTCTACCCAGTTCATAAACATCCTTAGATAATTCTTTCAGACTACATCCTTCTTAGTGTTGGTTAATGGCATCCCAAAAGGTTTGTTTAGAGTCGCAAATGGGTTAAGACAAGGTGATCCTTTGTCGCCTTTAATCTTTACTATCATTATGGAGAATTTATCCTACCTTGCTAGTAAAAATGAAGAGGAAGGAAACATCAAAACTTATAAGGTACATGGCACCAAATGAATGAATCACATGATTTTTGCTGATGATATTAAGGTTTTTGTCTCTACACATCTGAAAGTCTTCAGAGGGGTCAGAATCATCTTTGAGTTATTTGTTGATATTTCCTTCTTGCATATCAGTGATACCAAGTCACATGTCTTCTTATCAAAATCTTGTGATACCAGGAGAGGGAGATTGAAAGAAGCTATCCAGTTGGAAATTGGATGTTTCCCTATGAAGTACTTGGGTGTGCCCATATGGGGTGGAGTGGGTAGAGGTGCTGACTTCGACACATGCTTGGACAACCTTCATCTTAGGGTGGAAAAATGGAGTGGGCTGAAAGTCTCCATGGTGGATAGGACTATGCTTATTAAAACTATTCTCACCAGTATGATTAGATACTGGTGTAGGCTTGCAGACATACCTGAGTACATTTTGAGTAAATGCAGATTGATCATGGCTGGTTTCTTGTGGAATGGTTGGTGTGGGATGGATGGAGGTTGCCCAACCTAGACAATGAAGTGGGTTGGGATTGATGGATCCTTCAGATAGAATGTGGGAATCCATGACTAAAAGGGTGCATGATTTCTTGATGAAACTAGAGATGACTTGGTGTTCCTGGATGAGGAGACGCTACGGTCCTAGCCTGGAGGTTGATGGACTTGAATTGGCTTCTTGTTCCAAGATTTGGCACAAGATGAGCTATGTTTGGGAGGCTTGCAAACATGAGTATAGCTAGAGAAATGGGAGCTGGATGGTGAGGGACAATGGCAGACCGTGGAGGGTTATACATAATCAACCGCAAGTTCCTTGGGATCAACTTCTTTGGAGAAAGATCCACTGTCCGAAATGGAGTTTTTGTGCATATAGGGTGATCCTTGGGAGGCTTCCTACTATGGAC
Source organism: Alisma plantago-aquatica (assembly GCA_963693085.1). NCBI lineage: Eukaryota > Viridiplantae > Streptophyta > Magnoliopsida > Alismatales > Alismataceae > Alisma > Alisma plantago-aquatica. The sequence continues at coordinate 670,860,555 of OY856412.1, read as the reverse complement.
AAAATTAGTAGATGGGCGGAGGGTACGAGAAGTGGATGCCTGCTCTGTCTTTAGGAGACTGAATCTCAACAACATCTCTTCTTTGAGTGTACTTTTTCTAAGTACCTATGGACCTAGTGTTCCCTCAAGCTCAACTAGGGTGGTAACCCACCCACCAGCTTGCTGGAAAGCATGCTGTGGATTTTGGATTCTACTAAAGATGATAGCCATTTGAGAAGATTTTCTGGGCTGATCTGGACGAGCCTCATATTCCTTATATGGCATGAGAGGAACTGCATACCTTATGGTAAAAGCGAGAGAGATAAATTCCAATTTTTTGATGATTTTGTACATAATCTAGTGTGGTTTTGTAAAGCGAAGCCGGGTACCCTTACTAGGGTTAAACCCGAGGTCAGGTTGATGTGGGGTCTTCAGTGACCTTTATAGTATACGGGGTGGTTTATACTCCTATACTCTTTTTTTGGTGATCTAGTAATATTTTACCTTATCCAAAAAAAACATGTAAATATTTGTTCATTAATGGAAATTGTTTACTATTCTGTATTATTTGTTGAATCTGATCCTAGAATTTATAAGTAATGATCTACGACTTTAAGGTCCTTTGGATACTAAAAAGTGTGGGCTGTTACATTTGGCATCATAATACATATTCATCAACTAGTATTTTAATAGTTTATAATTTTAAATCATCCTTATAAACATAAGAGAAAGATTATTAAGGCATAATGTATCTTCTAGGTTTCTCATCTCACATTTTGTCCACTTCTCGTCTCTTTGCTTAATAAGCCTTGAAAAGAAATTGTTAATTAGAGAAGTAAATAAGAAAAGATGTAACCTGTAGTGTAGGTCCCTCTAGTGAGGGTAAACACTAGAAAGATATAAGTATGGGTAAATTCATTCATAGAGGAAGGACTTGGATTTGGATAACCCATCGGGATATGAAAACCCTAGAGGGTCACGGGACACAAAAACTCTAAGAGGTAGAGTATAGTCCCTAACCTTAACCCTAACTCTAAAACCTTAATCTTAAATAATGAGAGTGGTGTAGTGATGTGGAACACCACCCGAAAAGAAAGTTGAAAGGGAATAAGTAAGATAGAAAGGGTTTAGGTGACCTAGTCTCCCATGCATGCGTGCATGTGGAGCATGACATTTATGTATGAGGTTTTGAGAATATAAGAACCCAATTGTCATATATATATATATATATGAAAATAAAAATCTGAATATAACGTGCTCAAACCCGTCATGCTGTCTATAGAAGTTTGGTAATGGGAATAAAGTCAATGAGATTGACTATTGCTAAGCCCTGGAGGGGAAGTTGACCCAAGTCCACTGTATGGACAAAACCCCATTAGAGGGTATCCCAGAGAGTGAGCGAACAAGGGTTGAGGAGTTATAATGATAAAAATTAATACATAAAGATGAATATATGAAACCTTTAGGGTTAGTGTGCCAACCTGGGGTGGTCAACCTAAGACTGGGAAAAAGGACCTATGAGGGAGGTGAAACCTTAGACCTTAGGGTCAGGTAGTGGCTAGAGAGCCTAACTTCTTCCTATGAGCTAAGAAGGCACCCAATGTCAGGACTTTCCCTTAAAAGGTAAGTTGAACAAACAAATTTAAATATAGAGGTAACCTTAACTGTCACCAAAAGGGATGGAGAATTAAGGATATAAAGATGAAAACATTTACATTCTTTGAACCCAAGTATGCCATCTCTGAGGGACACATGTGGTTAAACCCTAGATTGGGAAGGCTGGTAAGGCACCAAGATCGAGAAAAGGAAGGTGGTCTGAGTTTATAGTGTGGACGACCAAGTCTAGGTAGGGAAGGTCATGAAGTGGTCAAGCCTAGGTTGGGAAGATCAGTATGGAACCAAGCGCTAGGAAGGGAAGGTGGTCCAAGTCCACAATGTAGATGTTTATGATACAACCCTAGATAGGGAAGATAAAAAAAAGGCCAAGCCTAGGTAGGGAAGACTGACATGGCACCTAGTCTAGGTAGGGAAGGTGGACCGAGCCCAAGGATGGGAGTATAATGGATAATATGTACTGAAAAGAGAGAGATGAAGGAAATATGGGTTAAAGAATTTTATGAGAGGATAATGTGTTTAAAAATAATAGAGATGTGATATCTTAAAGAAACCCTTGGTAAGGGTAGAGTCCTAATGCAATCCTAAGGTCTAGTAGGGTGTATTAAAGGTACATAGGACCGATGGGGTTGGGAGTTGATTGTGCCCTAAATGTATAAGTCCATGTGGTCGGGAGGTAACAACTAGGTTTACCCAAGGTCCATTACTCAGGAGATTTTCTACCTTCGTGATGATCATGTGGCCTAATGGGTGAATGTGAGAGGCACTCCCTGGATGCATAAGTATGAGATCACTCCAAAAGTACATGTACCCCTAGAGACCTCAAGGAAGTGGCTAAGGTTCCTAATACACAAGGTGTAAATATAAAAGATATAATGAAGTCATGAAAACTTGAGACAAGCTGTGCCCAAACTTAAGAGTAAGAATATTATGGAATTAAAAGCCAATATGAATGGTTTAGAGTCATGTTGAAAATGATTCAACTTGAAATTTGAAATTGAAAGATAATTTGTGGATGTACCTTCTCTTCTCTTGGAATGGAATGAACTTTGTATTTGGGATGCAATCAAATGCATATTTCACATCATTATGTGTGAGAGAGATTAGGAGGACACATGTTATGCTTAAAAATTGAGATATAAGAATGAATATCCTAAGTTGAAATTTAAGGAGATGGATAGGGTTAGAGGTGTCACCTCGCCCTTATGTGAAAATAATGAATAATAGGTTAGAAACCTAGGTGAAAAGTGAAATCACCCAGTGAAATTGAAATCACAAAGTGAGAATAAAATCATCAAGAGATGAAGAGGTGTGAATACTAGGGATGCAAATGTACTTGAATTTAAATTTAGGTTCCAATCTAAGTAGTAAGACAGGAATTGGTATATCAAGGAAAGTTGTTAAAGATATCTAAGTAGGGTGCTAACCCTAAGATTTGAAAATAATATGAGATATCATTCAACTAAGCTTAATATGTATGAATTTTGAGGACATAATTCCTTTAAGGAGGGGTGATTGTTACATCCTTGAAATTTATAGATTTCAAGCCTAAATGAAGTTAGGGTACACATGACAAGGAAGGGAATTGAGGGATCATGGTTGATGATTCCAAACCCTAGACTCATATTAAATGTTCATTGAAAGTATAATGTGCTTTTGAGCATATGTGTTCATATGAGGCTAATATAAGGTGCAATGTTATCAAAGCCTTAAATTGGTAATTAGGAATGTAGCTAAGCTCATGGAACCTTTGGAAGCCCCAAGATGTGATTCATGGGCCTTAGGGACTCGTTTCATCCCAATTGGGCTATTTAGGGTTTACAAATGAGTCCCTAGGATATAAAATTGGACATGAGTTTTTTGTGCACCTGGAAAATGATCATGATGATTTCGTATGATAAGATAATACATATATAGGATTATATACGAAAATCCAATATAAACTAAGCTATATAGGGATCGAAGTAATTAATTGAAGAATTATCCAGTGATTACTTGGAAGGCAAGTTTGGGATGATTCTTGGATTGATTTAGACCTAATCTCCAGATAGGGAAGAGATAATAAGGAAAAGGAATTTTGAGATTTAACAAAGAAAGTGAGTGACCTATAGAATCAATAGGAGAAAGTGGCGTTTATCTAAGGAATTATCTTCTTTTAAGATGAAGTCCAAACCTTACTGGATTCCCAAATCCTGAGTGATCCTGTGTAGGGACTATGTCCCTTTCACCCAAACTCCCATGAGATCCTGAGGATATCAGACTCCTCTCTTCCTAAGTTTCAAACTCCCTCACTATCGATCTCCCTAAAGTCTAGCCAACTTTAGAGATAGGTCTGGGATAGTTTGTATCCTGAACCAACTCAATAAGATGTCAAGAAAGGCTGCTGGTGACAACTTGAAACCGTGCATATATAAGGTATAGGGTAGGCTAATTCATGGAGGCAAAAACCTCTTGTACCAGGAACACCTAGCCATAGCTGCAGTGGCCTTGATGTTCCTCTACAGCGAGCCCAACCTCCTGAATCCATTGTTCCTTCATCCATAGAACTACTCAGACCAGGTCTGCATATAGTGGCAATGAGCGATGCCCTATCCCCTAGAAGTATGCCAAGATATTCTCTAACCCTAGGCGACTCAGGAGGATGTACCTTCTCCTCCTCATGACAATACTACTGTTAGATGGGAGCATGCAGAGGCAAGAAGCTGGAAGAGGAATTGACATGGGTGTTGCATTTGGGACACTGTGCTGATGGTGTTGCGTCGGGGGTGCTCATTGGAGACGCTGTGCTGAGGGCGTTGCATCAGGGATGCTGCATTGGGGATGCTCTATCGAGGATGTGGCATCGTAGACTTTGTGTCAACGCTGAGTTGTAGACACTACGTTGTGAGCGTTCTGTGTGGACGCTAGGCCGGAGACACTGCATCGGCGTAGATTAGTAATGATGTATGTTATGCTGACAGGGCATTATGTGATTGGTCCAAATCAGTTAATCTTGGAAATATGTAGTTAATTAATGGTAGGTCGGATGGTAATGAACCTATATATGAAACTGCTCAAAAAAACATGTAGAATCTGAATAAAATATAATTAGAGTCTAAATATGCTCCCTGTTCTAAACGTATATGCAATACATGTTTTGAGGTGACTAATATAAAGGAAAACCTAGATTTCCTTTAATATGATGCTTAAATAAGGGAATTCATTTATTTTGAGATAATACCTAATATTGTCATGCATAATGAGGAAATTCTTGATAATAATGAATAATTGATGTTTCTAGATTAATAATCATATACATGTATATTTAGGGTTTTGAAACCAATGTGGATGTCTTGCTATGATGTTAATGCTAATAATATGATATAGGTATCACAGATAAACTAATATTCTAAAGATGATGATTAGGGTTTCACCTAATATGCATAACTGGAGTTTGTAATCTTAGAAATCATGATATGATGGAATTAGGGTTTGTTACCCTTATCCCTAGTTCAAACATGAGACAACCCTAAACCCTAGTTTAGGAATGAATCTAGATCTGACCAATGTAATGTGAATACATGCTGACACATATGTAGTATGCATGTTTCAGATAATGTTGGTTGATTACTTTGTTCCTTGGATGTTTGGATGCACTCTTAAAGTACATGAGATATTCTACATGTTTCTGTAATGACATAAGGTATGTGGTTACACTTATGAATACATGCATTGATTTATGAGGTTGCCGAGGTTTCTCGAAGAGATTGAACAAATGATAACTGCTTGCTTGTTTATTTACTTCTTGCAAATTATAAAGTCCCTATAAGTATCACAAAAGGTAAATAATGATGTGTGAACCCTAGGTTAGACCGGTCTTAAGGGTAATGCACATGAGTTTAAGAATGTATAGTGGTTACACCTGAGATAGTAGACCAGATACATGTTAGAATATGAAAGCAAATACATGTTCTTATGTGCAACGAAATGATGTTGAATATATGTATACTTGTGATATTGGATGAACCCACATACTGGTGTAGAAATATACTGACTGCATATTTGTTTGTCGGCATTTTAGGTACTTGATATACTTGATTCATGGACAAGAGGTTACATATTGAAGAAGTTAGAAGATGCTAAAGTTATCAAAAGAGGATTAGAGATATTAGTTTTTCTTTTCAAATGTATAAGTTACTTCCTTCTAAAATTTATGTAACTCCTTAGAGGATCTCATTATGCAAACATGTAAATATTTCTTCATTAATGGAAATTGTTTACTATTATATATTATTTATTGAATCTAACCCTGGAATTTTTGAGTAATGATCTATGACTCTAAGGTCCTTTGAACACTGAAAAGTGTGGGTAGTTACACCTGGAGTTCCTGAACCACTACTTTGATGAAGATAGTGTTAAAGGCATCTACTTGATGCATAAACTAGAAGATTACATGTGTGATGATGACATCTACTAGACACACCACACACATGGACAAATTTCACTTAAAAAATATTTATCAGAACCTAATTGATTCAACAGTTGAAGCTACTCATGGAGACTAACTCTTCATCTGGAATCAAAGAGCTCCTCTAAGGATTAAGAATTTTCTATGAATACTGAACCATGACCACATACCAATGAACTGATTGAGGAAGTCAAGAAACAAAAATATGGAAGATACTTGCAATATATGTAAAGGAGGGATGGAGGACTCCCTCCACACCATACGATATTTTCCAAAGGCGAAAGAAGCATGGATCCTCATAAACCCAGATCTCATCAACCCCTTCCTTTAGAATACTGACATTAGGAATTGGATCAGTACAAACTTGAATATCAAGATGAATAATTGGAATGTTGCCTTCATGGTTACATGTTGGTGGCTCTAGAAGGCAAGGAACATGGTCATATTCAGAAGGAGACCTATACCCACATGTGAACTAGTTTTGAACATCCACATTGAAGCTTCTAACATCCTCAGAGTGTGGCACCCTTGTGAGCCACACATGGGTACAAGATGTAGTGGAACACATGCACGATGGGCACCTCCTATCAACGGGAGGGTTCAGATCAATGTAGCCATTATCATATCTCCATCAGGTGAGTGGTTAGTAGGAACTTGCTGCAAACACCCTGGGGACGACCCTCTGGAAGGAGAGATCCTAGCTATCCTGAGGGGCATTCAGCTTGCTAAGCAACAAGGATATCTTAGATGTGACGTGAACTCTGACTCCAAACTTGCAATTGGATATCTTCACAAGTCTGTCCAATGGCCACATCGATACCATCCTATTCATTGAGAAGATAATATCAGTGAGCAAGGGTTTCAAATGCATAAAGCTAGCCAAGGTGGATCAAGAGGCGAACAAGCTTGCTCACATGTTAGTGAAATGGATCTTGAAGAAACAAGACGGGGCCTTCACAAGTTTGGTATGCCCAACAGAACTTCTTAGCACTCTCATGACAGAGAGATTGAGGATGGAAATCATGTAAACTCTTGACATCTACTCCTGGAAACAAAAAAATTATTTGGGGTTAGAAGGTAGAGCCCTATCTTCCTATATGTTCAAGAACATTTTCCATTTGGACATCCATTGTTTTGAAATTGATTGACTTATATGTATTTGACAAATTGTGTTTCAGATTATTCTCGATAGTCACCATATTAAACTAACTTAAATTTGTAAAATTACACCATTCAAAAATGTACGAGAGCTAATTATATCCACATGTGAGGCTTCTATTTTATTTTATAGGTCTTTGTGGAGAAGAAAAATCATGAAGAAATCATTTTGTGTATCTCATTGAAACAACTGGTTGGAAATATGAATCTTAATTAATGGTGTCTGAAACCTTTATTTGATGGGTTTTCTAAGATCACTGCCGACAACAATGATGGGTACGATTTCTCCTAGGTACAATATTAGATACAATATACAATTAAAAATATTCTTCACGCATTCACCATCTCCTACTCCCGATTCACATTCATGGTGATCATGAGTTTGTGCATATGGTCTAGTTGCATTTGATCCTTTGTTGAAGAAAGGTGCTTGCATTTTAGAGTTTGTGAGGTTTGACAATTTTACTATTATGATGGTGTTGGAGTACAATTTTTTCAGTCTTGGGGATGAATTTTAACATAAATATATAGAGTTAATGGTTGCGGTCTATGTGGGACATGGTGTCTATATAGACTATGAGGTACCATGGTGCTTCAGATTGGCTTTCTAAGGGTAGTGCTTCCCTCTCATTGGAGAGAGAGAGAGAGAGAGAGAGAGAGAGAGAGAGAGAGAGAGAGAGAGAGAGAGAGAGAAGTGTGTTGTGTTAAACCTCTAGCGATCATCTCTCTTGACTAAACAAACTTGCTCAACTTTGTCAACTTTTGCAAAACACGTATTTGGCAATAAATACACATGTGATATATAACGTTAAGGTTTGGCAGACCTAGTACTAACCATCAAAAACTTTTGGGCATTGACCATACCGCATTGGCGGATAGATGAAAGCTATCTTTTGTCCTTCTAGTTTTGGACGTCGCTCAACGTAGGGAAATCCAGTTCTGTAACACTTGCCTAAACACATTGTTGGCACGGAACTCAAGATATTCATCACACGTTGGATGAAATCACCATATCTAAGCATACAACTCTCGCCGGTCATTTTGGAGTAAGGATCTGCTGCTCCCATTTTTATTGGGAGCACGCTGCCTCTCACCTGATCGGTTTACACGTACACGACAAGAAGATTATCATCGGTCCTGATTAACTGTGATTGGCATGCGGCATTATCTAAAGCAAGGAGTAGCCTGCTCCTTGCAAAACGAGGAACAGCAAATCCTGCGACGTCATGATTTTGTGGTTTGTTAATGAATGACGCACAACCGCATTTGCGTCGCTGCGTCGCATGTTTTCAACATGGGCCACATGTGTTATAGCCGTAGTTGGGTAACGTGGCTTATAACCGTTAGATGGTTCTCTTTCCCGAATGGCTTTATATCGGGATGGCATCACGTGGGAGTGAGAGTGAGGGCACGACCCATGGCCAAGAGAGTATATCATAGATTTGGTAACAAGAGAGCGAAGCGTGGCCAAGTCGACTATATGAATCGGAGATCTAAAACTAGAAAAGAAAGCTTGGGTACTACCAAACACGTCTTGATAGAATTGTAATATGGGTCCAAGGTTAGCTGAGATAAGCAGTAGCGCTAGAAGAAAATTGATGTAGTGCGAATTTACATTGGTATATTTTATCATTTCAAATCTCGGTGATGAAATGTTAAACTAGTGGCCATTCTATTTCTCCTTATGATCTAAGCGGGTTATAGAAATCTAAAATTGGGAGCAATTCGTGGTTGTTACAACTGGCATGCCATGTAACTGCCACAAATGTATTAAATATCCATTCGATAAAATACATTGCATAGATTGATACCAACATTGGACACCAGTATTCTGTAGGCATTTGTACGTAGACTACTAGCATTTTTTACGAAAAAAATGTCAGCTTGGAGTTACTTGTGCCACCGGGACACTGCCCTTATATTCTTAATGACATTTCTGTCGTCATCGATGCACGTTATGGTGAGTGAGGGTCGGTGCAAATCTTCTATCACCAATGTCTGTCGCTGATTCTGTCGCTGTTCATATCAGCCGTGAGCTGCCGACACAACTGCATCATCTTACACAATTGTTTGAGGAATGAACCATCAAGATGATAGGGAATAGAGACATCGAACAACATGGACATAGAAGATTTCATCCCGAGTGAGGGTCCTCATGAGTGAATCATCATCACACACCGGAGGCAACAAATAGATAGTATATAGTAGGATACAAATTACCCATACGAAAAAATGGTAATCGTCATTTCAGATAGGAGAATTGCCCGCTTCAGCAAAATTCCTACCCTATCCTTAGCTGTACAAAATTTTCTTGCATGGTAACTGGGTAGAGTAGTAGACAACATCATTATATCACCATAAACATGAATGTATGTTATTCTCACAATCATATATCATGGTTCCACACTCCAATGAAAAAACACCATATGATCACAAGTATATATTTCAGATGGTATACCAACAACATACTAACTTTTTTATCACAAACAAGACATATTTATTTTTATCAACAACACAAAGTCTTTTTAGCAACTTATTCTTCTTGTATAAGATCCTACTACAAAGACCTTTTAATATGAGATGGATTATTCACCAAGTTGTTTGAGTCAAACACATTGTTGGATACACATTTTTATGTCGTTACAAATAATAACAATAATTGCAATATTAATTAACAATTTCAAGCCAGATCTACATAAGAAGTACGAAGAACAAACATAGTAGGTGAACAAAAAATAAAATAGAGTTAGGAATTCAGGACGAGATCGTTTGTTGAGCAACATGACATAATACTTCAACAAAAATATCTCACAATATTCCAGAATGAGGGTCATTCTTCTAGTCGTTCTGATCAGGAACCTATAGCAGAAGAGTGTCATTGACGATAAAAAAGATACACTATTAGTACAATCCAATGATCAAAGATACCACCGATAGTTTACGTCTATGAGAGAAGGAAGGACATACATGCTTCACATAGGAAAATAATATCCACGAGGCACTCTTGGAGCGACGACAGAGGCAATACAAGTTTTTGGGGTATGATTTTCTCACACGTGAACAACGTCAATTGTTTAGATCTTATTTTTGTGTGTTTAATCCTTATGGCTAGAGATTCTTTTATAACCCTCTGAATGCCCCACGTCCTATTTCCAGCAAGACACGAGCAGAATATTACTCCTGTACACATAATAAGAAAAATGAGGAGTCTCTTTCCAACTAATAAGGAAAACAAAGAGTCCATTTACAGCTAAGAAGTAAAGCATCTCTTTTCAATTAATAAGGAAAACAAATAGTCCCTTTCCAATAAAGAAGGAAAATATTTCTTTCCAATTAATCGGGAAAACAAGGAGTCCCTTAAAAATTAAGAAGGAAAAAGTCTCTTTCCAATTAATAAGGAAAATAAGGACTCTATATTTAATTTGGAAAATATTAATTAATTAATCAGTCAATTAATTAATTTGTTATCTTTTTGTGCAAAAAAGGTGGAATGGAAGGTAATTTCCTAACCCTATTCCTAGTTTGCACAAAAGAACAAACTACTTCTTCCTTGACCCTTCTTATATAATGGCTGCAACTACATTGGCCTTAACTTAAGTAGATAAATGACATACATCCATTATATCCAACAATCCCCCACAAACTCCAACATGTAGTGTGTTTTACCACCCAGTCCTCCACACTTTGATTTCAGCAGGTAACTTTCAGTTTGAAACATGCCTGAGTTATCCAACTTTAACTTCCACATGAACTAGGTGAACAAAACGTCTTGAACCTAAACTTTGTGAGCAAGAGTATGGGTTGGTATCAACACAATAAGGCCATGCATCCAAAATAGGTCATGATTGGTATCAAAAAACATTCCAATATCCCTGTTGTGACCTACACAACATTAATCATTCCGTTTGGAGTATCCAAGGATGTACTAGTAGCATCTCGTCCTAAGACTTTACACCATTCATGACTAATCCCGTACTGACTTACAATCATGAAATTAATAGGTTTTCCAGGGGATGGACACACAAATACAAGAAACATTAATGAATACTCATATTGTCATTTCACCCCACAACTTGTTATTAGCATATCAAGTCCAATTTTTGGGATTTTTTTATCATTTTGAGTTGGATTGGGTTGCTACTGTCTGTGAATCTAAAGGGCTTTTAGTCCCATCCTCAACCTAGAATTCTCAACTAAGGCCATGTTAAGACCTTTAGTCAAAGTATCAAATGTATTATCTTTGATACCTATGTCTCTTACAAAGTTGAGTCTAACTTGGATGTGTCTACATTGTTTTGATTGTACTTGGAACTCTTTATCTTAGCAATGGTTATTAGTGCTTCATAGTGAATTGAAATTTTAGAAAGTAACCTTTTTACAATAGGTAAACTGGACATCAATCCATGCAGCCATTCAACTTCCAGTCTAGTTTCATATAAAGCACATAACTCAACCTCAAAAGTGGACCGAAACAAAATGGTGTGTTTCTTAGACCTCCAGACAACAACAACTCCTCCCAATAGGAATACATATAATGAGACACCATCACACCTAGGGTTCATGACAATCCAACTTGTATTACTATATCCTTCTATAGAAGGATATTTTCCATAGTTCAACCCAAGGGAACAAGTTCCCTTGATATACCTCAATACTCTATCAAGAGATTCCCGATGGGTCTTGTCAGGACAACTAGTATATCTACTTAACTTGTTCATGACAAAAATAGTGTTAGGTTGTGTGCAGTTCATAAGATACATTACACTTCCAATAATTTGAGACTATTGTAATTGACACACTGAAGCTCTAATATCATTCTTGAATAAGGCCTTGGATGAATCATATGGGGCCTTAACATGTTTACATGATGTGTACTCAAGCCTCTTCAATACCTACTCAACATAGTGAGACTATGAGAGTTATATCATTAGTAGACATTATGATTTGAGGTCCTAAAATCACATTAGCAGCACCCATATCCTTCATCTCAAACTTTCTACACAAGAATGACTTTATCTCATTTAGTACTTTCATATCAGAACCAAAAAGTAGGGTATCATACACATATAAACATAAAACAATAACTCCATCTTTGGCAATTTGGCAGTAAACACACGTATCAAAATCATTAGAAATAAATCTAAATGAAGATATCACAGAATCAAACTTCTCACGCCATTTCATAGGGGCTTGTTTCAGAAGTTAAAATGACTTCACAAGTTTACACACTTTGTACTCATTCCTACGACCCCTAAATCCCTCAAGTGTTCCACATATATCTCCTCTTGAAGATCACTGTGTAAGAACACAGTTTTTACATCCATATGATGGACAGAAAGATTTTTAATGGATGGCAATGTTATAAGCACTCAAAATGTCATAATATAAGAAAAAGGAGAATGGGTATCAAAATAATATATTCCTCCCCTCTTTGTGTAACCCTTAGCAACTAATCCAGTTTTATACTTATTGATTGTACTGTTCTCATTAAGTTTCTTATTCAAGATCCATTTGCATCCAACTGCAGAACAACCATGATGTAAATTCACTAATTCCCAAGTTCCATTCGAGATAATTGATTGGATTTCATCATTAATGATTTTCTTCCAAAACTTAGCTTTTGGAAAATCCATGGCTTGTTTGGAAATACAAGATCATCCTCAATATTGTAAGTGAGAAACTCACATCAAAATTCTTAGATGTCCTAGGATGATTACTTCTCCTTGATTTTACCATTTCTTTAGAAACATTATATTCATAATAACATGTTTGAGTCACCCCCCATTGTTGTCATCCTTTCCATGTGATCGAGAATGGAACCTGTGGTGAAAAAAACCCCTCTTAAGACACTTCTTTAGGCACACATGTTTTCATGGGAAGCACATCATCAAAGAATGTTGTATCACATAGTTCCACAATTGTATTGTCATCAATGCCTGAGATTTTAGATTTTACAATCAAGAATCTATAGGTGTAACTAGTCTCTACATAACCCAAGAAGATGTCGTCAACCATTTTTGGTCCCAATTTCTTCCTTTTATGTCTAGGGACAAGTAACTTATCAAAACACCCCCACACTCAAAGATATTTGAGATTTGGGTATCTCCCTCTCCATTAATCAAATGGATTACTTTCTTTATGTTTATGGGGAAGCCTTTTAGAATATGACAAGGCTATTCAAAGACCCCCCCTACATAAAGTTGGGTAGACTTGAGGTTTGGATTAAGGTATTAACTATATTTATTATAGTTTGGTTCGTACATTCTGCAATCCCATTAGATTGTGATTAATAAAGAGCGGTACATCATGAACTACACCATGGAATTGACAAATTCCAAGAACAAGTTGGAGTTGTAATCTCCTCTTCTATCAGGATTGTATCCTTGAAGTACTTTACTAGTTTGAGTTTTAGTTTTTTCTTAAATATTTTAAAATTTTATAATGCATCATATTTACTTTTAAGTAAATAGATTTAGCAGTATCTGCTTGCATAGTGAATAACAGTTATGAGTTTACGATCTCTAGTAAAAGTTGCATTAAACTCCTAGATAGTGGTGTGCACTAAATCAAGTATTTTTGAATTCCTATTCATAGAATGAAATGGCTTTCTAGGCAGTTTAGCGTGTACACAAAATCTAATATACTAATAGTAATGATGAATATGAGAACTAAATCTAGATTCATCATTTTCCTCATTAAGACAAAATTAACATGTCCCAAACGACCATGCCATACGTTAGAAGATACAAGATTCATGTAGATAGAACTACTTTCATTTAAATTTAATCTAAATTTGAAATAGTTTTGACAAGAATCTTAAAGATGTTCTCCATGTCACATAAATACCTCTTTCCAAAAAATAAAGAGTGGCAAAGGTGTGTGATAATTTTTTTATTACATTTGTAGTCTATTCTAAAACCATGTCTAACAAGAATTGCATCACTAAGGATATTGGGCCAAATGAACAGAACATGTATGACTCTACATAGAGTCAGGACCTTCCTTGAAGGAAACTTCAAGTCCACCCATACTTTGCCTTTGACTTCTACAAATCTTGAGTCACCTAAAGTCACAAATTGCCTTCTTGAGGCCTGATAAGACACAAACAGAGACTTATTGACACAAATATGTACATTTGCCCCAGTGTCAATGATCTAATAAAGCGGTTCAAAAATGCAAAGGATTTCAGGTTTTATAGACACACACCCATCATTGAGGTTCAAGCAAATAGTCATCATATTGACTACATCCTCCTCAGTTGCAAATACAAAAACTTTCTTTTCCTTCTTTGAAGGATAATCCTTGTTCCAGTGGCCATCCTGTCCACATGTCCAACATGGTTTGTTCTTTGATTTCTTCCCAACCTTAGCCTTAGTTTTAAGTGCATTCTTTATTTTCATAACTTTATTATTAGCAATAGTAAAATTGAAAGTGGGGTTTACATCAGTATGTCACTTAACCTTCTTCTTTGTCAAGTGCTCCATCATGAGATCATTCATTGATATTTCTCTTTTACAGTGCTTGAGAATCAAATGACTCCCATGATTTAGAAAATTTCACTATGATGGACACAAAAAATAAACTTGTCAGGAAATTTCATGCCTGCATCTTTGAGCTCATTACATAAGAGTAAAAATCACAAATTTTATCAAAAATGGGTTTACCCTCTACCATCTAAGACTTTCAAAACTTAGAAACACAATACCTTACAACGCCCTATTTTTTGTAGCATATTTATTTTCTAACACCCTTCAAAAAACATTGGAAGTAGTTACAGATGACTTAGAGTATGAATGATACAATTTGTTATTTAAAGAAAATAAAATTAACCCTCTACACATCTTATCAACCTTCTTCCATTAGTAATTAATTTAGCATTGTCAGGGATAATTTCACCCGATTTGGGTTTATCCTCTTTTAAAGCTAATTATAACCCACCATATTCAACTAAATTTTTATCATAATTTGTCAACGGGAAAAGCTAGTACTGGTATATTTTTTAGGCATATTCACCTTGTCAATTTTAGTGCCAAAGCCACGGTCGGTCATTGTTATAATGGTAGTAAGGTGATTTCTTTAAGAATATTGCATTAAAAATATGTAGAATAAGAAGAGAAGGAGAATAGAAATAAAGTAGAATTATGAAATCCAGACCAGATCATCCGTTGAGAAAGATTATGTAATACTTAAAAAATTCAGTAGCTCACAATCCTCCTGTATGAGTGCAGTTCTCTAGATGATCCAGTCATAAACCTGTAGCAGAAGAACATCATTGACAATGGACAAGGTGGCTCACTAGTGCAACCCAACAATTGTAGGTACCACCTCTTATCATCACGTCTATGAGAGAAGGAAGGACAGTCATGCTTCACATAGGATAAGAATCTATGTGAGGAACTCCTGGAGCATCAACATTGGCAAGATAAGCTTTTCAGAAAAGGACCATATTTTGTTTAGACTTGTTTTTATGTATGTAATCATAATGACCAGAGAATTATTTATAACCCACTCAACACCCCACATCCTATTCCCAGTAAGACATGATCATTTGATCACTCTTGTACACATAAAAAGGAAAATTAGGAGTCCCTTTCCAATTAATAAGGAAACTAAGGAGTCCAATTTCTAATTAAGAAGGAAAACATATCTTCCCAATTAATAAGGAAAACAAGGAGTCCCTTTCCAATTAAGAAGGATGATTTTTTTTCTAATTAACAAGGAATACAAGAAGTCCCATTCCATTTAAGAAGGAAAATGTATCTCTCCAATTTATAAAAAAACACATAATCCATTTCCAATTCAGAAAGCACTAATCAAATAAATAAATAATTAATTAAGTAGTTATCTTTTTGTGAAAAAAGATGAAAAACGGAAGATAATTTCCTATTCATATTCCTAGTTTTCACAAAAGAATAACTACCTTTTCCTCCACCCACCTTATGTACTGGTTGCACCTACATTTAGATTAAGCCACATATATAAATGACATACAACCATTATATCTGACAAACATAATTATTTTTAGTTTTTTATTTGTCTTAAGGGGTTTAGTATGTATTACATTCCCATATTACAAATTTAACCCATCTTATAAACATTGAGGTGAAAAGATATGATTGCCCATAAGTTACCATGAAGTGTACTTATAATGGGATAAAATCATATAGGCAAGGAGCCAATACCTTCTAGAAAGAAGCATATTTGCTCTGCCACAAACTCAAAGCTAATTGGAAGAAAAGGTAGATGCAATATTATCCTAATCATTTGTTAATATCTATTGGTGACAGATTTATATGAGTGGGCTCGAGTTTTTTCCACTATGTCCTGACAAATAACAACAGTATAACTCAGCTACTACAATGAATTTTTATAAGATCCAATAAAAAACCAATGTCTCACAAGTGTACAAATCTATTATAGTGGATTTGGTAACTGTTATCAAGGATCATATGAATGAGTCATACGTTCTGATAGTTTTGTATCATCAAACTTGATCTGAACTAAAGAGTTTGATTACGAACTAATGTGGCATCTCAAACTGTATAAAGTAAACTAATTATTAACTGAGAGATGTTTAGATCTGGTATTTTATCACCTTGACTACACTACTCTTCCGCACATAGGTACCACAATGGGAAACACCTTTTTAAGTCTAAAAATTAATACCTACAATTTATAGTACGATGATCAAATAATTTAAGTCAACCATCCTATGTTGATATCCTCTCTATTAGGGTTTATTTAGAAACTTTCAGTCTATGGGCATGTTAAAGATTAAATTCAAAAGGAAAAAAATAGGAGAAAGCAACTGATGCATAAATAATACAATACTATAGTGAAATAATATCATGATTTAGGGAAATAGCCCCAAATCTAGAGATGGAACAATCACTCATTTCTAGTACAAAAAGTGAAAGAAGACATTCTTGGAGTAGTCACTATAGAGGAACCAAGATGTCCACAACAAAGACAGTGTGGGATCTCCTTTAGGTCTTTATGCCACTATGGTGTGTCCCCTTGTAAATACTCCAACGATTGGTTTCTGATGAGCCAAATGGAGGGAAATGGGGTAGTCTGTGATTCATCGTATTCAATGTGTTAATGGAAATGAACCCGTATTGTAGGTGAAACATGGATGACAAGTAGATAAGGAAAACATAAATGGTAAGGAGTAAATGGTGGTTAAAATCCCATGCAAACTAATCAGGGGCATCTTCTTATATGAATGGATCCTGGATAACGGGTGTGAGTGTCTTATTCATAGTACGTACATGGAACCCAATTGATGTGAGGTCACACCTGAGATGGATCTCTTGTTGTATTTAGTCACTTCATTTCCAATTTGGATAGAACCCGAGTGGTCCTACAGTCTAAATCCTAACAAATGCAAGTCATATGGACAAGTTAGGAAATAAAATCTAGAAGGTTGCCTATTTTGAACCAAATCTAATTAATTTAAATTGGTTGACTTGGCACTAAGGACAAGGAGCTTCTAATGTAAGCCGCTAATACTTATTGATTCACCATTTGAAGTAGTTGATAAAATTTGAGTTTATATATTCATGGAAAAGCCAAGCTAACTAGATACTGTCTTCATGTATTTTGATGGTTTGTCAGTTTCAATGAACCTCATTCTTCAAGTGCTTGTGACATATGCATGTTTGAAAAAGGCTTCGTAATGGAAAGTGGAAAACTAGTTGAAAGTCCAAAATATCACCCAAAATTAGGAGCTAAATGATGTTTCTTATTTTGTCTACAAATGCATAGAAAATATCAATATATCATCAATAAAGACTAATACTTTTTTAATTTCTAAGGAAAAAATAGTTTTTTATAGATAGAATAAAATCCAAAAATACGGATAAAGGATTTTATCCATAAATAAACACTTAGAATTTTCTAGTCCTCAATAAAAAAAATTGATTGAAATTAAGAGAGGTTTTTGATGAAAGTGTTACTGAGGCTTAGGAAATTTTCCTTTTCTTGGATAGAGAAATTTGAATGATTTCTAAAAGGATTTATAAAGAAGTATATACTGATAATCTTGTGTGATTTTACCTCTTTCAAGTTATTCATTCATAGTAATATATCAAGCATACTAAGTCAGTTCTTCAGTACTTGGAGATACTTAAATCCAACTTAACACTTTATAGACCGACAAATTTTGAATTCAATGATAGAAGTGTTGAATATTTTTACTATATGTGATAGCTTTTCAGCATGCAAGTAAATATCAGACTTTAATTATCTTATTTTCCTTTGGCACCCCTTTTCAAGACTACAACACTTCTTTCCATTTTGGAGAAAAATGAGTTTGTCCTCCAATTAAAAGATAAGTGAATAGTACCACAAAATATGTGTGATTATTGCCCCCTGAGTTGAGAAGATTTTACATATCGACAACAGTGTCTAAGGTTATGGTACTCACCTTGGTGAATCTAATCATTGCCTTTAGGTACTTATTTTAGACTTCCATATTGGGTATTTTTTATTTTATTTCCTTTTGTGTTCTTCTAATAAACCTTAACTGATTCAAAGATTTGAACTCATGCTGATTTCATTCAATGTTAACTTTCCAGTGATCAAGATATAATTAGTTTAGGATTATAATCAAAATAAATAGACATCAAGAGTAAAATATTTAATTAGTAGCCACAACCTATCACACATCATACTATAAGAGAATCACATTTTTCTTCTAGGATAAGTTCGGCGTGATATGGTAACAAGTTCTCATTCATGTAAAATAAACCTATGTAATCATAGGTGATCTAATTCTTCTAAATTTTTAAAATTGTAGAAAAATATTTTACTCAAGATATAAAGGAAGGGGTTAAAAAAATTCTAAGATTATTGGCTAGCATTTTCTACAAATAAATGAATAAAGGAAAGAAAAAAGAAAGTTAAACATTATAGGAAAAAAAGAAATTAAGTTAGTTCGAATCATCCTCTCCACTCCATTATTAAGCTTACATTTGTCCTCAATAAAAGGTGAAAGAAATAATTAGAGAAAGCATGAGTACAATACCTATCAGTTCTTCAAGGTATCTAGATGTTTGAATTTTGATGATCAGATGTCATCCCTGAGATAAATCGGTTTGAAGCTAATGGTATTATTTTTATGGTGGCTTGGACTTGAGTTTTAGGAAGATCCTGCTTATCCAACATAAAACAAAAAAAATCACAGTCTCTAGACTTGACTCACTAGTTGAAGAACCTTAGTCGAATTTGAAAGATATGTCCCACTAAGATGGTAGGAAGATATCCAAAAAGAAATGCGTAATGTTTAACAACATCTTTAAATGAAGTTATATTGATTTGCTTTTTCAATGGTGTATTTCTCTAAGACTGCATAGGATTTGGAGTTGTTTATATGATACAAATTTTTTCTTACACAAAGGAGGAAAATAATGCTTGAGGAAATAAGCATCCTAGTTGTTTGCAAGAGTAATCAACGATTTTACTTTTAAATATGCCAATTCAAATGAAACATTGATTGACACATCAATTACAATGATGACACTATATGACATATTAACAATTGTAGTGATGAAATAGTTACTAAAGAATGTGCAATGATGTCAATATAAAGCTTTATACCAATTATATTTATGCACAAGACCTTGTAATCAACCTATAGACTATTTGTTTATTACCTTCCAAGAAGACCTCTTCATTAGGACAATTAACATTGATTCATAAATGGAATTTCTAACCATCGTCCTTTCTTAGGAGAAGTCAATTGCTTCCAGACAACAAGTGATATCAATTTTTTAGCAAGAGCACCCTCCAAACAAAATGCTTTGTCATTTTTTCTAGTCTCATGAATAAACTTACCAGTATCAAGATTGTCTACATAGTATAAGTTAGGTTAGAACTCAAAACATCTTTCACCATACACACTCTATCAGAAAAACTTAGAGTTTGTGCTTCCCAACCTGATATTTTGGCTTAAAGTTTGTCTATAATTTCCTTATGGGTTGTCTCTAAAACCAAAGCATGAAGAATAAGAACTCCTTAATATTTCTCAAGGTCACTGACTTGTGTCAGACCCATTATTGTACATATATCAGTCCTAATTGCATGAGAAACTAAAATAGAGAAGAAAATAATATTTTTTTTGGTAGATATTGCTTGATTTGATGCTTTCTCAAAGGTTTGAAAGCAAATTCATAATATCATGAATATTATTGACTGAAGCTTTTTCAAAAAGGATGACATCATCAATAAAAGCTGTGTGTGAAATGGAAGAACCCTGTTGAGATACTTTTATAGGATTCCAAAAACCCTGAGTATGGTAGTATCAATCAATTGTCTAAGGTGACTTAAGCACATAACAAATACATATGGAGATAGTGGATCTCCGTGATGTAAAACCTCTTGTAGACTTAAAATAGAAATTTTTTCTCATTGCATAAGATACTAACGTGTCCACTTATGAGAGAATGCATGATATAGTTGATAACTACATGAGGAAGATAGGCATTTGCGATTATAATAGGCACAAAATCCCAAGACCTTCTATTGTAGGCTTATAATAAGTCTATTTTTATGGGCATATAAGGAGAAGATATAAGACTACTCATTAATAATGAAATCTTGTACCAAGGGATATCATCTGATATGTTTTATCCTTATATAAAGGCACTTTGGGTAGAATGAATCCAATATGACATATATGGTTTCAAACATGCAACTAAAATTTTGGAAACCAATTATAGACAAACATTATTCAAGGATATAGGCCATAATTGGGAATCTGGAGTTATATTACTCATTTTAGGTAGAAAAACTATATTGGAATTGCACACTATAGGTAATGGAAAGCAAAGAAATACATATTGTACATATCACATAACGAAACCTTTGATAACGAACTAGTGTTGAATAATAAATTCAGCATCAATACCGTCTAGACCCATAGCCTTATTCTTTCCCATGTGATTCAAAACTGATAGAGTTTCAACACCAGGAAGAGTTCTTATTAACATTGAAAGACCTAAAGAAGAGGTATGATAAAAGAAGCCATGTAATTTTTTCATATTCTCTAGAGTGATAAAGACAATTGCTTGAAATTGATTCCTAAAATGCTATAAAATCATAGACTATGTGGTTTAGAAATCCAAATTCCATTGGATTCTTGCAGAGTAATGATTTTATTTTTCATACATATACTCTTAAGGAAGGCATGATAAAAAGGTATTATGTTCCCCTTCTTGAAATAAAGATATTTAATAGATTTATTAGCAAGTATTGATTCAAAATGACGTTGTAGGGTAGTACATAAAGCATCATATTCCAAACTATAGTTTGTAGAAATAGAGATTTGAAGAAGATGAATATCCCTTAGCAACTTATGTTTAGTTTGTTGTGTGATCTTGGTAGAAGTATGATCCTAGTTATGAATGTGAGGTTCTATTATTTTAACTATTATGAGAAAATATTTAGGAGAAGACCAATTTTCTATGAGCATAATTTTTTATGTTAGCAGTGTAGTTCCAGGAAGCTTTCATTAACAAGAACTTGGTGAAGCAAGAATGTTTAACATTTTGAAAGAAATAGTATTGTGATCTCAACATGTCCTTAGTAGATGTCATACAACATCATCATAACAACAATGTAACCACACAGAGTTTATGAGTACTCTATCAACCCTTTTGTGGAGAGTACCTTTTTTATATGTGAAGGGGAATCTAGATAAACCATAATACTACAAGTCAACGTGAAGGATTGTACTTTTAGAAAACAGAAGACTTGTTAAAATTAAAACCACCACCATTTTCTATGATGGCAATAGCTTGGTATTAACATCTCCTAACACTACCCAAGGAATATGCATATGTCGAAATAAGATAAATGTTACTAGAACACTAACCGAATGGTAGCCTTTGGAAGAACATAGAAAATTATTAAAAAGATACTATCTATGGCTTTCAAACAGACGAATAGAACATAGGTGTGGTTTCCATAATATCTAGATCCCTCCAAATAAACCACACACATCAATGAAATTAGAAATAGAATAACATAATTTCTTAATAGCCTCATCTCCCAGTGTGCTAGATATTCGAGGTTTCAAAATTGCAAGTATAGGTGGAGGAAAAAATAGAGACAACCAAATCCTTGACATAATTGATAGTCTTATCATGTCCAATACCATGAACATTCCAAGATGTACTAGCACTACTACATTTTTGGCCTATAACGTCGCTTCCGAAAGCATCACTTATATTAGAAAAACCGATCTAATAAGCTAAAACCGAAGCAACAAGTCATTACAAAAAAATCTGAATACCATTTTAGGTACAAGGTTGGTTATTTAAAGATAATCGATGCTAAAAAAGACCCGTGAAATCATAATTTTGTGGCACACATAAATATAGCATCGATTTTATTAGAAAACCGACCCAACATGTTTCCCACAGAGAAAATTGGCTTCATTTTTCCTTCACGCGTCGAGCTATAGAGTCGTTTTTTTTCAAAATAATTGACCTAGAAGTTGTCAAGAAAATTTGGGTACCGCTAATAGTTGTTGGGTCAATTTTTTCAAAATAACCGTCCTTAGAAGTCGAGCCTTTTGGGTCAGTTTTACTAAAGAACCATCCTTATAGCTTGGGATCTCTAAGTTGGGTGGGAGCAGACCTCTTGGGTCAGTTTTTTAGGACAACCGACCTTATAGCCCTGGACCAGTGTGACCTGTAGGGTCGGGCTATCCTTAGAGCCTGGTCTTCTTGGGTTGGTTTTCCAAATAACCATTCTTAGAGTTTTATTTTCGAGCTTCATTGCAGACTGATCTCTTGGGTCAATTATTTACTAATAACTAACCTTGTAGCATGTCACCTGTAGAGTCGGATTTTTGAGAAAACCATCCTTAGAGGGTTTTGTGCAGGCACCGGTTCCCTGTTGGGTCAGTTGTTTGCTAATAACTGACCTTACAGGCCAGGCGTTAATATCTAGCACATCGAACACTTTAGTCGGGTGAATAGCGGAAGATACCTCGTTGTTGAGACCTGCTGCTTCGCTCTCTCCCGCATTGGCAAAGCTAGAGACCAAGACCTCATTTCCACACCGCCAAAGATCTTGCTTCCGTCATCGTGTTCAAAGATCTCGTTCTCTTGTCATGGTGTCCGAAGGGTCGTCACCTCTTCCACACTTCCACGAAGGTCTCTGCCTCTTCCACGAAGGTCGCCGCCTCTTCCATGAAGGTCGCCGCCACTTCCAAGTAAGGCCATTACCTCGAATCTCACTGCTGTCATCACATCTGAAGAGTCCCTCTGCCGTGCTTGTTCTTCGGTCGTGGTGTCCGAGGAGCCTTCGCTGCCGCGCACCCACCTCCACGTTGTGGCCTCCACCCCTAAGATTGAAAAGGTAATAACTTTACTTTGCCCTAAAATTGTTGTGTGGCTGCCACCGCCACGGGATGAGAGCTACTAAAACTGCTTCCACTCTTGGTTTGTCCATATTGAGTTTTATTCCATATATAACTAAATCCCACTGTACGAACTAATTCTATCTAAAATTCCCTACGGCTGTCTAGAATAGACAACAAATATCAAATATGAGTGCATGCTTTATCCTGTCCAATAACACTCGATGAAATATTAAATTGCTTGTGATTTTCATCTCATTAACTTATAAATACTCTTATTTGATCTAGTAATTGAAATCCTACTTGATCATAATTAAATATTGTTCATATGGAAACACTTTTCCTATCATCTATTCCATTTCATATGTGTTGGTCCTAACCGTATGGGATGGATCTCAGTCGTGGGAGATCATGTGGCAGTTAGGACCCCCATACCAAAAATATTAGGATCTTTAGGGTAACACTAGAAAAGTTCGAATGTCAGATTATACATGTTTACTCCCATATTGACACTTTAGGGTTTATAGATGAGATCATCGATGCATGATGTTTAACTTAATATATAAATATGAAAATAATACATTTATATATTAACTTAGAAACCCGTTCAAAATTTACTCATAAGGAGTAAACTTTAGATAGTCCCCATTTTGGGACTATTTTTGGATATTTAATCTCACTTAGGATGTAACTGTATAATATATGCTTAGTTTTGAAGAAAATTTCAGTAGGATTTCCTCATTTGTTCTCTAGGTACATATGTGAGTGGTTATGTGCCATTTTACATCGGTATACTTGGAGAACTTAGGGGAAATATTGCTGAAATTTTTATTCAAAACTAAACATAGATTATACAGTTACTAGTGAGATTAAATATTCAAAAATGGGATAGGTGGAACACTTTTGTGTAGAAGTAATTAACTTCCTATCAATAAAAACTTACAACTGATAGTATCAATATTAAATGTTTATACAATTTTATAATTAATTTTAATGTAATATAGAAAATGGATCGAAGTTGGATGTCTATAAAGAACCGTTGCAGTCCAGAGTTTGCCAAAGGTCTTGATGAATTTATCAGATTTGCTGAGGAACATAGGAAACTACCTACAGATAGGTTCTATTGTCCATGTAGAAATTGTGGTAACAATTTGAAAGTTGATACCGTTGAGGAAATTAAAAATCATGTCATATGCAATGGGATCATACAAGGTTATAATGAATGGTATTGGCATGGAGAGAAACTTAATCATGGATAAGAAAATATCAATACTAATAGTTGTGGCACAGAAGATATAGATAATGATGATAATGTCAATGATGAACTGATTCAGGATGACCCGATTCAAGATGATATGGTTGATGAGATGCTACATAGCTGTCGAGACAATGTCATTGATCCACCTTCTTTATTTGCAAACATTGTCCATGATGCTGAAAGACCATTATATAAGGGTTGTACTAAGTTCACAAGGTTGAGTGCTGTGATGCGATTATATACTCTTAAAGCTCAAAACCAGTGGAGCAATAAGAGTTTCACTTCACTGTTGTCTTTGTTAAAGGAAATTCTTCCTGAAGGCAACGAGCTTCCAATTTCAACATATCAAGCAAAGAAAATAATGTGCCCGATGGGAATGGAGGCTAAGAAGATTCATGCATGTCCAAATGATTGTGTGTTATTTTAGAAGGACTATAGTGATTTGATAAATTATCTAAAATGTGGTGCGTCAAGGTACAAGACCATAAATCCAACTAAGGCTAAAAATAGCTCTCCTGCCAAGGTGATGTGATATCTACCAATAATACCACAATTTCAACACTTATTTGCTAATACAAAAGATGCACACAATTTGTCTTAGCATGGGGAGTTAAAGGCCAATGATGATGGCATCCTACGACATGCATGTGATTCACCACAATGGAAGAAATTGTATTTATTATACCCTCAATTTGGTAAAGAAACAAGGAACTTAAGATAGGATGATTTCTACTATAATAGTTTCTTCCTCCACCTTACTAGAATTACCAACAAGCTTCTTAGTCTGACTTCATTGATAGGATGATTTCTTCATCTTCCCTCTAGAACCTCAAAAATTTAGGTTGGATTTTAACATACTCTAATGTTGTTGAATCTATGTATATGAAAAAGTTTAGGGTATGTAACCCTAAATAAAGCCAAACTATGAGTTTCATCATAGGAGAAACATGTTCATTGCAATCCCCTCTACACCAAATTTCTTCAGGAGATTTCATTTTAACTATCATTTTCCTAGATTTTTATCACCACCATGGATGAGGTGGTTGGTAGGAACCAAATTCTTAGTATGGATGGAGATTTGTGGAGAGGAAGGCCAGTTCACCATAGACTAAAAGATTCATATTTATCTCCTAGTAGAAACTTGGAGAGATAATCCCCAACCTTACCTTGTGTGTTGAAATGGCTCCATAATGAAGGAGGGATTGTTTTTGGATTTGTTCATGGTTCTCATGTTTGATTTATATGTGGAATAGGGAATATGAAACTGCACACAATAGTATATGTGTAAAGTTCACTAGTTAGGACAAAGACCGACTACAAAGAATGTTTTTGTCTTGAGTGACCATAAATCAACTTTCGTGTCTAGCGTAAGAGAATGTTTGTACAAATAGAAGAGATTTATATTTTGAATCAAGCAATTTTCTTGCATAAGATTCAAATTCATTGAAGCATCGGATTCAAATTCATTGACAATCACAATATATATGGTAGTTTATCTTTTTAGTGAATAATGACTATGAATTGTCAAACATAACAAAACAATACAAGATTTTCATTTCATACTTGATCTTTACAAGATCAAGTAGGTGTAAAATACTAGACATGACAACTTGGATGGAAAGGACATGATTAATGTGAGACATAATGTTTCAACCACCATATATTAATTGACATCTATGCAAATGAAAACTTCAATGTCTTTATAAAAGATGCACAATGAAGTAGAAACTGCAACACTATTTAGAAAAATTAAGAAAATAGTTAATATAATGCTTTGGTATAAAACTCAAAGTACTCAAGACAATTAATTTTCTATCCATGAATTTCTTTATTCATCCTTGAATATCTTGGGCTTCCCTAGTAACAACCGCTGAAAGAGAAAAAATATCTAGTGTAGCCAAAACTTTAGATTAGGGCTTACTTCTTTATATCTCTCCTTGTTTATTCATTCTCATCTTTGTTGATCACATATCCTCATGTCATAAGACACCAACCAGCCCTTTTGTGCAGTTTAGTTCTATTATGCCCACATCTCAGAGTCATGAAAATCCACTACACCATCAACATTTATTCTTCATAGTTTTCAATAGGTGGCTGAGGCTAATGAGCCATTAGAGAAGTGCACATCATGTTATAACTTTACGTAATTGGATTTTTGATGACAACTTTGAGCCTCATGTCTTCTACCATGGATACATCATTCCCCCTGCTTTTGTACTTTGCTTGGAATATTGTGACTGACCCACAAACATGAGCAAACCATATAGTTATGAGTTTGAAGGCACTTTAGTGAGGAAGGTGAGCTCTAATGAAAAATGCAGAAGACCTATGGGGGAAGTGATGCTCCTAGGGCACACTAGAGCTTTTGATATGTTATTAACCCAAGTTAGACACACTCTTATAACTTATTCTATAAGCACACAATCTTGGGAAGTAGTATAGAAGTACTGGCAAGTTAGGGGTCGATCCAGAGGTAGAGGAGGAGCAAGTGAAGTTAAGTTGGTTATTTGGGTTCCCAGTGTAGAGTGTTAGTGTTCTAATGAGTTAAAGTTGGTTTTGTTTGATGACACTAGGGGTCAAAAATCAAGAGAGGCATGATTAAAATATAAACTACATCTAACAATTTTTTTTAAGAAACTAGCTAAGAGATAAATTGACACTACACTATGCAAAATTAAGCAAGTACACTAAAAATAGCAAGAGAAATCCTAATTATAAACTAAACAAGGCAAGTGACTAGAATAACCAAAATAAGAATAAGCTAAGCAACTGACCTAGAAACATCAAGGTAACTACAATTAAGACTAAATAACCCTAACAAGAAAAATTCACCATTCACTTAAGAAATTAGCACTAAATAGGAAAGAAAGTATCTGATCTATCTAGCAGTAAGAAATTAGAGTTTTAAGCAATTGATCAGGGGAGTGGCCCATGTGCATGTATGATACTAATAAACTACACACTGGAGTTTATTCGACCACACATCCAATAGTAGTGTCACCCAACCAAACAATCATCCGAATATGAGGTTAAGACCCCTATCTTGCTAGATGTCTAGGGATGGTAATGGCATAAATAGGGGAACTAGTACTTATAACCTATTATCCAACCTTTCAAAGCTCAATCGTCAAGGGGATATGCAAACCCTTGGCATAGATAAATCCAAGTATAGGTTTCCAAACATGGTTCTACTCACCTACTTGGTGACATGGGGTAGTATTAGGGATAGGAAGAGGATATTTGATCACCTATTACCCAACATCAAACCTATTGATACGATCCTTGACAATATAGAGGGAGATCCGCACTTAGATACTTAAATCTCACACATAGAGCTTGTAGTTTTCCTCTTAAAAAGCCAAAAATCACATTTTTATTTATGCCTTAAGTGGTCTCACATTTTAAAAAACCTAATCATGAGATAAGCAGAGAGAACAATCATGACATGACACTAATACATAATACATAATATTTCACATGATAATCCCCAATTACATGGTATTCAAGTAACATATAGACCCAAATAGCCTATCAAATGGGCTTTTCTACAAAGATAATACAAAATAAAGGGGAGAGTAAAAAGGAGAAGCCATGTATGATGATGAAGGAGCTTAAATATCTATCTCTAATAGTAGTAAGCTCATCCTTCTCGCATTTCCAATGGAAAAGGACACAAAAATGGAAGTGGAATGGACAAAACCCTAGAATACTAGGATTTGTGTAGTAACTGATGGAATGGTAGGTTGGAGTAGGTAGGTGGCGGTCAAGGAGAGTGAATGATATACATTAATGATAACCCCCACTTCTTATCCACAATAAAATATCATATCGAGGTCTAGGGGGTCTAGGGTTAAGTGGGGGTAGAATGGTAAACTTAGTGTTGGGAAGCACTAGGGTTTGTGAGGTGACTCAGACTATCTGGGAAGAATCATTGTGGTGGGTGAATGCATAATGTTTTTAGTATGTGGTAATAGGATGAATATCTATTTAGCATGTTTAGGTACATTTTATTATTTTATTTTACATGCTTGTATAACATTTTCATGTTTTAGATTTTAGTAGCTTATACAATTAATTTTGTATTTTTTTTTGGATTAGTGGGATCTAGAGGATGGTGAACAGAGCAAAGAAACTTATACAAAAATCATTACACTATCAAGATTTATGGAAATTGTGTGCAACTAAACATGCAAACAAAGTATACAAGAGATTGGAACAAGCACCAAGGAACACAAAAAATTATATTGGTTGCAATCCATAAATCTAGAGATATACTCCACTACCTAGAGAGGTCAACCCATAGGATATCAAACTATGAGAACCTCTAAATATATTCAGTTATAAGAGCATATGACCACCATTTTATAGATAAAGGGGTAACTAACTCCTTTTCTAGGACAAGGGAACCAACAACCTAACCAAGAACATACTTATCCACTGACCAAGGGTCTTCAACCTTCTCCAAGGTCTTATCCACAGTTGACTTGGATTTTCAGCCTTGATTTTCACATCCTAAGGAAGCAAAGAATTTTGAAATAGAGATTGGATAAGAGAGATTTTATATCTCTATAAATGATCACAATGATGCTATCTCTATTATAGAAAATCTAATTCACTCAAATAAAAATAGAGAAGTAATCAAGCTTGAGGGAGATTAGAAGCTTATGTAGGTGGTAACATCCTAGGATTTGAGGCCTTAGATAAAATGATCTTAAAAGGAATGATTGGACTATCCATATCACCAAAGTACAGTCCCTTTTTAGGGACTCCATCACGAAGAACTCCATGATTAAGTGTGTTCAACCCTGAGTGTTACTAGGATGGTAGACCTATCAGGAAGTTGATCCCATGTTGTGTGTTGGTGAGGATAAAATGTGCAACTGAGGCCAATGATGATTTTTTGGGCCATGTGTAATTACTAAAACTCTATTATATCCGTGGGAAGTGGGCCATGGTTTTACAAATGGTAAGTGGGCCCAAGAATTACAAATGGTGTTTAAGCCAATTTCCTTCCAGTAGGTGAGGCCCACTAGGGCCTGTGGCACACCGGTCATTGAGTCGTGTAGTCCATGCATGTTGAAAAGGGTATCTATGGTGATGGAGCCACCATTGTGCTAGTAGCCATGATTGGGAGTTGGGTGTACATGGTCCATTTTGGGTCTACACTGAAATGGGGAATTATTGTGAGGCCATATAGTTGAGCCTTGATGAGGATGTCAAGAATCTAAGTGGGGGAGATTGTAACATCCCAAAATAGTCTTAGGTAAAATGATCTTAAAAGGAATTATTGGACTGCCCATATCACTAAGGTGCACCTACTTTTTAGGGAGTCCATCACTAAGAACTATGTGGTTAAGCATGCTCAACCTTAAGTAGTACTTGGACGGGTGACATGCCAAGAACTTGATCTCGGGTTGCATGTGAATGAGACCGAAGCACGTAGCTGAGGGCACTAGTGGTTTGTGCATCCATTCGTCATACTAAAACTCTACTAGAGCATTGGGAAGTGGGAACAAACACATTACGAATGGGAAGTGAGCCTAGGAATTACATAGGCACAGCCGCTCAAATGGCATAGAAACAAAGAAGGAAACTTAGAATGAAGTACAAGGGTCCCTATATATTTGAGGTTTCCTACAAGACACTAGAGAAACTTAGATTGAACTTTATCCATTTTTTTGTTGTTCCTGTGGATCTTTTATTGAAGTTTTAAACCCCTTAAAATGGATACATACACTTTTTTGCACTTTAGAGTACATTGATGTCAAATGAGTTACCTTTTGTAAAATTCAATCAACAATTCTGAATGTCAGGAGAATGAAACTTGTCAGCTAAGTTACTTACAAATCAGAAATATGGCCAAAAGATGTTCTGATCAAGCCAGTGCTAGCTTTCAACCACGTTACTCTAGGGGCAATCTTTTTTGAGAGAGGTTTCTGTCAACCAGTAAAATGGTTGTCGGTTGTGATATCATAGGGGCAATCTCGACCGACAAGCCATCCTATTTTGGATGAAATAGAATACTTTGTGCTTAGTTATACATTCTAAATGACTCTAATTATCCATGAAGTATATTTACTAGTATTCTCTTTAATCATATCTAGACATGTTAGAATGCATGCTATTCCGCCAATAAACATATTATTCTCCTATGCTTCTATGATGCCTTTTGCACAATTTTTCTGTACTTGAACCACTATTTAGATGGAAAGGAGGGATATAGGAGGATCTTAGGGTTTCTAAACCCTTTGATGAGACCTAAATCATCCCCAATCAGCCCCACATGGTCAAGAATCAATCCAATACAAGGAACCCCATGAAGAAGGACCTAGAGTGGTAGTGCAATGCAAAAGCCTCAATACAACCGTGGTACGTGGTCACAGCCGTGGTACATGGACACAACTATGGTACAAATCTCCAAATCACATGTACATTTTAGTTGAAGTGCTTTGTAAAATCCTTAAAATAGCCGGGGTACATAGTCATGGCCGTGGTACAAGGCCATGGTACAAAGCTCCAAATCACAGGAAAATTTGAGTTGAATTGCATTGCAAAAGCCACAAAACAACCATGGTACATGGTAATGGCTGTAGTACATGGCCACGACCATGGTACAAAGCGCCATCATAGGGAAACCTCAAGAATTGAAGAAGCTAACACAAACCATCAACCATGGTGTGATGTGAAAGACCCACCATGACATTGCATGCAAAACTATTATGGTGTGAATCTCTTAAGATGACCCTACTACAAGAAATAACTAAGTTCGCCTCCCTCCAAGATGACAGTGGCACCCACCACAATAGTGCTACCACCTACCCACCACGGCCGTGCTACCTAAACACCTCCAACACCAAAACAACCTAACATTCCAATCATTTCGCCATGCCTGTTACAATCCAACATGACCATCATCCACTATGACCGTGGTGCCTAAAACAAATGTGGTGGTCCAATCCTCTAGTTCATTTTCTCCATTGAATGTTCTGTCTACCCCAATTTATCCCTAGGATTCCCAAGAACCTATATAATCAATAGTGACATTTGGGATCCAAAGGTGACAATTTCCTATGATTCAAGTCGCCACCTTGTCACTCTTACCTACTTCCACTTCATTTCTACTTTCTTCCACCTCAAAGCCTTAGTTAGAAGGAAGAGTCTTCATCAAGATCCATAGAATTTTATTTCTCTACTCCTTATTTATCTCTTTTTTGTACTATGAGTAGCTAAACCCCTTATGTGGGTTGTTTAGGGAGTAAAATGTGACTTTGATAGCATGTTTTGGGAGAATAATGTGTAAATTCAATGATTTCGTTTGCTAATGATTGTAATCTACTTCTATCTTATTTCTCATGGATTAAGTTGTGATTTGGTTCTTGAAAATACCTAGGTTTTATGGTAAATGGATGATATATAGCTATTTTTGGATTTTCTCCTAGGTACAACTAGTGTATCCCTAGCTAGCTACCCATCTTCCTACATATCAAACCACCCTTCTAAACCTATGTGAGAGATAATTTTTATGCACTTAGTGCAAATGTCTTGGATCTACCTAAAGGATAGATGGTGGGTGATGTGAGGTGCAAAACCCTCATTTTCACCCTCCATTACTACCCTTGGACCCCATTTGATCTAAGATCTTCCAGCCTATAAAGCTAGATATTTTAGGACTTATTTGAATTCCACCTAAACCCTTGTTAAATGAGTCTCACAAGGTCAGATAGGGGGTGATACTAACTAGTTAGTCTATGCACACCTTATTCCATTCACAACCAACTCAAAGTTTAGGGTAATCTCTATCACTTAACTTGCTTTTTTTTTATAATATATATTAATGAATGATGCTTTCACGTTATAATCCCCAACCTATTTGATAGTCACACTAGTCCAAATGGCCCACATTGCCGATAATTATCTAAAACCCTAATTACATGCTTGGTTAACCAGTGCTAGTCTAATTAGCTTGTTTATTTATCTTGTAATTCACTTTCCTTGTGTATCCTATTTAAGTCTTGCTAAAATAGCTGATGCTTTCTTGTAGTTATGTGTGCTTTCTCTAGATAGTCTCTTGCTCGTGTAATTCCTTGACCTATTCTATTTTGCCTAGTTGCTACTCTAGTGTTTCTTCTTGCCTAATATATCTAATTGTTAGGATTCCTTTGCTAGTGTAGTGTATAATTAACTCATTCTTTCTTGCTTTAGTGTATATTGTCATTTTCTCTTGCTTAGCCTTGTATAATTAACATGCTATAATTCAGTTAGTTTTTTTTCTCGCCTTTCCTAATTTCTTGACTAAATTATCTTAACTAAGTGAATTCTAATTGCTTGACCCCTCAGTCCTTCAAAAGGCCCTCCCCTCGTAGCACCTCCACCTCATCACTAATTCATCCCCTCTACTTCACTATCTGCAACCCCCTCCATACCCTCCTCTTCTGGAGACACCTTTTTTGGTGGTTAGACTAACCCGACCACTAATGTTATAGCAGGTAGGGTTTGGGATGATATCTTGTGAGGTGACCTTATTATCTCAGGCATGAAGACATTATTTGAGAAAGATGAGGATTGAAAATATCTATTCTTCAAGGAGGTGGACCAAAAACCATAAATAAGGTTCTCAGAACCTATGTTGCTTCAAATGGACAACTTTCATAGGATTTCCAATATCCTCTAGGTTATAAGGAAGAAGACTGGGTTTGAGAAACTTTATGGGAAGATGCTACAATATTTAAGACATTAAGGAGAGCTACAACTGTCTTTGATGAGAATTGGTATCTTCCTTACAAGGTTTGCAAATGAGGCAAATATGAACTAATCCCTTGAGAAGGTCCCACTATTCTTTGATAGTTAGCTGGTCTTGGTGTAAGGACCCTGACCTCTGTTTAGGGCTTATCCTATTTGCTTTGCTTAACCCTGATGCTTAGTTGCTTGCTAATCACCTTTGGTGGTGATTAGGGTTTGTTGGTGTTTTGTTGAGAGCTGGAGGTGCTACTTGCAATTAACCCAAGTCTAGGGTTTGTGGGCAATTTTGCCACCTTGTGAGGTGTTCCTCACTCTCCTTGCTTCCTCTAGTATTGAGAGGAAGGTTTGAGCTCATTGCTTGAGTTCCTTTGGGCTTGATTGAGCTTGTTGGGCCTTATGGTGTGTTGCCTTTGCTTCCTTGAACCTTGTGTTGGGCAAGAGCATGCTTGTGTCATCCTAGGTGTGTCGCCCAGGATGTGTGTTGCCCTGGAGGTGTGTCGCCCAGGGTGTGTGTCGGCCATGGTGAGGGTGTGTCAGCCATGGTGTGGAGGTGTGTCTCCCATGGACCCTTTGAATCTCTTTGACCTCGTTTGTGTCACCACTAGTGGACACTTCGTGTTTGATGCTTGCATGTGGCAATGGCCTTGGACATGTTTAGGGCATGTTAGAGTGGTGGCTTTGCACATGGACAAGTGTCCCTAGGTGGGCGACACCTTGCCTTGTCTTACCTTGGGTTCTCCTCCATCCCCTTCTATATATGTGTTTCCTTTCCCTTGCTAAGGATACCTTTAGTTCCTTAGTCTCCCTTTCCCTTGGTGTACGACACCCTCTTCTTTTTCAAGCTTGGGGGCTGATCCTTCTTGGAATCTCCTTCTTCCTCTAGTGGTGGCCGAACCCTAGAGTAACTTGCTCTTCTTCCTTGGTGGTGCTTGGAGCTTGGAGCTTTCTTAAGATGGGTTACATAACTCCTAACCCTAACTACACTACCTTGTTTTATGTTCTTATATGTTGCTTATGATCGTATCAGCTATGGATGTTGTTAGTTGAGTTTCTTGCTTAGGTTGCTTCTTGTTGGCCGAACCTTGTTCTAGGGTTTCTTGTTGAGTAACACCCCTTTCTCTCCTAGGTCAAGAGGAGTGAGCTTGAGTTCTAGTAATATGGGCAATACTCCTCTCTCTCTTAAGTTGAGAGGTGAGCTTATGTTTTAGTGGCTTGAGAAACACCCTCCTCTCACCATGGACTTGAAAGATGAGCTATGTAGTGGTTGTGGACCTTAGATGTGGATGTTCCTTGTGTTGCCCGATTGGTGTTAAGAAGCTTGGCAAGACCCCTCTCTCTTGATAGTTGAGAGGTGAGTCATCTTCTTGATCCATTAGGGTTTTGGTGCCCTTGTGCTTAAGGTTGGTGGTGATCTTGTCGGGTTGCATCTTGCCCGATATGGTGTTAGTAGTGATGTTGCCCGATATCCCTCTTTGACCTAGGGCCTTGGTCGACATGTTGTAGTGTTGTGTTGGGCGTCATGCTCCTGGTTGCTGACCTTTGTGTGTCCGGCGTTGCACCTGGCTGAGTTCCCTGCCCGATACCCTTAGCTCAGATGGTTGTGTGGTGCGTTCTCACCTTGGACGTTTGGGCGTGGTGATCTGGTCTTGTGTCGGCCGTCACACCTCCGCCCTTGCCTTGTGTAGGCCGATAGATATAGACTAGGCTGGTTGAACGATAGGCTGATTCGCATCCTCTGGTCATTATGCTTTGTGGTGTGTGCTGACCGATATACCTTGTGCACGTTACCCTTGATACACGACGCATCGTTGCATGGCATGTCTTGTAGAGTAAGCTGCATGCTAGACCTTGCGACCGTTGTCCCTACGTCGTGCGACGCGCCGTTGCCCGATACACTTCTTTGGCTGAGCTGCACGCCTAGTTTCCCGTTACCAGTGGTGACGACACAGCATTGCGCGATACCTGTGTGGCACGATACATGTTGCATGTTATGTTTGTGCACGGTATGGCTTGGTTCCCTATTGCATGATACAACTTGGGAAGGTAGCCCGACACCCTTGTTGGTTTCTTGACTGAGACAAGGCTAGAGTACCTTTGACGAGATGAGGGAAGTTTCCTGCCCGATACCACCTTTGGTGAGGGTAGTGGGCGCTTCTAGTGAGGGTCTTGTTCCTTATGGATAACCAATATGCTAGATCTTGTTTATGTAGTCACAATTGGGTTTATATTGGTGATCCCTGATATGCTTGCTGATAACTAAGATGGTAGATCACATCTATGTAATTGGAGATGATATTACATCTATTTATGATCATCTTGATTACCTGTATAATGCTGAATAAATGGTAAGAACATAAGCTGCTTTTCTTGATGATATGACCTATGTCTATGGCCACAAGTTGAGGCATGAATGATAAGCATGTAATCATCAATGTTGCCCTATGTTGATAATATAATTCTACTGATAACCCATGATGATTGTGCATACTAACCATGCAGGTACAGATGCATAGCCAGGTAAAGGACTATGGGGTATATATGCTTAAGTAGCACTGCTTTGATGGTTACTCATGACAATGAGGTAACATACATGATGTGTTTGGTCTGAGGACCTGAGTTTGGCTAAAGTGCCTAAGTTGATGAGAATGCCTTGAGAGGCAGTGGCACTATGTGATAAGGTATTAAGATCCCACAAAACTGTGATGATCCTTGAGAGGGATTGGAAAGAGGCCAGGTGATAACATGTAATGTTGGATCCTTGTGATGGATCAGGATGATGTTGATAACAATAAAAGCATAATATTGAGTTTCATGTTGTTTATTCTTCTTATAAGTTTACATGTTATACAACTTGGTTGAATCGTGCAATCCACATAAAAGATACTAACTAATCATAGTGGAATATATCATGTAGTTTGCCCTGGCCATAGATCCATCATCGTCAAGAGCTGGTGATGGTGAAACGGGTTATCCTGCGGGTTAACCCAGAGCGCATATTATTGAATATGCGAGGTTTCTCCTAGCCTAAAATAGAGAGGGAATCGAGTGCAACTACATTTGCAGACTCGGGATATGTATATGAGCATGGTGAACAGGCCCATGGCTCAGGATATGTGATATGGGAGCATGAATGCATTCATAGCTCAGAGCATGGTGAACTGGCCCGTGGCTTAGATATTCTAGTGCCGAGGCATGTACCGAGGTGGGCTAGGCAGAGGGTAGCCTATGGAGCTGACCTTGTGGCTGAGGCCACTTAAGCATGAGACTGCGGTCCTGCTTTGGTTCTCGTACACTGACCACGAGGTGGGAGGTTGTGGAATCCGACTCTTCCATTGACCTTGTATGGTACCGGCTCCGGGTTTCACAGTCGTCGGTTGGATTTGAGTGGTATGACTCACTTCCTCAGGGCATAATAATACGTAATCCAACCGAATAGTATTTAATGCTTAAGGCAAAACATGGAACATTGGTTGAGGCCTTGCTTGGGTAGTTAATTTTTTTATACTTGCAGTTACTTATACGTTCTTTCTGATATATGGTAAGATCTCGTAAATCTTATCTTGTTAATCATGTTCCATAAAGAGATATTTGGTTATATGCCTTCCATACATCTGGTAAGCTTGATGGTATGAATAGCTTAGTTTTATAGACTGCTCTGTTATACCTCTTATCAGTTATCTGCTGTTGTTGCTTTATCTTGATGAGGTTTTGTAGTTTCGGCGGGGAGTTATGTTTCTCGTTGGGACTGTGTGTCTCACCCCACTGGTTTATAACATTTTTAGGTGTTCGAGCTAGACGTGGTGGTGGTCGCAGAGTTGCGGCCGAGCAGCAAGACGAGCAGTAGAAGGCAAGAGATGGATATGCTGCTGTTTTGGTTGTTTTGTAGTACAGTCTTAGAGTTACCCCTATACTCTCAGGTCCTTGGAGATGTTTTGATGATGTTTCATGATGTATAGTTGATGATGTTTTGTATATCCTGTTGCTGGCCAAATGTGGGCCGCTATGTATGTATAAACAGGTGATGAACTCATGTGATGACAGGACATCTGATCCTCTAAGCTGTGGACACATACCAAGACTTGTAATTATATATATATATATATATATATATATATATATATATATATATATATATATATATATATATATATATATATATATATATATATATATATATATAAAACTTGTTTCCTTGCAGGATGAGGACCTAAATGTAATAGTTTCTCAGTTTATCAGTTTCCTACAATTGGTTTTAATTAACCCAGGTTTTTGGTAATTGGGGTTTATGGTGTTTTCCGCACGTTTTTGCGTAACACGTCGCTGTTTGTGTGATAGTGTGATGTGTTGCCACAGTTGGCTTGAATGCGGTCATCAGATGTAGATGTCCGCATAGCCACTCTCAACACCACACTTGTGTGGATCTTGTTGCCTAATTTCATTGGCCACACCACGGTATATGCATCATCGACTATGTTATCGACACTCCTAAAGCAAGAAATAACAAAATCATGGGTAACCAATGGATGTAGCGAAAATGTGTGTGGATATATCAATGGTGAAATTGTGTCTTCTAGTTATCATGGTTGAACTAGTGAAACCGCCTCTTCCAGTTGTCATGGATGAACTGCCCAATAGAGGAGAGTTGGAAATTAGGGTGATCAACAAAGCACTCCCCAATTGATGTGGGTTGTTGTGTATTTGGGCACAAGGATGGTTCCTACCTAGGTAGCAAACCTCCACTCCAAGTGGAGCTGCCTACTAGAAGTAGGTCAAAGAGTGTCGAATAGTGTAGAACATGATATAAGTCAAATCTAAAGTTGCTAGCGCAATCACTACCTTAAGTTCTCTAAGTGATGCGACTGATGTGGAGATTCCACCAACGGATGTTGTCCACACTTCTACAATCGATAACAAACTGGGATTCACAATGCCCACCCAAGACGACCAAACAGTCATGGTGTTATAACCATATTTTCCCTATATTTAATATATTTGTTCGTAAATAATGTAATAGACGGACACATTGGAAAGATGGTTCTGTAGGTGTCTTATTCAGAAATTGTGGTTTGAAAGATCAAATACTCCATATAGAATGGATTTTGTGTATTTCACTATTTTCAAAAAACCATTAAAATATTTTGGACAAACAAAGAGAGGAAAATCCAGTAATAGATAAATTACTAAAGGTAATTCACAATGGATGTTTTAAATATGGAATTTTATGGAATTCTCTAGAAAAGTGGTGCGAAATGCCACTAGTAATTGGTTTTTATTTTCACATGGTTCCTAATAAGAAAGGTATTAAAAATAAAGAATATGAGGAAAATAGAAAGAGAAAAGAATAGATTTGATGTCGTAAATAATGGGATAAAGAGGGAACTTGGAGATAAAGAAAAGTATCTTCCAATTGTGTTTTTTTGGTCTCCAATCTCGCCACACCTAGATATAAGTGCTAGAAACATCCCTTTAGAAATTGAGAGAAAAAGGGGCGTTATATGAGATAATGGTATTAAAGATTAGGTTTGTATGTGAGACTTATTCTAATATATCCCAAAGAAATTAAATTTAAGTTAGGATAGGCATCAATAAGTTATCAACACAATTTTAGAGAAAAAGAACAGTCCTAGAGGCTATGGAAATCATAAAGTTTGGACTTTTCTTCTTAATATAATGGACAACTCAGAGTTTGGTAAGTCCTTTACTGAATGGACCATCAACAAGCTTGCTTTGATGACCCAGTCCTTCTAAGCCATCCAGACCTTTCTTCAACAGACTATCCACAAAGGAAAGGCATCACCCAAGTGCTCCTCTATCCCTGATGGCCCCAGTTGCCTTCGAAATCTGCTTCTCATAACCTCGCTCTCCCAATGAGTGTATAAGCAACGGCTTAATGGCACCTGATGCCTTAGACACCAATAGTAGGTAGCCACCACCCTACCTCCCAAGCCAAGGTGTGTAGAACCCAAACCCTAAATTGACCCCTTGAGACTATAAATGCAGCTCCCCTGCCATGCTCATGATGGGTCGACACCTCAAAAATCTCTAGTTCGACGCTACCATGACCTATAGACCCAACACCACGATCCCCTATTCCTCAGCACTATTGTGAAGGATTCTCATTCCTCTTCCCTGACCCCTACATACCTTCTTCTGCCACCGAGAATCTACGACAAAATCGATCATCGTGGTCCCACCACTCAATCAACCACAGACCATAGGACCTCAGGGGGAGGCTATGGACGTACACTGCCCTATTCCTATGCAAGAAATGGGGTAGTCCCATCGGGACCCCTCACGCAGGACGAGGCACTAACAAACCGATTTCGAATCAGGCTGCATGAGGATCAAGTGTAGGAAGCCCAGTAGGGGCCCAGCTGAACCAGGGGAACTGGGACCCACTCGTCTAGCATAACTACAAAACGGATGTTCTTAGTCCAACAGGGAGCCCCCACCTCACTCCTTTTTGAGAGGTTTGTATAGTTATCTTCTAAAAATCATAGAGGGTGCTAAAAATATCCAAATATATCAAAATTATATATCTTTTTGACTGGAACAATGAGGAGAATCTAAATAAAAAAGATTTAGAGTCTAATTTGGTGCCTTGTTCTAAAGTAGGAGTAATGATTGTTTGAGTGGTTATTAATATATATAGAAGCCCTAGTTTTGGGGGACTATAATAATGGAAATAGTAAAAGGACTTTCTTTTGTATTGTTTTTTTTATATTATGGACTATGATGATAATCTAACATAGTAATGAACTAACAATGATAAACTAGATTTTTGAGAATGGATGATCCTGAACATGTGCAATTAAGATCTTGGATATTAATGATGTAACTTGCTATAACCATAATGTTACTAATCTAATATAAGTGTTCTTCATGTAATAACATGGTAGATTTGATAATCATGGCTACACATAATAAGAATTAGGGCTAAATATCCTAACTTGCAATGTTGAATGAACTTAATGGAATCTAAGTAATCATAATGAAGGGATATGTTGGATATACTAATTAGGGCATCGGACCACAACTCTAATGATAACTCGATAACAAGGAAACCTAAACCCTAGAGTATGACTGAGTAGGGTTTAATATTTTGATGTGATGGTGAGACTTCATCATTTACATTCATGCAAATTATAAATGATGAATGCTTGATTTGCTTGGATCTGCTGATTTTCTTGATTGAATATACACAAAGTATAACCACATGATCTGCATGATTCTACCAAAGGTATGTGGTTATGGATAAGATTAACCACATTAGTTTGTTGGCATTTTATGAGTGTTTCTTGAGGATTGTACAATTATATTGTTGGATGTTTATTTAGTTCTGTTCAATTATAATGCCACTATGAATATCACATAAAAGAAATATTATGTGAAAAAAATGCTAGTTTATATTTGTAAGTATTTGTTGGAATATATGTTGTTATTTACTTGCACATTTTGGATGCACCCCACGTACCAATATGGCAACATACTTGTTACATATTTGTTTCAGGCCATT
Source organism: Alisma plantago-aquatica (assembly GCA_963693085.1). NCBI lineage: Eukaryota > Viridiplantae > Streptophyta > Magnoliopsida > Alismatales > Alismataceae > Alisma > Alisma plantago-aquatica. The sequence continues at coordinate 670,819,475 of OY856412.1, read as the reverse complement.
TTAGGTAAATTGATATACGTGATAAAGGACATGAAGATAAAGATGGAAATTATGTGAAGCCAGTAAAGATTTAAAAAGAGGATTAGTTAGTCTTTCTTCTCAAATGTACAACTATGAGGATAGAAAGTTCATGTAAGCATCTTGTAATTTTTTTTGAATTAATGAAATTGTTCTCTATTACTTGTTATTTGACTAATCTGTATCTTGGGTAAAAATAGTAGGTAATGGCTCTCATCTTTTTGGCCTTCCTTAATTGGGGGTTGCTGAAAAGTGAGATGGTTACATTTGGTATTAGAGTGCCAAAATTTTCAAATAAAATTTAATAGTCTATAATTTCAAGTAATCTATAGAAATATGTGGGAATTATTAGGGAAACTTCTAAGGATAATGGTGTCTAGAAGGGACCCCAACCCCAGGGAAAAAGTTTCCTCCGCACCACTAGTGGGCTCACGAGGACTCCTGGGCCTGTGCATCCTTCCTGGCCAAAGTGGGATGATTTTTCTTGAAGTAAAATACATTTAGGGTGCCTTCTCATCTTGATTCAGCCACCTCTCATCCTCTTTTCTTAATAAACCCTAAAAGGAATTTCTCTACTCATATAAAGTTAGGATTTTTTAGAAGAAGTAGGATTAAGGTATCCTCTGCCAATTAATGTACATGTAATGTGGAAATAATAATGTACATGTAATGTGGAAGAAATAATGTACATGTAATGTGGAAAAAATAATGTACATGTAATGTGGAAATAATAATTTACTTGTAAAGGTAAAGAGAAAATGTTTTATATGTATTTCCTTATGAGGGTAACCCTAGATGGAATTAGAGTTGGGTTGAGAAAATCCTAGTGGGCTGAGAAACTCAAAAACCCTAAAGATGCAAGTGTAATCCTTAACCCGCATACTAAACCCTAATCTTGGGAAATGGGAGTAGAATGTGTAAAATGGAAACCCAACCCTAATTAGGGTTAGGGTAATGAGAATCGAGAAAAATGTAAATAAGTCTGTATGACATAAATTTCCATGTATTAATGTGAAAAAATGTATGCATGTTGCATGTGAAAAAAAGAGGGAGTTTTGAGTATAAATGTGAGACATAAATGACCAATAGATGAAAATGAAAATAGGAATATAACTTTCTCATCACCCTAATGCAATATCTGGAGGAATGGATGGATAAAGAATATCCCCAGTGAGTAGGTATGATGCCCCCAATGAGTGGGTATGCCATTTAAATACTCCCAGTGAGTGATTATGATATTATGGACATCCCTAGTGAGTGGGTATGAATGGAGATCACCCCCAGAGAGTGGGTAGATCATTCAAAATATGCTCAATATGTGAGTATGAATACCCCCAACAAGTCAGTATACCCATAGATTGGGCAAATAAAGGTAGAGAGGTTATAATATTAAAAAATGAGTTAGGTAACTCACTCTTCCATGTATATGTGCATGTGGAACAAGGCATTAATAAGAAAAGTTTTTAGAAACATTAGTAAATAATTGTTTTATATAAAAATGAAAATCTAAACATAACTTGCTCGAAACCCTCATACTGCCTGTGGACGTATGAAATAATGATGATTAAGCCCATGGGCATAGGATCATCAAAGGTCATCTACCTATATAGGGGAAGACATATCAGGTCATCCACATGAATAGGGGAAGACATCAAAGGTCATCCGCATGAATAGGGGAAGACATCAAAGTTCTTCCGCCTGAGTAGGGGAAGACATCACATGTCATCCGCTTGAATGTAGGAAGACTGATTTGGCACCTAGCTCTAGATTGAGAAGGTGGCCAACCAACATGGCACCTAGCTCTAGATTTAGAAGGTGGCCTAACATCCACTGTAAGGATAAGACCATGAAGGGGTATCCCAGAGGTTGAGTAAAAATAGGTTGAGAAGTTATAATAAAAATAATGCATAAAGATGAAAATATGAAACCTTTAGGGCTTGTGTGCCAACCCTAGGTGGGTCAAAACAAGAGTGGTAAGAATACCTATGGGAAAGGAAAAACCTTAGACCTTGGGGTCAAGTTATGGCTAGAGAGCCCAACTTGCTCTTATGAGCCATGAAGGCACCCCTAGGTTAGGACCTTCCCTAGAAAGGTAACTTGACTAAATCAATTTGAACATTTAGGTAACCTTAATTAACACCTAAAGGGTGGATAAATAATTTTTATAAAATATGAAAACACATATGTTGAGTATGATTCTTTGTACCCAAGTATGCCATCTCTAAGGAACATGAGGAAAAGTCACTATGGAAGTGGCTGACTGTATGAGACCAAGCCCGTAAAAGAAAGTTGCCATATGTTCAATGAGGGGACATAATATGAATAATGAGCATCATAATAGATGAACCCAATTTAAAGAATTACATATGAAAATAATGTGCATAAAAATGGTCAAAGAATGTAATATCTCAAAAAACCCTTGGGAAGTGTAGAGACCTAAGTCACTTTTAAGGTCAAGTAGGGAGTATTAAAGGTATATGGGACCGATGGGATTAAGAGTTGATTGTTCCCTAAATACACAAGACCATCTGATTGGGAGGTAAGAACTGTGTTTTCCTAAGGCACATGTCTCAGGAGATTGTCCACCTTCATGATGTTCATGTGGCCCAATGGGTGAATGGGAGAGGCACTCCCTAGATGCATAAGGATGAGATCACTCCAAAAAGTACCTGTATTTTAGGGACCTCAAGGAAGTGGCTAAGGCTCATAATACATGAGGTGTAAGTATAAAAGGTATAAAGAAGACGTGAAAACTTGAAGGAAGTTGTCTCCAAACTTAAGAGTGAGAAAGGGGAACTTGACTTCATGAAATATAAGAATATTGTGGAATTAAAAACAAGTATGGTTTAGAGTCATGTTGAGAATTATTATACTTAAAATGTGAATAGGAAAGATAATGTGTGTATATACCATCTCTGCTCTTGGAATGGATGAACTTTGTGTTTGGACTGTAGTCAAATGCTTATTTCATCTTGTTATGAGTGAGAGAGATTGGGTGGCCACATGTTATGCTTAAAATTGAGATATGAGAATGAATATACTA